>CAUYUJ010003830.1:15000-75370 GCA_963575745.1 Prorocentrum cordatum | reverse complement strand
AGGTGGAGGAGGACGAGGAGGAGGAGGGTGGAAGGAGGAGGAGGGTGGAAGGAGGAGGAGGAGGAGGAGGAGGAGGAGGCGGAGGAGGAGGAGGACGAGGAGGAGAAGGAGGAGGAGGGTGGAAGGAGGAGGAGGAGGAAGAGGAGGAGGAGGAGGAGGAGGGGGAGGAGGAGGCCGCATCGTTCCGACCCCGCCTCCTCAGCAGGACCCCCTCTGGCGTCCGCGGCTGGCACCCCGCCGCACGCTCACATGGACTTACAGTCGTGGCTTTGCCCTAAAGAACCCTAGGTAAGGAACGAGGTTCATTGATTCCATAAGTTGAACTTCTGGCGCGTGATGAACGGTCAGTGTCGAAAGCGAGGGATACTTTCTCAGTCAGAGACATTGTCGAAAGGCGCCTTGGTACAACACAGCAGCGGATGCACGCACACGTGTGTACCTCGGCAGAGCGCTAACATGGCTTACAGTCGGGGCGTTGACCTAAGGAGCCCAACATAAGGAACGAGGCCCACGGTTTCCACAAATTCAGCTACGACTTCGCATCGGAAGCCGAAGGACAGCCTGAGGCAAACGGTAACACAACTCAGGAACACGGAGCCCCTCCCAAACGAACAGGGCTCCTTCTTCAGCGCCCCGACTGTACAGGATCTGCAGATCGCGGGAGGCACCCCCCGAGACATGAGGCCAAAGCCGCCCGATCCGGCGACGGGTTCCGCCACGGCATGGCGCACAGCTCCTCGGCTCCGAGGGCAGAACCGCCATGCACCGCACCCCTCCGGAGCCGAGGAGCGACGACGCCTCGGGGGACGCCGACGCGGTACGGTGCGCACGAGCCTTCCGCGGACCTTCGCGCATGTCTGCGCTTCCTCGATGCGCCGCGGCAGCGCACCGCGTCCCCCACCCCCGCCCCTGCACCCCCGAGGCAGCGGGCGGGCTCGCCACGTCACGCGGAAGGCGAGGTTGCCGACGAAAACGCGGCGCTCGGCCGGATCTTCAGCTCGCGCGAGCGGGTAGGGGGAAGGCGGGAGGAGGGCAGAGGGGGTCGGCAGGGAGCAGAACCCTCCTCTCCTCTCCCCTTTCCTCCACCCCTCCACCACCCCTTCTCACTCCACCGCGCCTTGCCCTGCGCATCCCCCCCCTTCCACTCTCCGTCTCCTCGCCGATCATGCACTCCTCCTCTTGAGGGAGACGACAGAGGGACGAGGAGGAGGAGGACGGAGGCTTAGGGCCAGGTCGTGATGCCATCTGGCAGCTCGAGGGTTCAGGGCAGACGCCTCCTCCTCCTCCTCCTCCTGGTGCTGATCCCGATCCTCCTCCTTCTCATGCCCCTGCCTGGTCCCCTACTTGTCCTCCTGACCCTCCCCTCGCCCCTCTCCTCTCACCCCTTCTCATCCACCTCGTCCCCAAACTCGTCTTCCTCCCAATACTCCTTCTCCTCCCAACCGTCATCCTCCTTCTCCCTCCCTTTTTCTCCCTCGACCCCTCATCCTACACCTCCCTCCCCCCATCCGCATCACCCCCCATCATGTCCCCGTTTCTGTCCTCCATTTCCGTCCTCCGCCTCATCTTCCGCCTCGTTGTCCTTCTCTTCTGCGTCATCTTAGCCCGCACCCTCTTCCTCGCCTTCTTCTTGCACGTCCACGTCACCGTCGTCTCGCCCGCCTTCTCTCCCTACCCCCCACATCCTCATTCCCCCATCCCCCCCCCCCCCGCTCCCCCCTCTTCCTCCTCCGCACTGACCCTCCCTCTCCCATCTCGCTCCAATCTCTCTCCCTCTCTCTCTCTTTGTCTCTCTCTCTCTCTCTCTTTCTCTCGCTCTCTCTCTCTCTATATATATGACTCTCTCTCTCTCTCTCTCCAGTTCCTCTCTATCCTCCCTTTCTCCCCGCCCCTTCCTTCTTCACGTCTGTGGCGCACTCGGTCAAGCCGCGCGGACCCCCGAGTCTGCATTGGGGTGCCCGATCCATCCAGGTCGCCTAGCTTCGCGTTCCACGCCACGCGACGCGCGCGCCTCCGGGCGGCCCCCCCCGTGGAGAAGAGGCGGCTCACCTGCGCGCCCCTGCAGGCGGCCTGGGAGAGCAGGACTCCCCCGTGGGAATCCTCTGCCGATCCCGCCGACCTGTCGGGCTGTTTCGTGGCAGGCTCTCCGCCGTGGCCGTGGCCGTCCTGCGCCCTCCCTCCAGCGCAGGCCGCAGAAGGCGCCACAGCCCGGAGGCGCCCAGCGCGAGGGACGCGGCCCTGTAAGGCGGCGGGGGTTCCAAGAAGGCAAGGGGGCCTCTTTGAAACCCGCCAGGCTTCCAAGACCCCGTCGCGAGCGAGAAGCCAGCGGGGACTTCCAAGAAGGCCTCTGCCTTCGAAGAAGACCCTCCGCCCTCTGACTGCGCCGCCCCCCTCGCGCCACCCCCTGAGGGGCGCCGCCCAACCAGCAGGCTCGATCCTCCCCCCCATGTGCAGGGGCGGCCCCAAGGGGAGTCCCAAGGGAGGCGGGGGAGGTCCCGGAAAGGCCCGGAGAAGCACTCCGGCGGATTTGGGCTGCCTCGAGGCCGCCGTGGGCCAACCCGAGGCCTGTGCGCGGTGCGATCCTGGGGCCAACATCTGGCCGGCTGCGACCAATGTTGGGCAGCTCCCGCGCGGCGAGCGCGGGGCACATCGGGGGCCAGCTTGCGACCGCCGAGGACCAGCTCAGGCCACATTCGCCTCCTCCCTGTCCCCCTGCTCAGGCAACCACGTGTGAACCGTACCCTTGCAGGTCAGAATGCCAGGTGCTCGAGCTGAAAAGTCGTGTCCGTTTCCGTGCTGTTTTCGGTGTCCCTCGATCTGTCCTCGCTCTGCCATTCCGATACACAACGACATCAAAACGAAAGCGGCCCACGAAATCGCCAAGCCACAATTTGGCTCACACCCTGCAGACTTCTGAGGCGCCGGCCAAGATCCAGAATGAAAGAGACGGACGCCGCCAGGCGAGCCCCACGGAAGAGGCGTCCGGCACCCCAGCGCCGCTTGGACCCGCAGGGGCAAGGCTCGACAGCGGTCGCAGACCCGCGCCGCCCTGCTGCCGCCTCTGGCTCTGACGCCGCGTTTAGGTGGCGACATCCGAACCTTCCCCCCACTAATCATCGAACAACCACTGAATCGATGGGGGTCGGGGGGCGGGTTCGGATTTCGCCGCGTGCTCGACGGATGCCGAACCCTGCCCCCGCTGCCCATGGAGCTGCCCGAATCGTTGATCGGCGAGGGGAAGGTCTGGCTTTCGCCGCCAAGCGTTCTCCCTGAACTTCCCGCTGCACCCCTGCCCCGTGACCCCACGGCTGCTCCTCCTGCCGACCTACCACGCCATTAGCCGCATCTTGCGCTATTGGTGATCTCTCCGTTCAATGTGATTGGAGGCGGCCGCTAAATCCCCGCAACGAATCAAGACGCGTCGGCGTAACTAAAACAAGACTGTTCAGTCTGAAGACATACCGTGCTGATACCAGCACACGAGTAATGTGAGCCCCCAGAACTATACAGACCCCCCGTCCTCCCTCAGGGAGGGAATGGCGCTCCCGACGGCGGAACGTTCTGCGGCGCTCCCTGTTCTGCTGCCTGCTATGATTCGCGTGATGTCGAAATACCAGGCGGAGAAGCCGCGCATCAGCAGCAGGGTCAACAGGAGGGCGCCCGACAGGGCAGGGGTTCCACTGGAACGGCAGCTCTCCCGATCGGTCAAAAAAATCCAATTCAAATTCGGTCCCTAGACCCCTCGCGGGGTCGACGCTGTATGGCCTATCATGACCCGGTTTTCGAGGCGCATTCAGCCGCAGCGATGAGAAGCCTGCAGGAGGCCCAACAAGGACAGGACAACGAATGCCAGGTAGGGCCGCCGTTGTCTCAACTGGCCCTCCTCCGATCGTGCGAAGGCGATGCAAGCGGGATCAACATAGAATGCGCACGTGCAGGAGCGGAGCTTAGACCAGGCGTACGGGCCCCAGGGCACGAAAGAGCAGGAAGCCGAATGCCAGCTGCCGGAAACCCTGAACCAAACAAACGTGTCATCTCCTGGGAGGCTGATATTGACTTTCGCCGGATTCCGCCGGCGGAGTCGGCCTCGTTTGACTTCCGCCGCCTTCCGCCGAACAAGAAATGCCAACTCCTTCGATTCCCGAAGACGAGGCCCTGTCTGGAATTCTCCACTCGATCCGATCGGAGGCACCAGAACGTCCACCTGGAAGCGGGGCTGTCGACCCGACGTAGATCCACAGGAGGCGTGGCAGCGGGACAGGTCGGGGCCAGAGACGTACGAGCGGCAGCCCCGACGAAGCAGGGCGGCCGGCGCCGCTCGGGTCCACGCCTGTGGCCCAGGACAGGGGGTGGGCTGGTGGTCAAGGCGAGCACAATTCGCGCCATGCCAAGAGAAGGTTGTCGGGACCAGTGGGGCAAGCGGAGCCGGTGCCAGGCGAAGGGCAAGGAGGCAGGACGGAGAAAGCAACGTCGGCGCCGCACCAGAGCAAAGGATTAGGCAATGCCTGTCAGGGCGTGTGAAAACGGCGCCGAACCGGGGCACAGGACTCGTCGGGGCCCGCCGTGGCGAGCGAAGCCGAAGCAAACCCAAGACAAGGGGCTGGCCAAACCGATGAACTCTGCCATCCGAGGTCAAGCGGGGGCTCCAGAAATCGGCGCCAGCCCAAGGCAAAAGGCTGTCTGGGACATCCGTTCGGGGAGCGGTAGGCGGCAGCAACCAATTCTGAAACATGTAGACGGGACGCCGAAGGCAACATACTCTAACTGCCCCACGTCCGCAAAGCACACGCGCACGCGCATTTGCTGTGTAGTGGCAGCCTAGCACGACCACGCGCAATGCCCCCCCCGGCCCCAAGTGCCTCCGCCGACAGAGCCTCTTCCGCCCTTGCCGCCGCAGCCAAGACCTTTGCCGCCTTCGCTGAGCTCACCCTCTCGGTCCTCGCGGGGTCTTGCATAAGAACTGCATCGTGCGGCATGTTCGGGTCGGGTCGATCCCAGCGCTGGTTTCTGACACCGCGGGGATCGTTCATCCTTGAACGATCGGCCGTTTCCGAAACGGCAGATCGTTCAACATCGAACAATTCTGGGTCGCTGGCGGCGTCCAACGTGGAACGCATGCGGCGGGGGGGGGTCGCCGCCGCTGGTCGACACGACGCAAACGTACCGTACCTCCTGCGTGCTCCTGCGCTGCAGCTTCTTTCCCTGGCGTCCGCTGCCGCAAATGCCGTGCACGTGCTTTCCGAGCCGGACGCCCGCTGTGCGGTGGGCCGTTCTCACCTGCCCCCCGCCCACCAAAAGCTGCCGCTTCCTCCCTGCTCTTCCCGTCCGTGTGCATGCGGACGGGGCCCACTCGGGCGCACCCCCGGCACCGCTCACCGCCAGGCTGCGTCGCGACGGGCTGCCCACAAGGGGAGCTGCGCCCTCCCGTCGTGGGTCACCGGATGCCAGAGACCCAGTTGCGCAACCGACCGACCCAGAGCTGGCGGTAACCACGAGCTCGGGGAACCAGGGGGCCCGAAAACCCCAACATCGGGATTCTCATCACGGGGACCCCAAACTTATGGATAGATCCCCTGGGTACGGTTTCGACACTGTGCACTATGCGCCGCTTTTTCACTGTCCCGGGGCCCAATACGATACCTCTGATCAAACGTCCCCCAGTGCCGTTATTTGAGGCGACCTCTGGAAGACGAGGGGAGCAAGGGCAGAACCTCAGGACAGCTTTCAACTTCGCGAGGCCGAAGCACCAGGGAACGGTGCAGCTAGGCACCTTTTGGAGCACAGGGGAGCTCAGGGGGGAAGACATCGAGCTGGAATCGGCGATGCATCGCCCATGAATCGGCTACAGGAATCGGTAGAGAAACCGCACGCTCGTGGGCGGGGTGGAATCTCAGACCCCTGTCGGCGATCAGTGCGCGCCTGCGTGCCGGCGCAGTCCCCCATGAGCCCATCCCCCCCCCGACGTGGCCCCTTGGGCATCCTAAATTCTGAAGCCGTCGGCAGACTCCACAACGAGACTGGTGTCCCCGAGAGCCGTCGAGCAGGCCCGCCCGAGGGGCCAGCCGGCCACAGGCCCTCTGGGAACTCGAGCCGCCGACTGCTTCGAAGCTGCGAAGGGGACTGCTGCAGGCGGTTGCCCAGGCCAACGCAGCCCTCCCGACCGCCGACCCCCATCGAAAAACTGGAATCGTCGACAGGTTTGGGGAAACCACTGGGTACCGATACCGCTACTCCCCGAACCTCTCCTGGTGCGTTCTGACCAGGATTTCGAGGCGAATCCAGCGGTGGCGACGAGGGCATCCCAGGAGGCCGAAAAAGGGGGAAACGTGCGAAAGGTAGTGGTATGGGTATCTTTTCCTTCTCGGAAGGTTCTTTGGTGGAAGGGCTCCATGAGAGCGGCCGCTCCGAATGAGAGCGGCCGCTCCGAACAAACCGACAGGTGGTTCAGCCGCCCGCTGCCCGCCGCCAAGTGTCTCGAGAACGGCGAGCGGGCCCTGGGGTTAGGTTGGGCATGTCCCCCTACAGGGGGATTTCGGCCGAAATATCAAAAATACCCCCAAAATACTCCCAGAATGATCAAAAACAAGCACAAAATAGTCCCCAGACTATTTTTGAGTATTCCTCCTGTGGAGGGACAGGCCCGACTTAACCCTGGGGAGCGCTTGCGCAGGCCCGCCCTCCCCCTCCGAGAGCAGGATACGTCTGCGCTGTTTGGCGCTTCGTGCCGCGATCAAAGGAGTTCAGGCGCAGCCAATGGAACGCACCCGTGTTTCAGCTATCATTCAGAATTCTGGAGCCCGCCAAACAATAACAAGTGGTACTTACAGTGTTTGAGTTTACTGCCCTCTTCTTCGCTCTTCGACAGCGTCGAAGAGCGACTACGTGGAGGCGGAGGAGGGTTTCTTGGGCCCCTCGCGCGGCCATCCCGACCCCCCCCACTCCAGAAGGGAGGGGCGGATGTTTGAAGTTCCAGGAGCAGCATCATCTGCCAGCAGGACGGAGGAGGATCATGGGTGGAGAGAGAGAAAGAGAGAGAGAGAGAGAGAGAGAGAGAGAACGAGAGAGAGAGAGAGAGAGCGGGAGCGGAATGTGGACCCAAGCCCGAAAGGGAGGGGGGAGGAGGGCGACAGGGCCAGGGGCCCGAAATGGAAAGGGAAAGGGGGGAGGGGCGGAGGAGGGCGGGTCTCGGAATGCGGGCGGAGGAGGGGCAGGAAGGAGGGGAAAAGACGAGGAGGAGGAATGGGAGTATAAGCGGGAGGCGGGCAATTGACGAGGCAACACTGGCGCGGAAACGCGCGTGGGTCAATGCGTGGAACGCTCCGGGCTCGCGCGCAGTCATTGGAAGGTCACCTTACCGAGGTCACCCCTGCCCCGACAATCAAAGGCTGCAGGGAAACGGCGGCGCAATAATTGCGTCATAGTTTGCGCGGTGATGCAATAGGTGACAATTGTGAAGTTCGAATATGTTCTATCGAACAATAGGTGTGCAATAACTGGCGCGCCAGTGCATTAGTTGGCGTCCTGAGGCGCAATAGTTCAGAAGAGCTGCAATAGTCAAGGCTGGCCGAACTATTGTCATCACCTTGGCGGGGATGCGTGGCTCGCCGATGGGCCGAGATTCAATGCGTGGGCAACTAGCTGGGGACTTCGAGGGCGCGGCATGGAGCCGTGGATTCCGTGTGCGTTCGACAGCTGTTCGAAGGCGCTTGACATGATGCCTGCGGCTCCCAGACGCGCGTGGAGCTGGAACCTCTCGAATCTCCTAAGGGCTGGAAAACGCAAGCTGCTTCGAGGATGGGAGAGGTCCTCGCGGCGGCCCGGACCCACTCCAGGAAAGCGCGCGGGCTGGGCGCCATGCGGAGCGAGGCTGAAACTATGGCTGGGGTTCAGTGTGGGGCTGGGTTGGGGTTTTTGGACGGGGATGGAGCTGGGGCGCGGGATGGAGCGGTGGCCCGGGACGGGGTTGGGGGTGAACCAGAGTCTCCGAGAGTTTTGCGCAACGTCGGATCTCGTCATGGGCGCAGCTTCCGAGCCTGAAGGCTGGCGCGCGGCCCCAATTAGGTTGTAACCGATTGGAGGCGCAGGACATGTATAGTCAAAAGCTGAAAGACGCGAGCTGGGTCACCGTCGAGCAGCGCATGCGCGATGTTTTCGCGCAACTCTCGTCTTCTCGGGCCACTTGAGTGCCATGTCAGCCTACCCGTGGCGCCTGGCAGACAAGCAGACTTTGTTGGCCGCAGGCCACGCGCTGGCTGCAGGCTTGGACATCCAAGGGCTTTCAGATTTCAAAGCTCCCCGTCAGCAAGTTGCCGAAGGGCAGGACGAGGACTTCGGCAGAGACAACCTGCGGCGCCGACTGGCGAGCACTTGTCGCGGAGCTTCGTCGCTGCGTCGCCGTGGGTTTTCTAGTTTGCTGCGAGGACTCTGACAGCGTCGCGCCCACCAAGGCCCCCAAGCGCGCCCCTGGCTACCGCCAGATCATCTGCGCGGTCGGGGCCTCTGGCCCTTGCAGAGGAAGACCGCGCTGCGCCGTTTTAGCCGCGAGGCGTGGCCGCGACGGCGCGCGGCGGTGGCGCTGCTCTTCTGGGTCGGGAGGCCGCCCGCGGGTCCATCCGAGGACCCCTTAGCGCGCCCGGAGGCTTCTCGCAGGGGCGAGAGCAGCCTGGGCGCCACCTGCCGCTGCGAGGCGGCCGTGGAGTGGGGGCGGTCGTGGACCTTCTGCTGGCACGCCTGCGGCCCGCCTGCTGCTGCCTTTTCTGGCGGTCTCGCTGGGCCCTTCAGACGGGCTCCTCGCGGGCCTCGCCAAGTCCCCTCGCGAGGGGCCGCTTCGGGGCCGCCTCGGGCCAATCGAGGCCTCGGGGAGCGGGCCAATCGAGGCCTCGAGGCCGAGGACCTGTCGTGCTTTCTGGGCCATCATCCCTCGGCATCTCCCCTGGGAGGCCGATTGCGGTCGCCCGTGGCAGGCGCCAGGGGGCCGCGTCGAGGTGCGCGGGCCAGCGTGCGGCCCGCATGCAGCAGCAAGTCTCGCCGCTGCTCCTGACAGCCGGGTCTGGTGGGGGCAACGGCTGGCGCGAGCGCCCCTGCGGGGAGCGGCAGATTGCAGGGCGAGCCCAGGTGCATGACCCAGCTGGACACTGCATGCACGGTGGCGCTGGACAGCTTGCAGCGCTCAAACTGAACTGAATGAGGCGGCGCTCTTGCACACCTCGCCGTGCACTTCCACAGAGCCTAACACAACGCGGGTTGCCGACATGATGCAATCAGTGACATTGCTTTATATTGCCGCCTGTGAGAAAGTGGCGGCGTTCCGAGTGCGCGTTGCACAATGATCAGAGCACGGCGCCCATCATAAGCTTTCTATGTCTGCCATAATTCTAAAACTTGCTATTGCAGCACCTGTGCTTTCCCCCCTTCATCTGTTCGCCCGAAGCGGGAGCCAGCCCAAGAAGAGGGCAATGGCCCAGCACGCGCCGAAAGAGCGAGGCGGAGGACCACCCCGACAACGGAGCTCCCACCCCAGGAAGCCAGAAGCAAACGCGGTTGGACCCACACGCGCGGAACACACGCAAGCCGCTTGCTGAATACTTTTGCGGAAGGCCATCGCGCTCGTCTGCACGAAAGTCCGAGCGCCGTAAAACCATGCAGGCGCACGCGTAGCTAACCACGCCAACTCCCTGATGGAATCCCAATTGGGGCCTTGAAACCCTTGCCCTCCTGCCCCTTCGAGCCAGGACAACTTGGGGCACTCCAACACCTGAACGGGGCACTTCGCGCACGCCGAAAACTGTTCTCACATGCCGCGCCACTCCTTCTACCTTCCTCCCGTGACCCCCGACGTCGTGATTCATTTACACAAATCGTGGAGCCCCCGGAAGCCTCGACTACTTGCCCGGGGCCAGTTGTTTCTCCAGAGTTGCTGTTTGATGGCCCTGGGGCCTGCTAAGGGCCCCAGAGGCCGAAGAACTCCCGTTGCGAGTTGTTCAATACTCTGGGGAGTCTGGGTCCTCCTCCTCCTCATCCTCTTTCTTCTTCCCTCCCCGCTCCCTATTCTTCCTCCTGCTATCCTTCTGCGGCAACTCTTGGGGGCCTCCCATACCATCTAGATGGCTCTTGTGATTCGACGAGAATCGTCGCTAGATCGGCGCATCTCATCGACTACCAGACGCTAATCGGCGCGAGCGTGCTCCAACGACGGACCTGCGAGTGTACACGAAGTCCCTATCACTTGCTACCGACCTTTCCCTTTTTCTCCGAAGCGGAAAAACCCGATCCTCTCTCACGAAAATGGGCCGCCCGTTCAGGACCGTGTCGGTGAGCTGCCTGATCGCCTGGGCGGCGGGCGCCTCTGGCCGCCCCGCCCGCCCTGCGCAGTCGGCCCGACCACGGCCACCACAGCATCGCCCGTCTCGGCAGAGGGGCGGAGGACGGGCACGCGCTGGCCTGGATTTCCACGACTACCTACCAGACCACCCCAACCCAACCCGAAGATCCGAATTTCGTGTTGGGGGGGGGGTACGGGTTCCAAATGTGTTTTCTGTGTTTCCCGACCCCCCCCCCGCTGGAAATCGAGGGTGAATCTGAGCCTTCGGGTTGGGTTGGGGTGGTTTGGTGGGTGGTAATTCCAGAGAAAAAGAAACTGCGTAAACCATGATTTTCGGAACTCCGAGCGGACTTCTCCGATCGGCGCTGGGCCCCCTGGTCGCGCCCCGGCGCCGCCCCCGGCGCACTCCGTGCGCCAGGGAGGGCGTTCCACCGCCGATCCAAAACATCCGCGCGGACCTCCGACAATGTACGGCAATGCCTTGTCTGCTGGTTCGAAACAGGGGCCCGTGCGCGGATCGGGCACGCCGGCGCCAGATCAACGGACCAGGGGGCGCACCCCAGAAACATGCAGAAGGGACGCCCGATGTGGCGAGGCAGCGCATCGATGTTGCATGGAAATGGGAGCCGTCGCTAATCCACGCGCATGTTACTATGCTTTTCGCCGAACGCAACGACCTCCGTGTGCTTCTCCGACGCATGTCGAAACCGACGACGCCTTCAAATCTTCAGTGGTGGGGGGTCACGCACGCTTCGGGGGATTCCGAACGGTTCCGTGGGCCCTCCCGGGTGAGGAGGGAGAGGGGGGAGGAGGAGTGGGGGTGGAGGAGGGGGAGGAGGAGGAGGAGGTGGAGGCGGAGGAGGAACAGGAGAAAAAGGAGGAGGAGGAGGAGGAGGAGGAGGAGGAGAACGGGCAGGAGGAGGAAGACGAGGCGGAGGAGGAGGAGGAGGAGGAAGAGGAGGACAAAGACCAGTGTAAACTCAAGAATCGTTAACGATGTTGGAATAAACCGTCCCTCCAAGTTCCCTCTTCATAGGCCCCTACAAAGGTCCAGCGCCACGGACCAACCTGACTGTTGCGTCTTGGCGATCCTGAAACGTGCCCCAACGCAATTCCTGGGACTTCAACAGTGCGATTCAAGATAACTGCTGACCCTCAAAACCAGTGAACATATACTAAGTTCGATTTATTCGCTCATTTATATATATATATATGTATATATATACACATATCTATGTGTATATATACATAAACGAAAGGCTACATATATATATATATATATATATATATATATATATATATATATGTCGCACGCGGATAAACTCCTCATACGCACCCTGGCGTCGAAGCGCTGGGTCAGAGTACGCCCGCTCCAACCCCACGCCCCGTAGCCGCTGCTTCGCCCCATCGGAACACAACAAATTCTGAGAGATGAAATCCTTCCCAGCGTCACTCCCGCCGTCCCCCCACCACTCCTCGAGAGCAACTGGCAGCGAAATCGCGTCGGGGCGGTAGGATCCGAGTTTGGCAGAATCCACGTCGCACCAACTCGCCACGCGAAGCTTCCGAAGAGCCTCTGCGGGAGTGAGCCCTGGGGAGGCCCCGCCCCAGCGCTCGCACCGACTCCTCGATGAAGTCGATAGCCTCGCGCTGCGCACGCGAGACGAGACCAGAATGCGGACCGCCCTGCCCAAGCCCCGGCTGCAGAGCGCGGCAGAACATCCCGTTGAGGCGCCGCGCGGCCCTGTCGCAGTCCAGCTCCACGGCAGCACGGGCGCCGATCCCCTGCCTCACCGAGCGGCTGACGTCGCCCCTCGTCCGAGAAGGAGCCGACGGGCCTGCGAGAGAGAGGGATGATATCACGAGGGACAGCTCGACCATCACCCGCGCCAAAACTTCGGCCGGCCGCGGCAGCTAGCCCGGGGCAAGGAAGGCGGTCGGGCCCCGCCCCTGAAGGACCCGATCGGCGCGTCATTGCCACTTCGGCCCCTTACGGGAAGGCCTCCCGTTCTTCTCGTGCAACTCTCATATTATTGGCCAGCTTCGCCTCCCGCTCCACCGCGGACCGCGCGTGGTCCAGCCGCTGTGGGCAGATCATCAGCGTGGCCGAGGCTCTCGTCGCCCCCGCGAAGGCCTGCTGCTCCTCCGAGGACATCTTCCCCTGATAGTTTTCGGCCTCGGCCTCCTGCGCGCGCTCCGAATGTCCTGGTCTGGAGCCGCCGGATCTGGCACTCGACCGTGAGCAAGTTGCTCCCGCCGAGCTGGTCCACCAGCAGCCCCTGGGCGAGCGCCTGGGCGATGTTGAAGTGCTCGAAGACCCCCCGCGATTTTCCGTTCAGCCGACAGGCCGTCTTGAAGCGCTCGTGGTGTCCCAGGAGTCCGCTACCCTCTTGGTTGATGGACTCAATTCACCACACACTCGAGCGCAGACCTGGGAGCTGCCAGTCGGCCCCGAAGCTCTCCTGCTTGATGGCCGCCCTCATCTCCGCCCAGGCGCGCCCCCGTCGGTCCTGACGGTTGCGTCGGATCGGCGCGATCCGCGCGTCCGCGGCGACAGCTTGGTCGAAGAAGACGGCCTCGTCCGCCGGGTCGACGAGCTCGAAGACCCCGCTCCCGTCGGGCAGCGCGCGCGCGCGTCGCGGTTGCCGACGGCCAGCGCGCTCCTCGCGCGGTCCACGACGTCGCCGTACGTGAAGGGTCCGGGCGCCATCGCAGCCCGCCACGCTGACCGCGCCGGCGCGGCCGCCGCGCCCGGCGCCGCCCCTGCAGAGGCCCGATGCGAGCAAGCTGCGCGGCCGCCGCCACGACGGCCCCCGCCTCCGCAGGCGGCCTCGCCAGCAACTGCGGGTCGCCGCGGACCGCCGCGATCCGCTGACACTCGGCCTGGGCCTCCGCCTGAGCATCCGTCATCGCCCTCGCCCTCTCCGCAGCTATCGGCTCCTGGCGAAACCCGTAGACCCGCCGAGGTGGCACCCCAGCCGGCACCGCAGCCCATCCTGCCGAGTACCTGACCGCGGCGACGTCCAGGCTATCGTCGCCGTAGTCCTCCGCGTACACGTCACCGTCCGGGCTGAGGATCGACAGTCCTACGTGCACGAGGACCAGCCTCTGGTGCCACAAGTGCACGACGTCTGCGTATACAGCACGAACGTCAACTTTTTTATCCTCGGGGCTAGCGCCATGCTTCACGCAGCACCTCGAGCCGCTCCAGGCCGCCTGCAGGACCGCTGCCAGCACCACCCCGACGAGCACGCCGAGAACCAGCGCCGCCCACAGGCCCCAGGCGGGGGCCAGGCCCGCGGGCCCCGCGCGCTCGCCCTCTGGCGACGCCCCCTGGACAGCCTGGGCACGCCGGGCAGGGGGCGCAGGCCGCCGGCGGTGGGCACGCCGGGCACGCCGCGCAGCGGCAGTCGGGTACCGGCGGGCACGTCGGGCACCGCGCTATAGATAGGCCCCCACGCCGCCAGCCCACTCCAGGACTCGCACGGCGACGTGCCCGGCCATCTGGCCGGGGCCCGCCGCCCCTCTTTGCTTTGACCCACCGCAATTGCGGGGAAACCTCGTACTGCAACATAGGGCGGCCAACAGCGAAACGTGCCAAAGATTCACGTACAAAAGCAACGCTTACGTTATACATATGTGTATAGTTATATAGCGCGCGGCGCTGAGGTTTTGAAAAAGACCGCCCCCAATCCGTGAAACGATTAACCAAAAAACGAGCGGCGCTAAGACGAGAACCGCATGTTGGAAACTGGTGACTCTCGATCCGCGAAACTCTTGCAATTTGTTTAAACGAATGTGCGCGGCACCAAAACGAACGCCACATTTTGAAAACGGGCGACCCTCAATCCGCGAAGCGATTGCAATGTTTTAACGAATGCGCGCGGCGCTGAAGCGAGAACCACATGTTGAAAACGGGTGACCCCCATTCCGTGTAACTCTTGCACATCAGAAGCCATGCGCGCGGCACGAAGGCGAGAGCCACAAAACGAATCATGTTGAAAACCACCCGCCCTCCATCTGCGAAGCCGTCGCCAATGTTTACGCTTCAAAATCATAAACGGTGAGGAAGTCTCAGGCGAAACGCCCGGCCCGCCCTCAAAGCTGGCCTCGGGGTGCGACAAGGAGAAATTATTTAGAAGGAGAATGAATGGAGGAGGAGAGGAAGAGGAGGAGACCAGGAAATGAGGAAGTAGATGTGTTTTGCGCGAGCGTGAGAAATAACAATGGAATGTGTTGAGGGCGCGTATAAAGCGGGCGCAGAGGGTGGCCACCCTTGGACCGAACAGCGCCAAGGGCGCCCACTTTCTGCATCCCGCAGAGCATGCTACACAGACATACGGAAGATTAACATGGGGGCGTGCGACGATACCGTTCGAGTCTGGTGCTCGAGCGAACCTGTTGTGCCCCGTCGGCTAGCACTTGCAAGCCACGAGCCAACCAACAAGGCAGACTGAAAGGGCGGTGACAGCAGTCGACTAACTGGAGATCCTCAATTACTTGCGTGCTCTGTAAATTACTCGTCTGCTGCACCGAGAACATAGCTCCCTGAAGCATCCCACTCACTTGCGCGCCGTGCCCTCCCATCCCTGAGGCCCTGGACTGCGATGACATTGGTCATTGCAGGCCCAGGCCACCGTCGCCTGTTGCCAAAATGGCTTGATGGACGACAGGTGCTTAGCCATTGCGATCGTCATTGTCCTTGGTGAGACTACTTCGTTGGGAGCTAAGCGTGAGGTTATTGTGCCGCTTTTCGCTTAGCTTGACGGTGTCGCGGTCGCAGCTGAGCTGGCCACTCATGATATCCACCATCAACTCCTGGCCCTCTTGGCGGGCCTCTTGGGGCTTCCTTTTTCACAAAAAAAATCATGGGGTCTCCTGCGGCCCTCTGGGCCCCCTTTCGGGACCGTCCTGGGGCCTTCATGGGCTGTCTTGGGGGCCTCTTGGGCTTTCTTGGGGCTCTCTTGGGACGTCGAGCCCTGCAGGGAGCCTCTTGTGCCGTCTTGGGGCGATTTTGGAGGCCTCGCGCGCCGTCTTGGGTGCTCTGGAAGCTCCATCGACGAATCTGCAAACAAAAATACGCTTTACCACGCAACTGGGGCCATTTGCGCCTTTCGAGGCCCTCTTGAGAGTCCTCTTGGGGCGTCTTGGGGGCCTCCTCCTCGGCCGTCTTGCGGCCATCTTGGGCGTCTTGGAACACTATTTCAGCGACTTCGGGCAGCCTGGGAGCAATTTGAAAGCATACCGCACGTACCCAGAGGGCCAGGAGCTGGCCAAAGAAAGGCGCCAGAGGCCGGGTACTTAAAATCACGGCTTCCCCTCCACCCGGGAATTACCTACCAATTTGTCTTTTTCTCTCTCTGTCTCTCTCTCTCTCTCTCTCTCTCTCTCTCTCTCTCTCTCTCTCTTTCTCTTGTTTATTATCTCTCTCTCTCTCTCTCTTTGTGTTTTGTTTCTCACTATATCTATAACATGTACATGTATACACATAACTATACAATAACAGATACACATACAAATACCTCTACAGTTGCAAAACAAAACACATATGTATATATATAATGTAATGTAACGAGCGTTTCGCGCGCGCGCGCGCTCAAGCTCTAGCTAGGCTAGATGGTCGAACTCTTGGGCATCTCAGTGACATGATACTTCTTCTCCCAGCTTTCTACGAACCACGAAGACGGCCCAAGTGGTTTCCAAGACTTCCTACGGCCTACCCGCGGCGGCCTAAGACATACTCAGGCGGCATTTCGGGTGCCCTTCTATTCGCCGCGGCTGGACGTAGCCAGGGGATGAGGGAGAAGGGGAAGTGAAAGGGTTCCCTGGGGGAGAAGGAAGATGAGGAGTTGGAGAAGGTGGCGGAGGCCGCAGAGAGGAACAGGAGGAGGAAAAGGAGGAGAAGAACATATGATGTTTGTAAGCTTAACCAAGGTGGCAGGCGAACTTAAACAAAAACAGAGTGCTGGAATTCCTTATTATTTTTGTTGTAATGCCCTCGGGGCTTCTTTTTGAGTTCCTTTGGTCCTCTTTGGGGCCTCTTGGGAGCAAATTGAAGCCGCCCGCGGGTCTCCTGGGGCGAGGATCTCGGGTTTGCGGTTCACGTTCCCGATCCTGGGCCGCGGTTGGGGCCCTCTCGGGCCGTCTTCGACGTCTCTTCGGCCGCTTTGGAGCCGTCGTGGGGCGCTTTTGAAGCCTATTGCCCGTCCTTGGGCGATCCTCGGGGCCTCTTGGGGCGTCTTGCAGCGTCGGAAAACGGAACAGGCGGAAACGCACAAATTGTTCAAACACCTCCGAAAATGACTGGTGTTTGGCCTCTTCGAGCTTTCTCAGGAGACATCTTGGCGGGCCTCTCGGGCCGCTTGGAGCCCGCCTTCGGCGTCTTGGACCGTCTACTGGCCGACACATCCCGCCACCGTGCATGGGTTGCGGCCCCTTGGAAGTTCGTCTGGATATCGTGGAAGGCCTCTCGGGGCCTCTTGGAGGCAGTTGGGGAGGCCTCTTAGGGGGCCTCTTTTTGGGCCTCTTGGGGGTCTCGTGGGGCCTCTAGGGAGCCTCCTGGGCTCTCTTGGGGCCTCTTGGGGCCTCCAGGGGGCCTTTCGGGGGGGAAGGCTCGAATTATCGGTTCGTGCTCTCCTTTCGGGGGCCTCTTGGGCGATCTTGGGCGCCTCTTGGGCCCTTGTGGGGCCCTCTTAGACCGTCTTGGGACGGGCAATCTCGGGGCGGTCTTGGGGGCCTCTGGGGCCACCTTGGGGCGTCGGAAGTTCATACGCGAATAACATTGAAGACACACCTCTTCGAGCGCTCTTGGGGCTTCTTTGGGGCCTCTTGGGCCGTCTTGGGGCCATGTTGGGCGTCTTGGAACGCTCTTGAGCTGACTTGGAAGACTCTTGGGCCCTTTGGGATGCTTTCTGGGGCCCTCTGGCCTCTCTGGGCCGCCTCTGGGAAGCGAATCGTGAGGGTATAAAAAAGTGATCCCGGATGGTTGCCGAGTGGCCGCCCCCTGGCAGGGGAGGCTATTCATTCATATCAATAAGTACACGTGCTAGAACGACGCGCGTGCTTCGAGCGCGCTTATGTTCTAGTCACAACTCCGCCACGTTTCACAGGGAGATCAGGTTCTAGTCACAGCTGGGTTCTAGTCACAACTGGTTCTCAGGTAGCAGCTTAGGTTCTCGTCGTCGTCGTCGACCTCGTCGTCGTCGACGTCGTCGACGTCGGCGGTCGTCGGTCGTCTGTCGTTTGTCGTCGTCGAGGGCCGCTGAGCTCCGCCTACGGCGGGCGAGGCAGAGAACAAAGGGTAGGACGAGGAGGCACGGAGTCGGAGGAGGAGGAGGGGAGGAGGGACATCCCTCCTCGAGGACGAGGGGAGGAGGGAAGGAGGGAAAGGGGAGGAAGCGAGGAGGAGGGGAGGAGGGGAAGAGGAGGAATCGGAAGGGTGGGACATGCGGAGGACGTCTGGGGCCGCGGGGGGCCCTCGGAGCCCTTTCTGCGGGCGGTCCGGGGCTCCCGCAGCCGCCTGGACGGCGGTAACGGGGTCGATCCGGGGAGTGCGACTGGGTTGCGAGCCACACTCGGGGATGGACAGACGCCCCTTTGGTAAAACGTGGTTTGGTGAAAACGACCTGAGGCCCAAACCTGGCGGGCGCAAGCCTGGAAAAAATACGGCCGCGCGCCCTCTCGAGAACCAAAAACGGACCATTCACTAATCGACGTGTCACTGTTGGGGGTTCTGTCCACCCCCGACACACGCCTCATGGACGCCTCGTGGGATCTCTGCGGAAGTCTCCTGGAATCCTGCTGGCAGCCTCTGGGGGGTCTCCTCGGGGCTTCCCAGGGGCCTCCTGGGCCCTCCTCGGGGCCTCCTTGGGGGCCTCTTGGGAGCCTCTTTGTGGGGCGTTTTGGGGCCCCTTGGGGGCCTGCTGGCGGCCTCGGGGGTGATCTGAGGGCGGATTGCTCGAGACGGTAGCTCGAGTTCCCCCTCTTGGGTCTATATTGTGCCCTTGTTGGGGCCTGCTTTGGCCACGCGCGCGCTTCGCGCGCGCTAAGCTTCCAGTAAGGCGCAGCCGTGGACAAGCTCATAGTGCCACTTCAGTAGTCACCCACATATGCTTTGAACAGAAATCAACGAATGTCAACAACGTGGACCGAGCAAAGACATATAACCGACAAGGGCGCTTCCATACAATTCAATAAGAACAAACGTAAAGCGGTGCAATTAATACACTCAATGCAATAATAACGTAATGCAACACATTGCCATGGAAACCAGACGCGAGGACAATGAAACGCGAAGTATTGCAAGCAGAAGTGCGCGAAGCGAGTGCAAGGACATGCGATGACGTACAGACCAAACCAAAATAGAAGAATGTGAAGATAGGTAGCGTGAAACACGACGCAATGCACATCCACGTAATACGCAAACCGACACAGTGCAATGCAATGCAGTGCAATGTAAAGAGCCTGTCGACACACAGGACTTTAATGAACTCGGCGATCCCAAGGACGGAGGACCCAAAGACAGATCCCGGGGAATCCAGGCCGAGGGCCGCACGTGCCGCCCGATCTCTTTCGTAAACAAAGGCAAGGAGGACAGAGCAACGAGCAGGAAGGGGAAGGAGGGAGAGGCGAGGATACATGCGGAAAGACGGCACAGGAGGCATGATGAACGGAGGAAGGCAAAGTAGGCAGGCGGGGGCGCATAGCTTCCAACGGTACACTCTTCACGCGGATCGTGCCACCCAGGGAGCGCCACCAAAGGCCCCAAACAAACGCAAGGCTCACATAGCGTCACCCGGCCAATGGCGGAACGCTCGTCACACAGATCGTGCCCCTCTGGGAGCTCCACTTACAGTGCCAGAATCAAAATTCACATGGCGCCTTCACACGGAACGTGGCCCACTGCGACTGCGGCATCACTGGGAGAATTCGCATAGCGTCCCCCCGCATATGTCGACTCACCCCATCAAACGGATCGTGCCCAACAGGGAGCTCAAAGGCAGCCCCAGAGACAAGGCTCGCATCCGCTCCACCCATAGCGGGACACCCCTGACAGGGATCGTGGCCCAAAAAGGGCGCTCCTCCTGCGGCCCCAGAAAGAAAATTTCCATGGCGTCTTCACGCACATTCCGGCACACCCCTCACACGAATCGCGCCCCATAGGGAGCTCCACCGACGGCTCAAACGGGATGAGTCGCGTGGCGTCCCTCCGCATATTTCCGCACGCCCCTGACGCAGATCGCAACCCGCAAGGATATCCATCTATGGCACCCATGGGCAAGTTTGCATGGCGTCCCCACGCTCGTTTCGGCGCCGCTACACGCGGATCGCGCTCCACAAGGAGCTCCACCTGCGGCCTCAGTGGGAGCGCTCGTGCGGCGGCCACCCCCTTCACGCGGATCGCGCCCACACGGAGCTCAACGTGCACATGCGCGCTAGATCCGCAGCGACCCCCTATCCGGTCTGCCCCGCGGCGCGCAGTATTTGAATAGAGAGCCGCGCCCTGCGCTGCACGCAGCTGCATAGGGGTGAACCCTTCGCTAGGCCAAGTGATTTCTCTTTCCTCTTACATGCGCACATGCACGTACGCATGTATGTATGCATGCACGATTGTACATACACATACATGCAATAGCATAAACATACGTACAAATACCAACAAAACCTGTGCCGATCCGGCGGCGCCACCGGAACTGGGCTAGGTTGTGGACCAAAGGCCTCTCGTAGATGTATGTTAATGTTTCTTGGTAAGTCTCTCAGAAACCCGTTCGAGGCCATTTGGGGGTCTCCTACAGGTTTCCTGGGGCCTCCTGGGGCCTCTTGGAAGCCTCTTGGGGGCCCCTTGGGGGCTCTCGCGGGTATCTTGGGGGCCTCTTGGAGCCTGTTGAGGGCTTCTTGGGGGCCTCTTGGGACGAGGGGTTCGGAATTTCAGCTGGAGTTCCGAATATTGGGCTCCTCTTTGGTCTCTTTTGGGGCCCGATTGGGCCGTCGTGGGCGCCTTTTGGACTGTCTTGGGACCTTCTTGGGCCATCGTGGGATCCTCTTGGGGGCCTCTTGGGCAGTCCTGGGGCGACCTTGGGGGCCTCCGAAGTCGTCAAGGACGGTACGAGGACCCCCAAAACGAAAAATCAATGTACGTTTCAAAACAGGGAATGGGACGATGCTTGCTTGTCGGGGCCTTCTTGGAGAACCTCTTGGGCAGGTCGTCAAGCGCCGTGGACGCCTCACGGGCGGTCCGAAACGCCTCGCGAGCCGTCTGACACCCCTGGGCGCCGTCTTGAGGGTGGTTCGCGACTGTCTTGGGGCGCCGTGACGCCCGTCGGACCGCTCTCCAGACCCCATTTGACATAATGGTCGTGGTCCACGGGCCCCTGCGTCCGGTCCCCCGTCATATCTATACAATATACAGACGTTCACATGTGCATGTGTAAATGTATGTGTTCATGCCGTTGTAGATGTAAGTGTATAGATTTATGTTTCGATGTCAATGTATATGTGCACGCATATCTATTTACTAGAACCATCACGCGCGTTTCGCGCGCGCTCAAGTTCTAGCTAGGCTTGATGGGCGAACGCATGGAATATCATCCTTCTCGCTTCTTGTATCCAGGGACTCTTTTGGGGGCCCTGCGCAGGCCTCGGAATCGTATAGACGGGGATCTGCGGAAACGCACAAATCGTTCATTGCCGTTTAGTCTTCAACCATTTGGGGCCCTCGAAAGCTTCCTGGGTTCTTTTCTGGGGCCTTCATTGTGGTCTGTTGTGCAAGAATAGACAGGGGGCGAACTTGGGAAACAAAAAACGGAATGGTGGGATTTCCATACCCTTTCTTTCAAGTTGTAGTGCCTGGGCTGTGGGTTATCTGACGTTTTCCAATGCAGGCCACGGTCTGTTGGGCTGCCTCTTGGGGTCTTCGTGCAAAATGAGCAGAGGGTGAGCTTGAAAAACAAAGGAAGTCTAACATTCCACTGCTTCAATTCATGGGATCATGGGATCTCGATTTGTACAGAATGGTTTCAGGGGCTGCCAAGAGGGCACGAAGACGATCCCCGAGATTGCCAAGACCGCGTCAGAGAGTTCAACAGCATCCCCGAAACATTTTTGCATGTGACCCCGAAGTCTTGATAGGTGCTCGAGGAAGAGGATCGGGAGTAGGAGTCCCAACTTGAAAAGCAATAGGGGATCTCTGGAATTCCCTTTCTTTTTGTTCAAAGTCCTCGATCTTGGGGCGTTGGAAGCGGGAAAACGTGAGAAGGCGGAAGCGTCGACAAACACCACTGGGAAGCAACGATTTTACCCTCTTCGGGCTCTCTCGGGACGGCTCTCGAAGCTCTCTTGGGCTGTTTGGGGGGCCTCGTCGGGGATTTTTTGGAGCCTCTCAAGGGTCTGGGTGTGTTGGAGGCCTCTGGGGGGTCCCGGAGTCCTCTCGGAGGTCTCTGGCGGCTTCCTGCTCCCGCTCTTGGGCTCATCTTTGGCCTGTTCTGAAGTGATATGGAGCTGTCCGGGGCGCCTCCACGGCAGTCCTGGATCCGTCTTGGCCCGTCTTGGGGCCGTCTTGGTGGCCTTTTGAACGGTATTGGGGGCCTCTGGCCGTCTTGGAGGGTTGGAAGCATGAGATGGCGAGAAGGCCAGAAATCCTGCCAACAACCAAGAAACTCAACGATTTTGGGCTCTCCGGGCGCTCTCGGAAGGCCTCCCGGTGCTCTCTTGAGGTCTCTTGAAGGTCTCTTGAGGTATCTTGAAGGTCTCGCTGGAGAGCCACCCGAAAGCTATCCTGGATTGCTTGGGGGCGTCTTGGGCAGGTATTTTACGTTGTGGGGCCTGTTGGGGTCGTCTTGGACTGTCTTTGGGCATTGTGGGGGTTCCCCGGGAGGCCAGGAAGCGCGGCACCGGGAGTGCACATCAGATGTGAGCGAGGTGGAGGACGCCCATGGAGGGGGCCGGGCGTATTTGCTCATATCATATGCACGTGTGTTGTTATGGATGGGTTTGTGCATGTATGTTCATGCATATATGCCTACGCCGATGCCGATGCCAATACGTATATATATATATATGTATGTATACACACACGTGCCTGTAATGTAGGTAATGGTCAGCGCGAATGTGACTGTCAATGGCGCTGTGCATGTTTGTGTAAACGTCCATACAAATCTTGCGTGCATAGGTTTGTGTATGTATATATATATATATGTGTGTACGTCGATGTGTAACCGTGTCTATGGAAAAGGTATGAACATGTAGGCGTGTGTGTATATACTTGTATATGTGAATGTGTTTCCCCGATACTGCTCAATGTGTCCGTTGGCTTGATGGCCGTACCGCTGTCCTTGGTCAACAACCGCGACCGATCCTCCAAGCTCCTCCGCATTCCCATCCTCCTCTTTTTGTCCTTCTCCTTCTCTGTCCTCCCTTGTTACTCTTCCTCCTCCTACTCCTACTCACAATCTCCTCTTCTCCGTCATCCGCCGCCTGCCGCATTTTCTACTGCTTCTGGCAGGCGCCAGCTACAGCTCCAGCTTTAGCTACCAGCTCCAGCTCCAGCTCCAGCTCCAGCTCCAGCTCCAGACCACCTGCACGGCGAGTCGGTGAACAGTTTCTCAGATGCCGAGATGAATTCGATAGTGAATCGAGGGACGAAACATCAATCTAAGCAGGTGTGCCACTGGCGCTTTTGACCGATAGGAATGAATGCAACCATAACCAAGCGTAGGGCATGCGCAAAGCACAATGACATGGAATGGAAACGTCAGAAGAAAAAACGATATCGTCAGACACTTGTATACACGAATATACATGCATTCCTCAACCAACGCTCTGAAAGTAAGCGAAAATACTGTGCCGATGTCGGTAGGCGGCCAAATTCCCGGGCTCTTGGTTCCAACGAAAGTGCCGGGCCGATTTCGGTGAGCGGCGAAATTCTGGAGTTCCCGGTTCTGGGTTCTGGGCCAATTTCAATTTGCGGCCAGGCTCCCGGGTTCACAGCACTGGAGAGCGGAGTTGAGAGCAGAGAGGACATGTCAGCAATACTAGAAAAGAATCGGGCAGAGAGAGTAGAGAGCAGAGACAGAGAGCACAGCGAGTAGGGAGGGTGGATCAAGTAAGCAGAGTAGTGGCAGAGACATCTCCGCCACCGTCCGGCGAAGCGCGAAGCAGAGGGCCCTTAGGTCCCTTGAGACCTCCGTCCTCAGTCCTGACTGAACGACTCTGAATGGGCCAGGATCCCACATTCTCAAATCTCTCGGGGCGTGGCACGGTGCCCCACGCACTGTCGGGTGACTTTCTGCTTCGGAGCCTGACAAGGATCCCAAGACGGGCCAAGTGAGCCTCGAGAGGCCTCCAGGATGGTCCAAGAGGGCTCCGACACGGCGCACGATCGCTCAAGACGCTACCAATTGAACCCATACGGCCCAAGAGGCGCCCGAGACGCCCAAAGAGGGCTCCAAAAGGACCCCCAACATAATCCAGAGTTGCCAGTGTGCTCCTATGTTGAAGCTTCTTTGGGCAACTTCGGAGCCATCTTGGAATCCTGTTGGGCCGTCTTGGGGCTCTCTTTGGCCGTCTTGGGTCCATCTGAGCCGTCTTGGGGGTCTTTTGGGGCTGCCCTCTTGGGCTGTCTGGAACCCATCAGAGAGCCCTCTCAGCTGGGCCGCCTTGAGCCTGTCATGGGGCCCTCTTCAAAGCACTTTTGGTCATCATCGCGGGGGCCGGTCTTGGAGGCTGCGAAAACCGAGTCGGCGAGCATGCCGAAACCTTGCACACGGCCGAGGCGCAGTCGCCGCCGCCGCGCCGCCGCCATCATGCGCCACGCGCGCGACCACCACGACGACGACGACGACGACGACGACGACGACGACGACCACGGAGGCGACGGCGAACGCGGCCCCGTGCCGCGGCCGCCGTGTGCCGCGCGACAACGACGGCGACCGCGGCGGCGGCGGCGACCGCAGCGGCGGCGGCGGCGGGCGGTCGCCCGGCGGGCCCCGCTGGGCGTGGCGTACTGCACGAGGCCCCACCCGGCTGACCCTCGCGAGCGCGCGCGCGCGTCGGGAGCCTCGGGGCGGCGATGCTGCGAAGCATGGCCACGAGCCGCCCCCCCCCCCCAGCAGAAGTCACACTACACACCCCCAAGGCCCTGGCGGGTGGGCGAGGGTCCTGGTCGTGGGTCTGGCCTACAAGGTGTCCTCCCTGGGGCGTGGTGCTCGTGTGCCACACATGGCCCCGGGTGGTGGAATCTGACCGGGGCGGGGAGGGTGCGGTACAGTCGGGGCGTTGGCCTCAGGGTCCCTGAATCAGGAACGAGGCCCCTTTTGTCCCACAAGTGAAACCTCGATGTCCCATGGAAAACCTCCGGTAAACCTGAGGCAAGCGCGCCCCGACCGAAAGCCGACAAGTGTTGAGGACACGAGAGCGTGGGCCGAGAGCAGGGGCCCCTGCGCCGAGGGGCTCCTCCGGAGGTGC
The DNA here is from genome assembly GCA_963575745.1 of Prorocentrum cordatum. NCBI lineage: Eukaryota > Dinophyceae > Prorocentrales > Prorocentraceae > Prorocentrum > Prorocentrum cordatum. The sequence goes on along the minus strand of CAUYUJ010003830.1, from coordinate 50,589 downwards.
CCGGGGCACGTGGCATGCCCGGCGCCGAGGCCCGAGCAACAGAGCCAGCAGGACGCCCCTCCAAAGCTGGGGCGGGATCAATCGGCCTATACAGTCAACCCGTATAGGAAGGATGCGCGATAAAGATGCAAGGTCCTTGGAAGCCCATTTCGAAGTTTTCGAGCGGGGCGCGACCAACGAAAGTGGCCAAGGATGCACTGAGGAGACAAGGATGCAAGGGCACCCTTGGGAAAATTGCCCGTCCTTACTATGCGGGTTGACTGTAATCCCGACCTCGTCTCAAATCGAACGGTTCGTCGGACCGGGCTACATCGGCACGGAGTCGGAATCGAACCGGATCGGCTGCGCTGGGATGCACATCGGCGTCATGCAAGCATCGGGCCGCATCGGATCGTCGGGGAGTCTTGGAATCGAAACAGATCGTGCCGGCCCAAACCGACGTCGAACCGGATCGATCGAATCGAAATGGACCCTGTCGGGTTGTTGCTGACTCTGGTGCCAGCTGAGCACTGCCACCATCCCTGGCCAGGGCCATCCTGAGCCCCATGTGGTGCACGGCTGCCTTCTACGGGCCCTCCTGGAGGACGCACAAGACGGGAACAGGGCCGCCCCTTCCCCTTCCTCGGTTTCTGTCTCTCTCACACCCACCCACCCACTCGTCGCCACGGCCGGGAGCGGCTCGGAAGGCGTCCTCCTGAGAGGGCAGTGCGCAGATCGTTCCTCGGCGAAGGTTTCTGGGGTGACACCTGCGGGGGGGGCTTCTGGGAGGCCTACGTCGTCGTCGGCCTCCCGCCCCTCCTGCTCTCCCATCCTCCAATCTTTCTCTTCCTCCCCCCCTCCTGCCACCCTGCTGATCCTGCTGCTGCCCCTGCTCCCTGAGCGGGGGGGGGAGGGCACGGCATGGGGGAAGCGAGGGTTGATGGGGGACGGCAAAGGCAAGCGCGCTGGCGCCACAGCTGGCATCCGACCCCCTCCCCGCGGCCCAGTCCTGGCGCCTACTGCCAGCCCTTCTCCGCTCTTCCTCTCCCTCACTCCCATCTCCTCCTGCTTGGTTCGCCTTAAATCTGCCCAGGGCGTGTTTCTAGCGTTTTCAGCTCGGCCTCTTGGAAATTATTCGTTTAGCGTTTCCAGGTCTCAACCAACAAAAAGCGTTTCAACATGATGATTCGGTTTAGCGCTTCCGAACATGTCTTTTGCGCTTTCGGCCTGAAAACGCAAAACAAACGCCAAACCAACGACCCTAAAAGCGCTGAACAAACTTGACGTGTTTGTTCAGCGTGTTCAACCTGTCAAAAGCCCAAAGTAGAAAACGCTAACAAAAACGCCCAGGGCGTTTTTGGGCGAACCAAGTCCTCCTGGATCCTCCCTTCTCCCTTCTCCCCCTTCTGGATCCCTTCCCATTCCTGTCCTTCCTCCCCTCATCCTTCTGAATTCCTCCTGGAGCCCTTCCCTCCCTCCTCCCTTCTTCCTTCTGCTCCTGGACCCCTACCTCCCTCAATGTTTCCCTCTGCCCCTTCCCCTTCCCCTTTCCTCCCAACCGTCCGCCCCGCCTCGCCTCAAGCTTGGGCGGCAGGTGGGGAGATGGAAAGTTGAGAGGGTGGGGCGGGCAAAGTAGGTGCAGTGCGCTCGCGCCAAATCTGGCAAAACACGGCCTAAACAATGAATTCCGTTGTACGTGTACCTTTGGGTTCGTGTTCGATGTCCCTCGTTCTGTCGTCGTTCCGCCTCTGCTGCAACACGAAATCAACATGAAAACGGCCAACGAGATCACCCAAACCACCGTTTAGCTCGCGCCCTGCTGTCTGACATCCGACCCCTCCCACCCGTCCCTACCCAGTGCGCTCATGTTTCCTTTAGTATCCGCGGGCGCGTGCCATAGCGGACCTGGAACTCCCCCAAAATATCCCCATATCATGTTATGCGCAATCGGAGAAGTGAGCTGCGTAAACATGAGGAGGGGGAGGAGGAAGAGGAGATGACTGATTAACAGGAGGATGACCAAGAGGAACATGAGGAGGATGAGGAAGGAGGAGGATAAAGACGAGAACGAACAGCAGCAATGGGAACTGGAGTGGAAGGAGCGGGAAGCGCAAGATGACCAGGGGAACGCCGTGGAAGGGAAAAGAGGGGGGGGGGCGACAACGATGAGGGCTCGGATCCAGAAAAGTGGCCCACTGTGGCGAGAGCACCACTCTGAATGACGGGAGCAAAGCGCAGATCCTCAAATGAGGCCAACGCTGCAGCGGCAACACCGTTCTAAGACCCCGAAGGCGTTTCGATTGAACAACAACGATCGGAACGACCAAGTGGTGAAATCCTGGGGGGAAACCATACTCGGAGGGGGCGTGCTACTCCTCGGCAATCTTCGGCGGAGAGAGGAGAGTAGTATTCATATCAAGCAAGGTGTGCTCGCGTCATCTCTCACGTCCTACCCGTCTCTCCCGTCCCTTACCATTCGGTATAATGCCTCTCTCTATTCGCACAGTCGGACGTCGAAGAGGATAGCGAGCCCCAACGGGTACGCGATGCATAGCATAGCCTTGCCTGGTCAAGCGTTTGCATGCCATAGCCTTGCAGCGCAGGGCATGGCATAGCGGGGAGGGTAGTGTTCGGACTCCCCGAACAGAGCTTGCACCCGGGGGTTCTCACTTGTCTCCTGGGGTGCGAGGGCCTGCGTGGCGCTCCGGACGGCATGTGGCCGCCCGTCGCCGGCGCCGTCGCCGCGCATGGCTTTGCATTGAGTTGCTTTGCGTTGCTTGCCTTTCGTTTGTATTGCTTTGCACTGCTCTGAACTGCTCTGTACTGCTTTATTGTGTGTTGCATCGCTTTGCACTGCGGTGCAGTGCAGGTGCATCGCTTTGCGCCGCTCTGCATGGCATCGCTCTTTACCACATACATTTCACAACATTGACTGACCCACCCACTGGCCATCGCTCGGACGTCCATTCCCTGTGTTTTTTTGGTTTAATGCGTGTGTGTTTCGCCAAATGGTCAAGGATGCTCCTCGATGGTCCTCGCCGAAGGAAAAAATGCACACGTCCGAGCGAGGGCCAAGCCCAAATTGCACCACATTGATGGCACCGCCTGCGCTGCAAGACAAATCACGGTCCGGGGGGCCCACGCTGGCCAATACCGAGAAGCCGCAGCCGTCAGGGCGGGGGACAAGCACGGGGGGGGGGTAAGCGCGAGAGCCTGGCAGCGCGAGATCGCGCTTCGCGCCGCGCGAGCCGCAGCCACCTCTTCGCGGCCTCGCGCTGCCCCCCCTTGCCGTCGCTCGGACGTCCACTGCCCGTGCGTTTTGCGGCTTCGTGCGTGTCCTTTTTGGGCTCCATGGTCAAGGATGCTCCTCGATGGCTCTCGCCGAGAGAAACGTGCACACGTCCGAGCGATGCCAAGCCCCCCCCCCCCTTGGAGAAGGACAGCTTCCCCGCCCACGCCACGGCGCGCGAAGCGCGATCATCCTTCACCCTCCGGGGGCGACCACGGAAACACCGAACGGGGAGGGCGAACCGAGACGACGGCAGCTCGAGCGCGGCCCCCTGGACCCCTCCCGGGGGCCCCCCAAGAAGCGGCAGCTCTTCCCGCGCTGGATCCGGCCGTGGCGGCAGTGGGCGCTCCCCCCAGGCCAGCTGTGCTGGTCTCCACGCGCCCCTCCCTGAACAGCCAAACCAAACCAAACAAAAAAAATGCGCGCGCACGCGCGCTTCCGCGGGGGAGGGGGCGCTGCCCATCGTGGTGCCAGGGGCGGCCATGATGTCGCAGTAGACCACCTCGCCTGGCCGCCATCGCTGGCGGCCGCGGGCGAGGCAGCTGGCGCGAGGGGGGAGGGGTGGAGGGGGAGAGGGGAGGGACGAGGAAGGGGAGAGAGGGGCAGCAACGAGGACGGGGACAAGGGAGGGGCGAGCATCGGCATCATCTTGAGCTCTTGCAGCTCCAGGAGGCTTTCTTGGATCTGCGCTGACCCCCCCCCCTCCCTGGCGCGCCCAGCGCGCCAAAGGGCGGCGCTGGAGGCGCCGCCTTGGGGGGACTCCAGCGCAGATCCGAGCGCTCCGCGCCTGCCTCTCCTCGACCCGCCCGGGGCCAAGGCCGGCCCGCAGGCGCGCAGCGCCAGCCCCCTCCTCCCCCGCCCGGCCCGCGCTCACGAGCCCGCTCTCTGGGAGGCTTGGAAGGTGGGCGCGGAGACCAGCAGAGAAGGCTACCTCCACCGGGGGGCAAAGATCCTCGGCCGTGGTGCTGGTTTGAATCCCACCAGTCCTCCTTGGCTGAGTGGTCTAACGGAGTTCCCTGCCGCAACCCCTCCTTCCCCTGCTCGGGGGAGGGGGCTATCATTGTTCCCTATGATTACACACACCCTCTCCCATCCGGCTGGCAGCCAACCCTGAACAATATCGACCCCATGATCACACCTCCCAACATCCCTGTCAAACAACAAACAACACACACACTCTGCCTTCACGTTTAGAGCATGCGCGGCCGCCTCGCGACCACTGTATATTGGTATTCTACAGGGACGGCCGGGGTGCCAGCAAATCCCACTTGCCTTCTGGGCGCAGGTGGTCGACCGACTGCTTTGACAAATCAAAGGATGCTGCCTTCACGCCTTTTCGCTTCCGATTGGCTTTCAAAGCCTCCAAATGGTTCCAACCTTGACAAGGAAAGCTCCGCTCCCAACCGGGCCCAAGAGGCTTCCAAACCGGCCCCAAGAACGCCTTTCGCGCTGTGGCCAGCAGCCACAAGCATACGCTGGGGCGTGCGCATTTGCTGACATAGCAACAGCTGCGGCGCACGCAGGTGGAGCCCTTATTGGTTCCCAGTGGCTGGCGCGCCTGGCGCGGCTGGAGCACGTGGAACACTGGGCGCACGTGGAGCACGTGTCGCACCTGGCGCGCCTGGCACGCTTGGGCCTCCAAGGTGTCTGGTGCATTGGGAACTCGTGGTTTCTGCGGCGTTTTTACGCGATATGGTGACAGCCGGGTGCTACTTCTGTGTTGGGAGGGCGGGTGGGAGTGAGCAAGACGGCTTGCAGGCGGGTGGGTTGCTTGACCCTCCCCCTACCCCCTCCCCTGGGCCTGGGATGGCCCAAGATGGCCCGAGATTGCTGGAAGAGGGCCCTCGGCAGCGCAAGACAGCCTCCAAGATGGCTCAAGATACCTCAACATCGCTCAAGGTAGCCCCGACATGCCTCCAAGACGGCCCAAGACGGTTCCTACTCAGTGCCACTCCAGGAGGCCAACATCCTTCAAACACCGTAGGAAAAGCAATGGTCTGTGGCTCCTCGCTGTTTCGCTTGCGATGGGCCTTTCGGGCCTCAATATGGCCCCAAGATTGACAAAGACAGCCCCGAAATGAACCAAAGACGGCCCCAAAGCGGCCCCAAGAGCGCCCAAGAGGGTCCCAAGAGCGGACCAAGAGAACCAAAGGAGGCCATCATGGAGCCTCCGAGGGGGGGGCCTCAATAACCCGTCCCCTTCTTTGATCGCCTCCTCCTGCTGTTCCTCCTCCTCCTGCTCCTCCTCCTCCTCCTCCTCCTCCTCCTCGTCGTCCTCCTTCTCCTCTTCCTCCTCCTCCTCCTCTCCCATTCGGGGCAATATGCGATGCTGTGTTTCTAAACCCGTTCGGGTAAGCATTGGCAGCATGGTGAAGGAACCCCCCTCCCCGATGACACAACCGTGGCAAATCAACATGTATGAGGGCCCCAAGAAGACCCCGCATTACCAAAACGGCGCCAGCTTGACCTGTTCAACCTGCCTTTTGACGAATCATACAACATATGTTTCCGTTTCCCCGCCCCCCCGAAAGGCACCCAAGGCGGCTGTCGCACTGTATGTTTCTACGCTGCACTCATCAAAGCAACTCACCTGGCGATCGTGTCTGGATGGGCTGGGGGAATGTTTGCTTCGCAACCGCAGGCGAAGACGCCGGCGGCGTCAAAGGTCGGCTCGGGCTACGGGCAAAACTAAATGCCTAGCACGCGCGCAGGCAACTGCAAATTGATCGCCGGGGAAACGGCTGGGGAAGATACGCGAAGCGTCAAGGACGCTCTGGTCCCCCAGGAAGCCCGAATACGATCACAGTCGCTGAGATCGGGATTACTTTCCCGCGGTGGAGGCACCTCGCTGATACAGTGCGGGCGCGGCCGCAAGAAACCCTCGCAAGAAACCCAACCCTGAGAACTCGCGCGCGAGGTGCACCTGAGGGGAAACCTGGAGCACCCCGAGCGCAGCAGTTCCTTCAACGGCTGCGGGAAGTCACCGCGCAGAGCGAGGAGCGAAGAAAGCCAGGCTACCCTGGCGAAAAGCAGATGGCTTCTTGATGCGCGCCCCCACTGCACTGGTGATGCTGCGAACCTCTAAGCTTCCGACCTCCCCCCCCGGCAAGGCGTGGCGCAGCACGCCGCGGGGGCCTGTCGCCATCATGTGGTCCTCGCGGGTGCGACGCTCCGCACTCGGCAGGCGGGCACCGGCGCGCTGAGAGGGCGGGCCGTCGACAACGGCGTGGGCGGCGACGGCGCCTTCGAGCAACGGCAGGCAGAATCCCGGACCCCCTGGGCCAGGATGCAGAGGGTGCAGGAGGGAGGGGGGGAAGGAGGAGGAAGAGGGGAGGAGGAGGAGGAGGAGGAGGAGGAGGAGGAGGAGGAGGAGGAGGAGGAGGAGGAGGAGGAGGGGAAGGAGGAGGAGGAGGAGGAGGAGGAGGAGGAGGAGGAGGTCGGTCGGTCGCTGCATCGGGCCTCGGGTCGAAGATCACTCAACCACAACTACGCATCAGAACGCATCGATATGTACGACCTGCAGTGCGCGCACAGGCATAGGAAAACACGGCGTGCCCTCCCTGGGAGCCCCGAATTGCCTTCGCTCTACCATTTACGGTGAGACTCGAGGATTTTCAAACGTTCAGTTAGACTGAGTTTTGCGAATTGCTCTGCGTCTGCTGTTCTAGTGCTACGTTTCGACATCACCTGAACCTGTACACTACTACTACTAACTGGCTGAGGACGGGGAGGGGCAGTAGACGAACGGGCGGGAAGGGTCAGGACGGGGGAAGGGGAGAGATCCTGCACTGCAGTCCTCGACGGACCGCACCGAGGTCTGGCGGTCTCCGCCTTGAGCTCAGCCGCGCTCCCCGCGGTCACACTGCTACGCACTGTGGCCGCCGCGGCCTCCCGCGAGCTCAGCAGACGCGGAGCACCAGCACCAGCTTCCCGTCCTCTAGGACCTGCCACGTCCTCAGCCGTGTCTCCAGGAAGCCCTGTCAGATGTCTGCGAACTGGTCGAGCGCCATCTGCAGCACACGCTCCTGGTGCCCACGAGGACCCACTCCAGGCTTGTACTCCGCTCCCAGCTGCTCGGCACACTTCAGGAAGCACTGCTCCACGTTGGGGTCGCTGATGCACATCGCCATCTTGGCCTTGCCCTCCTTGTAGCACTGCGAAACGCGGAAGCCGCGCACCAGGAACGTCAGCTCGGGGATAGTCATCGGGTCGATCCGCGTGTAGATCGTCTCCCAGGCCTCCTTGTTGCGCATGCCCACCTTGTCGCCCACGCCTTTCAGCGCGCGAGCGGCCTCGAGAAACACCTGGACACATGCGGGGCCCATGATCGCCTCGGGAGTATTGTGCTGCGTGGGGTCGGCGTGGTGCAGGTCGCGTAGCTTCTGCGCCTCCAGCGCGTGGGCCTTGCCCGCTGTGAAGGACGCCTTCACCAGCTCGGCGTCGTCGCCCATGAGCAGCGTCTGGTAGTTCGTCGACATGAGCTGGCGGATGTTGAAGCTGTTGCCCAGGACCGCCTTCGCAATCACTGGGGTGATCTTGAGCGCCAGCTGCATCTCCATGGTCGGTAGCTTGTCCAGCGTGTCCTTCGGGAGCCCGTAGGTCTGGCCGATCTCGGCTTGCGCCGCGCGGCGATCGCCGCGGGCGCGACCACCCCGCGCTGCGGCATCCACGGGCGCGAGCGCTGCGTCGGCGGCTGGCCGCGCGGCCGCGGCGCCGCGCTCGCTGCTGCGCCCTCCGCCTCCGCGACGGCGCACGTGTCGCGGAGCCATCTCGGCCATCTCGCCCAGGCGCGGCTCGGCGGCTGTGGGATCGAGATCGGCCCTTGGCCTGCCCCAGCGCCTGCGAGCTGAGGCGGAAGGGCGCGAGCGTCGCCGCCGCCCACAGGGGTCCACCGCACGTCCCAAGGAGCGCTCGGGGCGTTCGCATGCTGCTCGAGCAGATGTGCCTGCAGATCTGCTAGGGTCTCGAAGGGCTCCCCAATCGGACATGCTAGCTTCAGAGACTGCGAGCCAGGATGCAACGCAAACCGTGTTATCGAAGCCAAGAGACACATCAGAGATGGGGGCATGACAACCTCGTGGTAGAAGGGGGGCCGCTGGACAGGACATCGACGAGTCAGGCACGCGGTCACGGCGTGCTCTTGCGCAATCCGTCTTGTCCTGAAGGTGCTAGAACAGTATACGCATTGGCTGGTAATGATGAGGGAATGAATGATGGACCGACATCCGTGGCCAGAGTTTTTCTGGAACGGGCAAGCAGCGCTCGCGCCCGCACAGGGCGCCCTCGGCGCCGAGCAGCTCGCAGCGCCAGATGGCTGGCGGCGGCGGGGGGGCCTCCCCCGTCGCCCGTCGCCAACGGTGGCTGCCAGCCAGGCGGCGGGATCGCCACCGCGCGCGCCTGCGCCCTCAGCATCCCAGGGTCGTGCGCGAGGTAGCGCTCCCGCAGGTCGTCGTTGAAGAACAGCGCAACGACATTGAGCGAGCCCTTCGCCGTCTGCAGGTCCTCGCGCAGCTCGTCGTCGCCCACGGCCGTCAGCAACGTCTCCACGTCTTCGACGAACCGCAGCGCGCACGGGTTAGCGTCCGCGGCCACCGAGCCATCATCGTCGAGCGTCGGCGTCGGCTCCAGCGGCAGCTCGCCGAACATCACCGCGAGCTCCTGCGGGTGTCGATCAGGAGCCCGAAGCCAGCGCTGGCATTGACGGAGTCGGCGAACTCGTAGTTCCGTAGCCGTGGGGGCCATCCCGAGCCGCTTCAGCACCGCAGCGTCGGACATCGCCGTGTAGCTGACGAGCAGCTTGCCGTTGTCGTCGACCTTCTGAACGCCCGCGTCGTCGAGGAGCGGGATCTTCTGGCAGGCGGCCCCCTTCAGAAGGCGACGTCCAAGACTGGAGAGCACCTTGTCGACCTGCATCTGCTGCGACACGAACAAGACCAGAACGTTGAGCCCACTCAACGCGGCCTCCTGCACGACCGACCCGAACACGATCCTGGTCAGGCGCCAGATGCGGTTGCGCGCCCAGAAGCGGCCCATGCTGTAATACCCCCTGCGGGCAGCTTGCAGGCGTCGCCGAAGCTCAGCCTGCGCGCTCCCCGTGATAGAGGTCTGGATGCCCAGCGTGATGTTGTCGTACTGCACGACCCCCGCGATGTTCTCGGCACCGCTGAAGAGCTTCCTCGTCTCGTGCTGGGCGCCACAGCCCACAAAGCAAGGCGCTACCGAGCTCTTGGACGGGTTGTGCGCGTAGCCGTAGGGCCCCAGCGCGCGTCGAAGCTCGTGGTGCGAGTGCCCGGGGACAAAGCCCGCATCCCTGGCAGAGGTGACAACACTAGTGCGGTTGGTGTCGTCCGCGTAGATCCGCGTCCCCAGCGGGGCGGCAACCTCCAGGAGCGGGCACCGCGCTGTACAGGTCATCTCGCTGGCCAAATCGCGGCGTCGATGTCGGCTCGAGGCGCCGGAGGTAGAAATGGTTGACTCTTCCACTCGCGGTAGGAGGTCGGCTGGTCAGGCATCTCGCGCGTAGCCCAGGCCGCGCCGCGAAGTCGCTGGAGCAAGTCAGTAATAGGTGCACGGAAGGTCCTGGCGAAGAAGAGCGCCGCGGGGGCGTCGCCAATGAAGGCTCCGCAGCGGTTGCGCATGTCCTGGTCGCCGTCGGCCCCTCCCACGCAGAAGGTGCTGAGCTCGTGGCGCCGGTGGAAATACCCCTGCCCCTCTGGGCGCAAGGCCGCCGTGACCGTCTGGCGCAGGGCGGAAAGGGTGGAGGGCCCGAAGGCGCTGCTCATGTCCTCCTTGGTGGTGAGGGTGGAGATGCCCAGACGACGAAGTCGCCCGATCAGCCCCTCCTGGCAGAGGAGTGCGCCCTCACGGTTACGTCCTCGCTGGCGCCCGTGTTCTCTGGGCGGGGGGGGGGGGGGGGGGGGGCATCGCGCGCAGCGCGCTGGAGTTGCGCCTTGAACCATGAGGTGCCGACTCGGCACAGGCCGCGAATGAAGCGCTTCGCATGAAAGCCAGTCTTCCCGTTGTGCTTGTCGAGGCCCGCGGTGAAAGAGTGATGCCAGATCAAGGGGACGCGCTGCGCGCGTCTGATGTGGGCCAGGATAGCCTTGAACGCTCGCTCGGTGATGGGCGCATCAATCTCATCAGCATCGTGCCCGAGCCCACGCCGATCGCCTGCGAGCCGTTGTCGGGGCTGAGGCGCAGCTCGAGGCGACTCATCCTCGTCTTCATCCCCAGGGCGCCGAGGCCGCCGCATTCGTCGGCCATCATATCGGCGCCGCGGTCCCAAGGCAAGCCGTAGAACTTCGGTCGGCACGCTGTGAGGCGGAGCAGCTCGGCGACGGGGAGACCTCGAGATCACCTCTACCAGCTGCTCGAAGTCCTCCCGTGCGATATCGGGGTGGTCGTGCGCGAACATCGGTGCCCTCGGCAGCGCCTCCAGGTAGGTCTGACGGTACTCTTCAAAGTTGATCGGGACCGCGTCGAGCCCGCCACTGGCACCGCCCTGCTGGAAGTGCTGCACGATCTCAGCGCGCCAAGGGAGGAATCAGGCTCCGACGTTGTAGCGCCGTCGCCTCGGTCCCTTGCGCTGGGCCGCAAGCTGATGTCCCAGTCGCCACAACTCTGCGAAATGCATCTTTTGCCAGGCCTCATACATATCGTCAACGATCATCTGCACCTCGGTCTCGAGCCAAGCCTTGCGATGATGCCGTAGTCGGCGGGGGGCTCTTGCCAGCTCCATCTCCACGGTGCTGGGGTCGCCATGCTCTCGAAGGTCGCGTCGTTCAGCCAGTGGACGAAGGCGCTCGCCCCGAAGTGCTTGCACTCGAGGGGGGGCGGGAGCGCGTCCAGCGAAGTGACGCTCAGCAACGGTCGACGCCTGCGTCATCCAGCGCTCCCAGGCTTCGTCAGGAGCCTTAGCATCGTACAACTCGTGGAAGTAGTCGGGGTGGTTGCTGAAGGCCTCCTCCAGGTCGCGCACGAAGGCCGCCACGCCAGTGCCGTGCTGCAGTGCCTGCCCCAAGCGATGGAAGCCCCAGGTCTTCCTTGGCCGTGCCTGAGGGGCCTGCAGCGTATAGATGACCTTCATCAGAATGGGGACGCGGTCCTGTAGCCCAGGTCGCGGTATGAGCTTGAGCCGTCTATTGGCACTCTTCAACGGCATCACCGTCGTCACCGAAGGCGTCTGCCACGCGAAGACGGCAACGTGGTCGATGAAGGAAGCCGACTTCGCCCCGTGGTGCGTGGGGCCCACCTCGAAGTCGCTGGTGACGATGCGGAGCGCGAAACGCTCCATCAGTTCCAGCATCTTCTCTGAGGCGTAGTGCTGAACCTGATGTCCGTACGGGCCCAGCGCATCCGAGGTGACCGTCTGATACGCTTGATGGCCCTGATGTCGTAGCCCCAGCCCGTCGTTGAGGTCAAATCCGACAAAAAGGGCCGAGCGCCCGCGCGCCCATGTCAATACTTTCTCTACCCAATCCACCATGGCGTCGACCGTAGCCCTGTACGCCTGGTGTTGCTTATTCTCCGTCGTGGTCTCTGTCGCCTGCCTCCGACTCGTCGGCCGCGGAGGGAAGTAGGCCATGGGCACTAGGATGTCGAACCTGCCGCTTCTGAGCCTCGTCAAGGATACACGCCCGCGCAGCTTCGGCGGCACGGAGGGAGTGTCCACCAAGTGCTGCGTCCGAAAAGTCCGACGCCTCAGTAGGATGGTGCACCCGCAGCTCTTGTTAGTATGGGGGCTGGGACTCCAGCCCGATCTCAGAGCAGTGTGGTACGGCAAGGTCGAGCGTATAGTGTCCACTTCGCCGCGCCGCTCGCCCGTGCCTGTCAAACATACCACATCAACGTAGCGAAACTCAGCAGATATATCACAAAGTCGCTCCTCGGCGCTGGCGTTCTGAGCATTCCAATGGATATACTTCATCGCATCAAGCTCGAGCGCCGCCCAGAGCGCCCAGAGAGCCCATCGCCAGCGCAGCAGCCGCATCGCCGCGGGCCGCCGCCTCACCGTGGGGAGGACACGCCATGCGGGCGCGAGGTATGAATGCGCATCCTTCAGCGCTGCCGCCCCTGAATCGCCAGCCTCGGGCCGGGGGGGCTAGGAGGAGGAGGAGGAGGAGGAGGAGGAGGAGGAGGAGGAGGAGGAGGAGGAGGAGGAAGGCCCTTTCCTTCAGGACCTCTGGGCTAGGATGCAGAGGCATCCCCGGGGCGGGGGATGTCGAGGCGCTCTGGGCGCTGCGCCTCCCTCCTCGTGCCTGCGGGGGGGGGGGGCCCAGGGGCGGGAAACACCGACCTGACATCGGGGACACCTCGCCGACCGATCGGCGGCTGGCCTCAAGCGGGGCCTCTCTAGACTCTGGAGGCCTCCTGGATGGGGTCGGAGGATCGCGCCGTATCGCCGATACATCGGCGATACATCGGCGATGCATCGGCGATGAATCGGCGATATCGGCGATACATCGGCGATACATCGGCGACGCCAGCGTGGAGGAAATCCCGACCCCACCTACTCGGACCCCATCTGGGATGCCTGGACTCTCGGAAGGCAGGAGTGCAGCGGAGACGCCCCCCTCGCGCCAGGCCAGCATCCACTCGGAGCCAGTCAACGGGCCCCTCCCCAGAGTGTCCAGTCCTGGCCAGCTCGTCGGGCTGCATGCGGCCGTGGCCACGAGGAGCCGCCAGGGGCGCCCGAGAACGCTCCAGAGCGAGGGTCCGTCCTGGCCATCCGTTCGAGGTGCGTCCAGGCGTGACCACGACAGCCCCTTGAAGCGCCCGAAGAGCTCAAGGACGACGCCGTCGCCGGCGGCGTCGGTCTTCAGCGTCCCGCCTTTTGCGGAGCCGCCTAGAGGGGAGGAGGAGGCAGGACAGGGCGGTTCAGGATCAGCGTCAGAGAGGTGGACGGGCTCAGGGGGGGATGTACAGACCCCCAGTTCTTCGCCGATCGAGGCCCGACTGGTTCCTGACACTGCATGGATCGCTCAGCCTCGAACGACCCGGCCGGTCTTGATCGCCAGATCGTTCCGTACTGGTCGATGCGGCGCCGCTGGCGGCGCTCAACCTTCGCCGCCCGCGGCGGGGTCGCCGCGCCGACACGGCCCGAGCCTGCCAGAAGCACGGGGCTTCTGCCTTCGAGCGAGCAGAGGGTCTGGTCAAGACACCATTCCAGGGATGGACAGAGACCCTCTTTAGCAAAGCGTGGTTTTGTGAAAACGACCTCGGGCCCAAATCGGGCGGGCGCAAGCCTGGAAAATGACGGCCACGGCGCCCTCTCGAGAACCGAAAACGAACAATTCACTAATCGACGTGTCAGGGTGGGGGTTCTGTCCACCCCCGACCCTTGCGACTGCCTGCGACTCAGCCTTCGCCGCAGGTCCGGGAGACATCCGAGGCTCCGCCGTGCCACGGCCGCTGCGCTCCAGACCTACCTGCGGGTCTTCTTGCGAGGCGACTGCGGCAAATTCGCGTTCGGATGGCGTGGGCGTTGACTTCCGCTGACTCGTGGACCTTCAACAGTGCAGATCGTTCGGTAACGGCCCACTCCCAGGCCACTGGCGGCGTTGAACCATGTAACGCCCGCTCCGGGGTCGCCTTTGTGCCAGCGCGGCGCGAACCCACTGCATTCATACCCCTCCTCGCATCGAGCCCAACATTGCAAGGAGAAAGAACAGCATAAACATAAACTTGTGGATGTCCGCGCGGATTTCTTGGATCTAGTCTGAGTCCCCCCTCTTTGGCGCGCGGAACGCGCTGGAGGCGGCGCCCAGGGCGCCGCCAGGGGTACTCCAGTGCAGACCCACAGAGTCCGCGCGGAGCGTGGAAACATTGTGCAAATTTGTGTGACGTTCTGCTTCGATTATTCATAGCACCTCCTCGCATCGAGCCCAACGTGCGCCCGTTGGCTGCTCCGAGCCCGTGGGCCTCTGCTCCTCGCATCCCCTGCGGCACGCCCGCGAAGCACCCCTGCGCGCAGCGCGGCGGGTGCGTACTGCACGTGCAGCTGAGTTTGAGAAGCTGGCAGGGCCTGACATGCGAATGCCATGCTCGCGTCTAGGGCCGCAGGTGCAAGAGCCGACCTGGGCAACGCAGCTCGGGCAATGCAGCTCAACGGGCGCGAACGAAAACATGCGCATGGCGCCATCATACATGCAGGCACGCCAACTCGGAAGAACCACGTCGCGTAACTCAAGATCCAAGACAAGATCCGAGGTGTGGGCAAGAAAGAGAGAATCTGACGGGTCCATGGACAAACGGAAACCAAGGAGATCATGCGACTGGTTCTCCCGACTTGCTGGCAGCATGCGTCGCGTTCCTTCAACATCTGCCAGGTCACGCTGTAGGCCAAGTTCCCCACGTAGACAGAACTCCCGGCGCCACCTCGGAATTGCTGTCAGACCCAGCCGCGCTCCAGTGCAAGCACGGTGCGAAAGGTCACACCTCGTCTTGATATGCACATAGAAATGTAAATACGCACGTGTGTATACATGGGCTATCTCTACAGGCGAATCTGCATGTAAGCTATGTGGTCCATAGAACTTCGCACATCTCGTGCTTCTCTTTGCGCCGGTGTGCGCCAGTCCCCCGTGGCGAGCCCCTCCCGCCCATCCCCCCGCCTCCATGCAACACTTCCCAAATGACCTCCGCCGAGCAAGCCCGCGGCAGGCCAGCGGGAGGTGAGGCACGAGGAGGACGTTGACGAGAATGACCACGGCCGACGTCTTGCCGCAGGGAGCCCGCGGAGGAGGAACGCGGCCCTTCTCTTGGCATCGGCTGCGCCGACTCTCTCGAGGAACATGAGGGGGAGGCCCACGGAAGGATACAGGAATACCGATCCCTTCCCGAAGCCAAAATGAACCCTTAGAAACCTCCCAGATGGGAGCGGAGGATCGCAATGCATCGACGACGTCGGCGATACATCTGCGCCATCGGCGCGGCGAACATCGCATCGGCGATGCGGCACGATCCTCCGATCCCTCTACTCGTACCCCATTTGGGAAGCGTAGAGTCTTATCCTCAAAGCGTTGCATGTGTGCGCGAGTCTAAAATCGCGACGTCGGCGGCGCTGCTCCCAGGGGCGAGGGCGGGCGGCGGGGAACGTAAGCGTTCGAGGCCCAACAGGAGCCCAAAATCTAGCCGAAATCGGCGCAGGATGAGGATGATGAGGAAGAGGGGAAGAAGGAGGAGGAGGAGGGGGAGGAAGAGGAGGAGGAGGAGGAGGAAGTGGAGGAGAAGGAGGGGGAGGAGGCTCTGCTGGGCCACCCGACCAGGCAGAAGACCCTGGTTGCTATGGTGCATAAGAAAACCCACGCTGTTGCGAAGCAGCGAATGCACCACTGCAGCCAGGCGGCGCTGCCACCCGCCAGGGGGGCCAGAGGCCAGGGGCTGGGGCCTACCCGAAGTACCCCACGGAGCTGGCGTGCACGCTGGAGGACCCTCACTGGCAGACAGCGACCCGGGGCCGCGTTCAGCTACCGCGGCCCGAGTGCGCCGTCGACGAGCTTGCGAGGGTTGCGACGACTTGCTAGAACCCGACAGCGCCGCTGGACGCGGGGCGCCATGTCAGGCGCCGCTGGGCGAGGCCGGCTTCCACGCCGCCATCTGCCAGCCGGGCGGCGGCGTCGTCAACCGGCACAACGGAATGGCGCGCGCCGCGGGCAGCCTGGCGGGCAGGTGGGCCCACTGCGCGCCGCTCTACGAGCAGCCGGTGCCCACCTGGGACAGGGCCATAGCGCCGCGGGCAGGACGGCCAACGGCCCTGGAGCAGGCCGTCCTGGACGTCGAATACGACGATGCCGACGGCAGACGGCGGTTGGACGTAACTGTCCGCCACTCAGCGGCCGGCGACGAGCTCGCCGTGCGCGCGGTGGCGAGGCGGCGCGCCGGGCCGAGCGCGCCAAGCACGCGCGCTGCCCCGGCCAGCGCTTGACCGCTTTCGTCTTGGAAACGGGGGGCCGCCTGAGAGGCGCGGGTCTGGCTGCTCAGCCACGTCCGGGGAGCTCCCGGAGGACGCGCACCCGGAGAAGCGCTGGCGCGCGCCTACTGGGTGCTCAGCTGCGTGCTGCGGCGGGAGCTGGCGCAGCAGCTCCGCCGCGCGGCCAATCTGAGCTGGGCCCGCGGCGGGAGCGGCCCGGGGCGCTGGGCGGCTCCTGCGCGGGGCTGAGCTGCCGCGCGTGGCGGCGCTGAGCTGCCGCGGCGCTGGGTTGCTGCACTGCTGCGCCGGGGTGGGGCGGCGGCCGGCTGGCGAGGTGGCCTGAAAGCTGCGGCTGGGTGCGGCGGCGCGACGCCGGCCGGCGCGCAGGGCGACGCTGGCCGGCGCGCAGGGGGGCCAGCGGGCCGCGCGGCAGGCGCAGGAACTCTGGGGGCCCAGGAGGCGCCAGCTGAGGAGCTGGGCGGCAGCGCAGCCGGCGCGGCAGCGACGGCTGGCCGCCAGCCGTCGCCGCCGCGCCGCCCTCCCGGTTCGTGGAACTGCCCGCCGTGCTCCGGTGTAGCGGAAGCTATCTATGCCCCGGCCGGCAGACCCCTCCCCTCTGGGGGTCCCGCTGTCTCAGACAGTCGGCCATCCCCCGGGTTGCCGCCCAGACTTTTGGGGGCGGCGGAGGCGTTTGCTGACTCCCGCGACCATAGAGCGTCGGCGCGCGGCAGACCCGCGCCGCTGCCGGGAGGAGGAGGAAGAGGAGGAGGAGGAGGAGGAGGAGGAGGAGGAGGAGGAAGAGGAAGAGGAGGAGGAGGAGGAGGAGGAGGAGGAGGAGGAACGGAAGACCCGATGGGGAGCGCACAGCACTAAATATTTAAGCAAAGCTTAAATCTAAAACGGAACAAAACTTATCTTGTGGAATTTGCCTCTTTGGCCTGTTCCTTAAGACGGATCCTTTCGCATAAGGCTGACATACGCTGCTCATAGGAGGGGGCCGTCTGGGAATTTGAGTGTGAGGTCCTCACAACCGTCGGAGCGTCTGGGACAGGAGGGGCGGCGGATAGGCCAAGCCTAGCAAGAGGAACCGCACGATCGAGAGCAGCCCGCACTCTTGGGTTCGGGCAATTACCCTTCCTGAACTCAGACAAAATCTCCATACCTTTGCGAGACGGAGCCTCACACTGACGGCCTAGCTTCAAACCCCCCCCTTGGGACCAACCCCCGCAGCGAAGACAGAGGATCTGCTCCCTGGACGGGTGCCGACACGACTCAGGCTGCGCGCCAGGAAACGAGCTAGATCCGACCATGGCGACGAGCTTGTGGCCCATGGAGTCACGGAGCAGACCTCGGAGAAACGGCGGCAGCCCGCGACAACCATCCATCGGGACGGTATCATAGCTGCCTTCAGCAAACCTGAAACAGCTCATGCACTGGAGGCCTAGCTCACTCTTTTTCCAAACGTGCCACGACACTTGTCGCCGCGACTTCGGGGCGCTGGTTCGGTGAGGCCTTGCCCACCGCACCTCGTTGTCAAAACAGGGGGGAACTCTCGCTGCAAGCTTCATGAAATGACCCGCTCGTTCGCCAGCCACATTCAAATCACTGCTGAAATCTGGCATGGGAGCAGGGCGCACGCTCAAACCTTGTCTGGCACATCTGTCAGCAGCAGCACTGGCAATGGCAAAGACCTTCTCTTCGCCATCTAGGCCCTGAATCTAGGAGGGGGAGGAGCAGGAGGAGGAGGGGAATGAGGAGACGGGAGGACGATCGAGGACCGACGGCTCGCACAAGACGGGCTGCGGCGAGAGGGGGTGCGCCCTCCCAGAAGGCCAGCGGGGGGCTCCTGCACGGGATCGGCTCCTCCTATATGACGCCTCCGAAGAGAGCTGCCGATAGAGGGCATAGGTGTATAAAAAAAACTACCCAGGATGTGGAAGCCACCAGGTCTGGTCTGAGCAGGGCGAGCTGAGGCAGTTGGTCAGTCACGCCTGGCGCTCAAGCAGCGCAGTGGCAAGTAGCACATTATGAATGGGACGCTCGCGGATGAAAGGGGGGAGGATCGGGGCAGGAGGAGGACGGAGGAAGAAGAGTGACAGAAAAACTAGAACCAATGATCAGCACGTTGGTTGCGAACGCATACAGACCATTGTTGTCTAGGCCTCCCACGCCTCCGACGGAGATCCCAGCGCCGTGGTTCTTTCGAATGCGGACCGCAAGTGAACGTTCGTAAAAAGTTAACCTCTGGGAGGGCCGCAGATTTACAATACACTGCAATTTGCCTCTCACTGAGTTGGGTGCTCAGTGCCGCTTCGCCACTTCGTTCCAATACTGGTATGTTTGAACATCGAAATACACATGAAGATGGAATGGACCATAATTTCCTGGGATACCGCGCATGGAACCCATCAAGTTTGCGTTGGTGCTTATAGTAGTCAACTTGATTCAAGAGTGTTCATGAATTTTTGTACCACTATCTTTCTGTACCGCTCGACTGTTCTACTTCGCGTGATATTCGCGTGTGCCAGAAATTTTGGTGTAGAGATTCTGAAAATAGCCTTTGCTTCACCAATTCTACGCAGTATTCATGGTTCGGCTGACATTTCTGACGTCCCAGGACTACGACACCTGAGTCCGAACGCACCAGTTATCCGAGCTGCGTCCAGCCGCGGCGACGAGACCCCCCCCTGGCCAACAACCCTTTTCTCAACTCGCCTGTCCGTTTCCCTCAGGACCCCTCTCCATCATGGCGACTTCTGTCAGGGGCGCGCAAACATGGATTATCCACGGATCGGGGGAGGTGCGGCCGGTGCCGCCTCGTTCGGCGGTGTAAATCCGCGATTTCCGATGGAAACGGGACCCGTCGCTAAGCCACGCTCCCTTGATCCATGTTTGCGATCGCCTGACTCCGACGGCCCGCAGGGCCCGGAGAAGCAGCCCCCCGAGGCGCCGAAGGTGTGCGAACGCGCACCTTCCGAGAGGGCGGGCGCGCGCTGCTCGGGGATCCCCGCCTGTGTTGCTGGCTGGGCGAGGCTCGAGGCACGCCTCCCAGCAGGTCCTCACCCCATGAATGCCCTGGTCGTCAAGGAATATGCGAAACCTGCGATGACCTCTTGCCCTCGCCGCCTCCCGCCCCTCCCGCCTCCTCCCCTCCCGTCGCCCCCCCCTCCCCTTGATAAGGCTTCGAATGCAGTGCTCAGGCACCCGCGTCTGGTGCGCAGTTGCCAAACAATGTGGCACGTCGGCCTGTCCAGTGGTCCGATAGAAGCTTGAGCGCACTCTCTGACCTCTGATTGCCGCCTCCTGCGCGGCTGGCATTCTTCCCCTGCCGAACCGACGTGTCGTGCGACAGGGCTTGCGGAGAAACGGACGAAATACGTACCACCCCGCAGTTGAGGATGAGAGTGAGGGGGCGACGGGGTCGTCGGCAGTCTGTGAGGCTCTGAAGTTGCCCGCCGCAAGCGCCGATCGTTTTACACATTAGACATCGAACCCCTTGCAGGCGCCGTTGTTACACAAACTATACAAGGAGCCCCCCGCAGGTGGGTCGCGGGGGGGTCGCGGGCGAGGACGACGACCACAACGACAAAAACAACAGCAACAACAACAGCAGCAGCAGCAACAGCAACAGCAACATCAGCAGCAACAGCAACAGCAACAGCAACAGCAACAGCAACAGCAAGAACACCACCACCGCCACCACTAACAACAATAACGACAAGACCAACACCAAGACCAACACCAACACCACCATCAACAACAGCAGCAACAATCATTTTAAGACTGTTCGCTCCCGTCTGCTCGCCTGCCATTCAACACGTATATCCCAAACCCTCAGTACCGGCCCTCTTCGTCTTCGATCGTACCCCCTTTGGGGTATATCTTCCTTACCTGGCCCGTGCATGTAGCGCAGCCCCTTCAAACAGGGGTAGGGAGAACGGATGGAAGGGGGAGGGAGAAGGATGGAGCACGAGAGAAATTAGCAGGAGAGGGGCTAGGAGCAGAAAACACATGGTAGAAACAGACGGGCAGATCAGGCCGGAAGACCCTATCGGGCGAGTCGAGAAGGCGGGCCCAGGCGGCCAGGTCGAGCACGCGGGTTGCTTATCCCGATCCACGAGCGACTCCTTCACGGTTGTGCAGCATGCAGCCCATCCCTGCAATAGGTGCGTCATTGTATGGGCCGATTGGTTGGCAGCATCGCCGTAGCGCTACTGGTAGCCAGTCCTCGTGGTTGCGAAGCAGGAATCGTTGTTGGATGATGCGCTCGTCGGAACGTGTCCATTCCAGCTTCGCTGGCCCTCTGCTGTCGAAATGCGTTGTAAACACTTTACCCCGACAGCCCCTGGGATAAGAGCGGGTTGTTAACCTAGTAAACGTCTGCGCACACGTGGCGGCCCCTGGACCCGAAAACACCATGGGTAGCGCCTCCAGGCTTCTTGGACAATGGCCTCACCCATGGTCCTACAGGGATCCCTGGGGTAGATTTTAGCTTTGGCAGTGCTCCAATGACCATCACTTCCCCAGCCCTCCAGTGCGATGTGGCCTCTGGGGTGCCTGCAGGTGTGCCACTGAACGCGACTGGAGATGGCTTCTAGAAGGGCCTGACACTGCACCCAGACAGGCTAGTGGGCTTCCTAGTTGGTGCTCCAGAGGCACACTGGTGAATGTGTTTCTTAGGAGGGTGGCTCTGTGCTTGAAGCTTCCTGAGCAGCGGCAAGGACCACGCACTTGGTGCCTCATCGGGTGCCCAGGGCTCTGCGGGATGCTCCATAGTGAAAGGCACCCCATAGCGCCAGCACAGAACTGCAAATTCCAGAATACACCTCAGAAGAATGTTGCCTAGCGGCAATTGCCGTTGTTCGCGAGCGCCGAGATATTTGGAGCCCCATCATTCAACCTTGGAGCGCAAAGGTCTTGGGGGCTTGCATCCGGAGCCGTCTTCATACAATCTTGTGTCTTGGATCTCTGTGCCTAGCAACCGACCAAGTCTCGCAAGGAGGCCCAGCCATCCAGCCATGCTTGCGCACACATAGCCTCCTCCCTTGAGCAAGGTCATCCGTTTATAGATGGCCTCGGGCCTTGTGAGATCTCCATTCACACTGTCGTTGATTACATCAATGCTCAAAACATGAATGTTGGCAGGGAATTCGCTGAGCCTCTCTTCAATCCAGAAAAGTAGGTCTACCTCTCTCCGGAACCCGCTGAAAAAGTGCAGAACAAACATTTGGGAGCGGGCAGGGGAGGAAGACTGGTGGAACAAAGGGAGCGGGGAGCACAAGGTCGGTATTCATTTAAGGAGCGGAGGCAGGTCAATTCTGGTGTCGATGGAGGGCCCCAAAGAACTTACGGGGGGGAGCCACAGCGTGATTATCCTGCAGGCCACATGTTGTTGCTGGCGGCCTGGGACCTTCTTTCCTGCAGATCCATGTCGAGTTCGTCGTGGGCGGCTTTCCTCCCAGAGTGAAACCAGATGCTCAAGCATATGTTTGCTCTCATGAGATGCTTGTGTAGCCCTCCTCCTCCTCCTCCTCCTCCTCCTCCTCCTGCTCCTCCGCCTCCTCCGCCTCCTCCTCCTCCTCGTCCTCCTCCTCCTCCTCCTCCTCCTCCTCCTACTCCTCCTCCTCCTCCTCCTCCCACTCCTGCCCTCCCTCGCAATGCGCACAGAAAGCGTGCGCCATCAAGTGAGGGAGAACGATGGCGGGATCGGCTCAAGGGGGGATACATCGAGCTGGAATCCGTGGTACATCGCCGATGGATCGGCGATGGGCCCCCGATAGTGAAGCCGAACAGCCCCAGGAGGGTTTAAGAAGAAGAAAAAACGCCAGATACATACACTTTTGGCACTCCGCGCGGATTTCTCGGATCTGCGCTGGACCCCCCTCCCTGGCGCGCGGAGCGCGCCAGGGCGGAGGCGCCGCCAGGGGGTAGAGTCATCCCTGGGAGAACCTTTACAGGATTTCGTGCCCCCGGGAAGGGACGGGTGGGAGGGACTCAATACCGATCCTGGCCAAATTTCCACCACCCCTGGCGTAGTACGTGCGACGCCAGGGGGGGGGGCGGCCAACCCATCTTCCCACCATAGGGGGAAGTGCGAACTCCCTGTGGACGGGTCGGGGTGGGCATCGAAGGGCACCATAGGCCCTTCACAACCCACTGGTGGGCACCATGTGCCTGCCGCCACAAATTTCAGGTACACCATATGTCCTCCACCTTTCGCGATTTCATACCAACACCCATTTAACTTTTTCATCTGATACGTCAACCTCTTTCCAAGAAATTCGTGCGGAGCGCTAAAGATTCATGTTCATGTGTTTGTTTCTTCTTCTTCTTCGAGGTTTGGCGATCGGGCCCCAATCGGCGATCAATGGCTGATCGAGGGCGGATGCCTCCCCTCCTGATCCTACCTCCTCATACCGTCGCCTCTGAGAAGATGCGACCAAATCTGCCAGGAAAACAACGCGTCCGTAGGGAAACGGGTGCCGGACCCTGGGGCTCTTCCCCGGATGCCAGCTCTGACGTCTTGGGGCCTCTTCTGGGGGCCCCTGGCGGGCCCCTGGAAGCCAACAGCGATGCAAAACCTCAAACGCCCCGCTTCCCTCAGGACCCGTTTGCTCCGTGGCTCAACGCCCCTCTGACGGGGACCCCACTGACGGGCGCGTTGGCCAGTGACCCGGCGAGGCCAACCCTCCCCGATGTGGGCAACGCTGCAATGCCTTAAAAAGGCACAAAAGTGGCAACTTCCGGCAAGCTTCCTAAACACCCGTTGGTGAGTACCCCTTACGGTGCCGCTGAGTGGCGACCCCAAAGGGATGCCGGGGCGCCCGCCGGCTGTCCTGTGGCCCTCTGCGTAGGAGCGGCCACCGCTTGCGGGACCACCGCCGCGCACCTCTCCGTTGGTGCGGCGCGCGCGCGAAAATTAAGAGCTCAAGATCATGCAAATGATCCGTGTAAGCTCACCAGCCCTCTGGGCGTAGGTGGTCTAATGCGGTGTCTTTTCGATCCCCTCTCTATTCCCCTTCGGGGAGGGGTTTACCACTGTTCCTTGTTAGTATACACCCTCTCCCCCAGGCGGCCACCAGCCAACCAAGAATCATGCTCACCCCCGCGCCTTCCCTGTCAAGAAATAATGCAAAACGCACTGTGCCTCCAAATTCGGAGCATGCGCGGCCAACCCGATGCGCCCCCCCCACCATCCTTGTCAAGAAAACAATACAAAACAACAGCGTGGGGTAAAGTGCCTGGAATCATGTTCGTGAAACGCGTGAACATGTTTCTATTGTATTTGGCAGGGTCGGCGGCGATGTCAGCAAGGCTACCACCCGTGACCCCCCCCCCCAAAAAAAATGCACCTCGCGGCTGCATGTGGATCATGCAAAGCCACCTCGCGAACACTGTCAACTGGTTGTTGAGACGGACGGCCAGGGTGGTGGCGCATGGCCTGCAGTGCGAAGGTCCGCCAAACACAATGATGGGCATGTGTTTTCAACTGCGAGGATTGGGGCCGACATGTTTCCCGATGTGTGCTGTCACGTGCGCAGGCGCACCTTGCGCAACCTGCACGTGCCCCGAACGTGGCGCACCTGGCGCGGCTGGAATACGCGGCGCACCCGGCGCACGTGGAGCACGTGGCGCATCTGGCGCACCAGGCGTGCCTGGCACGTTCGGGCCCCAGGGATAGCTGGAGCGTGCCTCTCGCCTGGCACGCGTGGCGCACCTCGCTCCAGCGTCGCGCACATGGAGACGGCTTTGGCTTCCCATAGCTGCCCATCCAAAGACGACCGCTGAATTATGCTCAGGCTCGAATGTGGTTTCTGTGTTGGGGGGGGGGCGGGTGGGAGTGAGCTAGACGGCTTGCTATGTGGGGGGTATCTTGACCCTTCCCTCTGCCCCCTCCCCTTGACGTGAATGCGGGGGGGTCGCGAGCGGCCAGAACATAGAAGATGGCCCAAGACGGCCCCAACATCATGAAACTTATACGGGAAATCGCAACCGTGCTAGGCAAAAAAACGACACTGTTGCACATCATATATTCGCGAGGATGAATGCCAACGCTAGCGCAAACGTGAAAGCTCAAGCGCGCAATGCTCAGGCGTGGCGTGGCATGGCAGCGGGACCCGATTCACATACGACTATACACTAGGATGGCCGGGAATCATACACAGAGCCGGGAAACAGCTATAACACAATCAACAAGACTATCATCTTGAATGACTTGCAGACGGCAACGCTCAAAGAGAACCATTCAGTGATTTTCGCCTTCAATATTGGCAACGTGCGCAGGCGCGCACCATGGGTCAAGATATTGATATGCCATAATTTGGCTTGCGCGCCCGGTGGCAACATTGGGAGGCGGACGCCACTTAATGCCCGGGTGTTCTTCCAACTTGATCCTTCACAAGGCCGTTTGTGTGGGCAGTTCCAATTATGCCTTGCGACTCCGTTCCCAATCGGATGGCGAACATGCACCGTGCAATGCTGACGAGACTTTCTTCCGTGATGTTGACAGGCGGATGTCCCTTGATGCGGCGGGCCACGCCGGGTCTGATTCAAAATCGTTTCGGCTGTCATCCCTGTGCCCCTGCAGTGCCACATTTTTTCGCTTGGATGTGCATTCTCCAACTTACAAGGGGGGAATTTACCAAACACCAAAAAACATCGTATACAACGCAAGTGCATGGCAAGGCTGCGTATACGTAGCACAAGCAAGCGACACCCGTACATTCACACTGCAACAACGTAATACCGCTGCACCTCGACACTTGCGAGGCGTATCAGCACTGCTGCGCGGTGACATCACAAAGAACAACTACTATATAACATGAATCACAACTTGGATGTCATCCGCCGACCCCTTGCGGTCATCGGCATGTTAAATGCTTCTCCCTCCCCAAACCCCTCCGCCCAGGGCCCGGTCCCGTCAGTTTGGAGTAGGGGGGGGGTCCGGCCAGCCCTGGCTGAACGCGTCACGGGCCTCACGACGGGCCACGCGGGCCCCAAGAGGCCCACAAGATGGTCCAAGAGGGCCCCGAGTCGCCGATGGATCGTTCCAAGACGCCCAAGATGGCCCCCAGACGGCCCAAGAGGCCCCGACAAGCCCCAAGAGGCCCCCAAGAGGCGTGCCAAGAGGGCCCCCAGAAGCAAACATCGTCCCATTTCCGTAGAGAAACGAATGAGTTTAGTGCATTCGCCTCTTGGGCTTTCACAACGTCCAAGACGGCCCAAGAGGCCTCCAAGATCGCCCCAAGACGGCCCAGGAAGCCCCCAAGAAGGCTCCAAAACGGCGCAAGAGGCCCCCAAGACGGCTCCAGGGGGGGGTCCAGGCGGGGGACCCGAACGGAAATTTTGAGCCCTCGGCCCCAAGAAGCCTCCAGGAGGCCCCAAGAGGCCCCCAAGAACCCCCCAAGAGGCTCCAAGAGGCTCCAAGAGGCGCACCAGATGCCCCAAGAGGCTCCAAGAGGCCCCAAAACGGCCCCCCAAAGGCCTGAAAAGTGCTGCAAGGAGGCACCCGAGAGATCTTCCAGGAGCCCCCCAAGGGGTCGGCGGTGCGGCGTAAGCCCAATAATCACTAATCACACGTAGCGGCTACCGTGCCGCGAGGCACTCGATGAAACGCCCTCATGCCCATTCGAGAAGAAACACGTAAAAGGAATCGACCTGACTCTGTGAATTGCACCGACTCCCCCCTCCGTCATGCGGGCGACACCAAATGTAGAATCATGTGTATGACCTGGCTGGGGAAATGTGTGTTACCTCTATATGTGACATGAATGGGACCCAAACAATACTCGGAAAAGGCTTGCATCGGGGAGTGATCACATTGTCCCTCCGAATCGTTTGAAAATTAGAAGGAATTGTAATGTTAAGGCTTTGTTTGCCTTTTGCGCCGCCTAAAGAATGCAACCGCATGCCATTCCAGTTAGTTCCGATGCATGTGGGCTTACCCTCAGATGAAAGCCACGCATATCGCATGTTGTCCAAGTTGCTGAACCCAACAAATGAGGAACAACACACAACAACCACTTTGAACACATGCATGTTGGATCGCCCAAGATCAAGACGGGGGTAGGCAAGGGTCCGCGGGAAAGCAAATCCCTTCGCCGCCCCCCCCGTGCGTTCGGCAGGCGGGCGCATCCAGGATACCTGGGGCGCCGTTGCAGGGAATCCTACACCGCCCGCTGTCTGTCGCACCCCCCTCGCGGCCCACCCGGCGACGCAACAGTTTCGCCGTCCCGAGGCTCTCGCTGAATTCTAGCTCGGCCGATAAGACGCAGCTGCGTCAGCCCCCGCCCCGACCCATGAGCAGAGGAGGAGCAGGTAGCATGAAGCATGAAGTGGGAAACAGGGAACGGAGGAAACTTCAAATGCGAGACCGAGGAAATGCGAAGGACGACGAGGAGCTTGAGGCTTACTGTTTCCTCTCCCCTTGGGTTATTACATCTCTTCTATTCGTCTGAACTCTCTGCCGCCCCTGGGCCCAGGAGCTGGTGCGGCAAGAGCAGCGAAGGAGACAAAGAGAGAGAGAGAGAGGGGGAGAGAGACAGAGAGAGGGAGGGAGGCAGGAAGGGAGGGGGGGAAGAGAGAGAGAGAGAGAGAGACAGAGTTAGAGAAGGATGATGGACGGAGGGACAGGGGAGAGGAAAGCAGGAGGCCAAGGCGGCCCACGAGGGTCTGAAGACTGCCCAAGACGTGTCCCAGAGGGCACTAACAGGGCCCCAAAGGGGCAAGTAAAAGTTGCATGTCAAGCCCTTCCCCCCAAGCCCCGACACCGCCGGCAGGCGCCAGAGAAAACTCCAAAAGGCCCCAAGAGGCCCCCCAGAGGCCCCAAAAGGTCTCACCAATAGACTTGTTCCCTTTTCTTGGGGTCGACGAAATGGCGTACGCCTTTGGAATTCGCCGGCCCAACGGGCCAGAGGCGTGCTAAGATCTCCGGTAACTGCTACATAATACTTATTCTTCGCGCGCGCGGGGCGGCCCCTGGGGGTCCCCGGACGAAAAGTTCCCCGGGCGATCCCCGGCAAACTCGGGTCAGAGATGGTTTTCCTCCTGGGCGCCGCCCCCGTGGCCCTCCAGAGAGTCCCAAGAAGGGCCACGAGGCCGCCAAGAGCCCTCCAAGATGGTTCAAGAGTGCTCCGAGATGCCACACGATCGTTCCAAGACGCCCAAGATGGCCCCCAGACGCCCCAAGAGGCCTCCAAGAGCACTCCCCAGAGGGCCCCAAGGGCAAAATTCATTACTTTTCCTTAGGTTTTGGGCAGATTTTGGTGTGTCCATCTTTTCGGCTTCCCGACGCCCCAAGACGGCCCAAGAGGCCCCCAAGATCGCCCCAAGAGGGCCCAAGAAGCTCCCAAGAAGGCCCCAAGATGGCCCAAGAGGGCTCCAAGACGGCCCCAGAGGCATCCAAGACGGCCCAAGAGGGGCCCAAGAGGGCCCCAAGCGATGCCCCAAAGGAGGAAAACAAAACAAAACTTCGAGCCCTCGGCCTTAAGAAGCCCCCAGGAGGCCACTAGAGGCCCCTGAGAGGCCCCAAAAGCCCCCAAGAGGCCCTCAGGAGGCCCCCAAGCGACGCTGAAGAGGCCCCCCAGCGGCCCCAAGAGGCTCAGTCATGCGAAATGGGCCGGCGGAATGAGCGAAGCGATTCAATAAACGAGGCCCGCGCGGATTTCTTGGACCGACGCTGGACCCCTTGGCAACGCCTGGCGACAGGGGTGGGGTCCAGCGCCGCGAGCAGGCGGGAGACAGAGGCAGCCCAGCCAATGTTCCAATTATCTCTCACGACGATTCCGTTTCTTCTTGCATGCAGTTATTGCCCGAGCTTTCCCTGAGCATTTCGCGGCTTCCCAAAGCCAAACACAAGTAAATTCCTGCGGCATTCCGGATGTTGTGATTACTGAGCTTCATTTTCATTGCGCCGGTCATCTAAAAAGCATCGGACACTGCTCGCGATTCGAGCCCGCGGCGGGCCGCCTAGCAACCCCGGAGAGGCGGGCGAGGAGGCGGGTTAAGGCGGCTGGGGAGGCGGGTGAGGATGCAGGCGTGCGGAGGTTTTACGAGACCTCGGGCCTGGATCCGATTCGCCCAAACTCATTGAAGTCTCAGGCCGGATGCAGGGGGCCTGCGATTCCATGGTGGGTGGCTCCAGGACGAGAGGGCCCATCTGCTCGCGTGCGCCTCGTGTGCGCCCTTGTGTGCACCATGACCTCCGAAAACAGAAATTTCGGTTATGATTCTCGTGTGCGCCGTGTGTGCGCCGTGAGGGTGCGCGATTCCTGGCGCTGCGTTTCAAAATTTAGCCTCGATTGTGCGCTTTGTGTGCGCACTTGTGTGTGTGTGTGTGCACCTTGTGTTCGAATGCCTTCCGGAAACCGTGTTTAACATAGTCGACGGTCTCTTGTGTATACGATATTCTGAACTTATGTGACGTGGTAATATGAAAAACGTGTAACCTACAACATGCAGTCCGGACCACCTAACAGATCACAAGGGAGATACTCACGCCTTGGACCTCGGCATATCGGATGGTGCACATAGGTTCGTGATGATAAGAAGATGGAGCCTGCGATATGGGTGTATAGAGGTATAGCGTATAGAAGTACCAGGTCTAGAGTATGATGGCCCTTGGTCCTATGGCCTCGAATCGTATGTCCTACGGCTTACGAGGCTGCGTCCTATGGCCCATGGCTTATGGGGTAGAGCCCT
The DNA here is from genome assembly GCA_963575745.1 of Prorocentrum cordatum. Classification (NCBI taxonomy): domain Eukaryota; class Dinophyceae; order Prorocentrales; family Prorocentraceae; genus Prorocentrum; species Prorocentrum cordatum. Next base: position 21,712 of record CAUYUJ010003830.1, on the reverse strand, counting down.
AGGCACCTATGCGTAGTCCCATGCAGAGACCTGCACATATGTGCAATGGGCATATGGTGCTGCGGAGGCCCATGGGCCTATCGCTCATGGCGCAGATCACGAATCACCTACCAAAAACATGTACCGCACATAACATACCAGCACAGCACCATAACACATACTTATCACATACCCCATGGGCCCATGGGGCGGAGTCCTAGGCGGATGCCCCTTTGCCCCTTCAGAGTCCACAGACGCGCTGCGCTACGCTATGCTGTGCACTGTGCTGCTATGCTCTGCGCTATGATTTATGCTGCCATGCCAAGCGCGGACAAGGCGAGAGAGGGGGGGGGCATCTGAAGCCAATTTGGCCCAAGCTGTGCCAACACTGTTTTGTCCGCCGACCCCTGCGTGCCGGTGGCGAATAGGAGTGTGAGACATTTGGCTGTCCCCTCCCCTTTTCCCCCGCCCCGGGGGCCCACAATCCCTTTGCGGGTGGGGGGGGGGGCATGTGGCCCGGCTTTGAAACGCTCCCTTGGGGCCTTCGGGGCCTCCAAAAAGCCCCGAGACGGCCCCAGAGAGCCCAAACAGCGCGCCAAGATAATCCAAGAAAGCGTCAAGACGGCCAGGGGTAGTCCTACGGCGGTCCACGATGCCTTCGAGATGGCTCGCGAAGCCCCCCCTACGATTCATGAATGCTCCTGGAGGGCTGCCGAGAGGGCCCCACGGTGCAGAAATCATGCCAGTCCCTTGGGAGCACATTCTTAGCATACTCGCCTTCTTCGTCTGCTCAGCGCCCAACACGGCCCACGGTGCTCCCAAGATGGTGCCAAGACGGCACACAAGGCCCCCCAGAGAGCCCCAGGAGAGTCCCAGGACTGCCCAAGAGGGCCCCAAGACGGTTACAGGGGCCCTCTAAGGCGGCCAAGGCAGCCCCGAGGGAGCCCCCACAGGGACCAAAGAGGGGGTATACGAGCTGAGACCTCGAGCATGTCCCCCAAAGATGGCCGTAAGAGCCCCCAGAGGCTCCCAAGAAGCTCCCAAGAAGCTCCCCAGAAGCTCAGCGATGCGCCAAGGAAAACAGCAAGAGGCCCCAAAAAGCCTCACCAGTCGACTTCGTCCGTCTTCTGAGAGGCGGCAGAATGGCGTAAGCCTTTGAGCAGTTCAATACGCATTGTTGTTAAGCAAATGTGTACGCATCGCAGTATTGCTGGACGATCGAGTGGCATGTGCTGCGTTTTGTAGTACTTGTGACTATAATTTGTCTGCTTCCAGGCTGGGCACGAAACGTTCAAATCTACGTGGTCCTGCCTTTGACCACAACTCTTGGGTGTAAAATGATGCTGAAACTGCATTATTGTTATCGTTGTAAGGCGAACTGGAGGATCAGCATTGATAATCGTTTTTAGCTAGACTTTCTAACATACGTTGGTCCCCTCGTGCGACGAATCCAAAAGACTGTATGACTTTTATCAAGTTAAACGAAGCCAACGTTTGGTGCTTTGCAACTCCTCTTTGAAGGGCCTCAGTCCCGGGAATTCTACAATCATTTGGGCGCCCCTGGGCGTTACACGTCAAGCGCTCTGGGGATCGCCGCGTGGCTTTTCTGCAGGCCTCGAATGCGCGGCCTGGAGTCCTGAAAATCCGACGTGCCTTGAGATGGCTCCGGGGGTCAATGGTGCAGCCCAATCGGAGGCCTCTCGGGCTGCAATGGAGGCCCTGCCGGACGAACCAAGACGCCACAATCCTTGAGCCTCACGCGTTGAATGGTTTTCGCATGCTCGCATTTTCTGTCTTCGAGGCATACGAGATGGACAGAAAGGGGCCAAGATCCTCGGAAGAGGCCCCCTCGATGCCCTCAAGAGGACCCAAAACAGCTCCAAAAAGGCTGAATACACGCGTAACACGTTATACTCAAATGCTACTTACTGTTTCCGCCGGCTCCCCTGCCTTGCCTGGGTGATGACGATAGGCAAAGGGTGTGATTCAGAACTCAACGAGAAAACATGCAAGCCAGGCCACTAATTCGTGCAAACGAAGCCTGCGAACATACGGCCAGTCTAGATCCACGTGGTAAGCTCGATGCGAATTCCGAACATGCAAGCGTCAATATCCTGTAAGATGGAACCTTTCTCAACCCTAGCATTCTAATCATGAACATCGTCGTCATCTTCGCACTCCGAGGCCTTCACGGAATGTCCAGCTTCCCTGTCTTCTCGAACGAAGATGGGACGACCTTGGGGGAGACAGCGCCAATGAACACCAGGGTTGAGCAGAGCACGTGCGAGGAAGATCTGATTACTCGTTCTCTCTTCTCCCTCTTCTCCCCTCCATATCCTTCTTCCCCATCGGCCCTACTCTTGCTCCTTCTCCCTCTCCCCTTCATCCTCCTCCTCCTTCGTCGTCGTGTTCCCCCTTCCCCGCTTCCCTTCTCCCTGTCCACAAAGCCGACGAGCCCAGGGCGCCTGCGTTCACATGAAAACGACTCCGGCTTGCGGGCCATACAGCCGCTGCCAGGAGAAAACCACGGCGTCGAGGCTCCCTTACCTGGCCTCGAGTCTCAAGAGGAATGTGCGGCCACACGATTCGATGCCTACTGCGAGGGCTAGGACCCCATCTCCTCGCTCGTGACCACCTCTTCGCTCCGAGACGTTATCTGACGACCCCGAAGCCCGCGGATGGTCCTGCGAGCCTCAGAACGGCAACAGAACAGAAGTCCCGCGTCACTCAGGACCCGCTTCCTTCATGCCGAACAAGCGAGCGACGAACAGAAAAGGGTCTTACGCGAGAAGACATCGTGACCTCACGCCACGACTTACGCTGGCCGCCAGCGCGGCACGCCACAGTGGCGACGAGGGCACTCACGCGCGACCTCACGCAGGCACCTTACGCGCGGGGATTGGCGCAAACGACCCCGTTTCTTCCGTCACTCAGATGCTCTCGCCCCCACTGACGCGACTGTCCGTGCCTTTGGACGCCCGCAACGAGTACAGAACGGAGACGGGCACAGTGCCCAACAGCAGCTGTTGTCCAACACCGACAGCGGCCGCTGACAAGCAGGCGGCCTGTTCTGCCTCCAGTGGGCAACGCCCGCGGCGGCACCGACAGCGAGTCCTGCTCGGTCGCGCTGCACATGTTTCGCGCTGCCCGCCTCGATCGCCCCGAAGTCTGCCCGCACCGGGCCGCTCCGGCATGGGCCCGGCGCCCGAGAGGCGCGCCTATGGCCCTCGAGGGCCTCGAGGGTGCCCGAGCGCGAGGGCGGGCAAAGAGCGCCGCTCGCGCACGAGCGCCGGGGGCGTGGTTGCCGAAAGACGCGACGGCCTCGCCCCAAGACGGCCCAAGCGGCCTCCAAGAGGGGCCCTAAACGGCCCAAGACGTCCCACCCGAGAGGCCTCAATGACCGGCTCCAACAGGAGGCCCAGAACGGACATGTCGAGCCCTCGGCCCCGCGGGGGCTCCCCAAGAGGCCTCCAAGATGGACCCATGACAGCCCAAGAGGCCCCCAAGAGGGCACCAACAAGACGCCAAGACGGCCCAAGATAGCCCCCAAGACGGCCAAGAAGGCCTCCAAGATGCCTCCAAGACGGCCAAGAAGGCCTCCAAGACGGCGAAGATAGCCCCTAGATGCACCCAAGACGGCCCCAGGTGGCCTGAAGATGACCTTAGACTGCCCAAAAGGCCCGACAGAGGCCTCCAAGACGGCCCAAGACCCCTCCAAGACGTCATCAAGGAGGCCCGAAAGCTCGGAAACCACCTGGTCCGATAGCTCGCCCGACACCGTGTTCCCCGAAGGCTTTCGAAACCCACTCGGGGAACGCGAGGCCCGATAGTTTGCCCAAGCTCAAACCCAACTTTCGGCCACGCAGGCGCTTCCAAAAAGGCAGGGGGCGGCGGTGATTCGCCGTAGTCGTCTTCGATCCGCCGCCCCCTGTTGGCTTGCCACAGGGGTGCCTAGCGTGCTAGATCCTATACTCGGCTTGGTTTGGGCTCTTGTTCCCAAAAAAGTTTCCCCTGGGGCTTCGGCCCAGGACAATGTACATGTCAATACCTTTCTCGCCCAAGATGGCCCAAAATGGAGTCCAAGATGCCTCCCAGACGGCCGAGATGGCCCAAGATGGCCTCCAGGATGCCTCCAAGACGGTCAAGATGACGCCAAGGGAGCCCAAGATGGCCCCCAAATGCACCCAAGACGGCCCAGGATGGCCTCAAGACAGCTGAAGAGGCCTCCAAAAGGTCCTCCAGGAGGGCCCGAAGATGCCCAAATCAATGGTTGAACTCAGGTAGTTGGAGGACGTTGCCCTTTGCTTCTTTTCGGCCTTTCGACGGCCCAGGACGGCCCAAGAGGGCCCCAAGATCGCCCCAAGATGGCCCCAAAGGCCTCCCACAATGACCCCATGGCGGCCCAAGAAGCCCCCAAGACGGTCCCGAGAGGGGACGCAGAACGGCCCATGGCGGCCTCCAACCACGCCCATGGCGGCCTCCAACACGGCCCTGAAGCGCCCCAAGGGGCCCCAAGTCGGTCCACAGAGGACCCCAGGCGGCTTCACCATCAGACGGCCAAAGAGGCCCCCAAGAAGCCCCAAAAGACCCCCAAGAGTCCTCCGCCTTCTCCTCCTCCTCCTCCCCCTCTTCTTCCTCCTCCTCCTCCTCCTCCTCCTCCTCTTCCTCGTCCTCCTATCTATGTGTCCTCCCTCTCCTCCGCTTGTTCTTTCTCCCACGCGTGTTCCCCGAAGGGTTCCCACAACGGCTGGGGAAACACATGGTCGGATAGCTTGGCAGAGCACTGGCCACAACGTTCGGCCACATGGGCGATTCCAAAAGGCAGGGGGCCGAACGGCTGACAAGAAGCTCCCAGATGGCCCCAAGAATCCTCCTCCTCTTCCTTCTTCTCCTCCTTCTCCCCCTCCGCCTTCTCCCCATCCTTTCTCTATTTGTCCTCCCTCTCCTCTGCCTCGTCTTTCTCCCCCGTGTGTTCCCCGAAGGGTTCCCACGTGGGCTGGGGGGGCATATGGTCGGCTGGCTTGGCAGAGCTCTGGCCACAACGTTCGGCCACATGGGCGATTCCAAAAGGCCGGGTGATTCGCCGTGGCGTCTTCGACACAGCAGCCATGACCCGCCGCCGTAGGGCACCCATCAACCTGCTGTTGCCGAGTGCAAGCGCGAAGAAATAACAAACCGACGGGTTTCCCAGCGGCGGCGCGTCACTGATGCTACGTTTTCCTTCCCGATGTCCTCCCTTCCCTTCCTCATACTCCCATCCCTCCTCCCTCCTCCGCCTCCCCCTTCCCCCCCGTCCTCCTCTCCTTCCTCCTCTCCTCCCTCCCGTGACGATACATCGCCGACAGATCGGCGACAGACCCCTGGCAGCGAACCCGCGGGCTCCTGGGCGGGATGGGTCGTGACGGCCCCGACGTTGGTTTCTGACACCGCGTGCATACAGGCGGGCTCGATTGGACAGGACACGCGGGAGGACACAAGACCCTTCCGAGAGCCCAATTGCCACAGGGATGCAGGAGGCATGGGTCGCGAGACACAGGACACAAGGGTACCCTTGATTTGGCAAGGTCGACCTACTAATCTGGGCCGACTGTAATGCAGCCTTGAACGATCGGCGGATTGGGATCACTAGATCGTTCCGCTTTGGCCGAGTCTGGGCCACAAGCGGCATTCAACCTTGAACGCCCGCGGCGGGGTCGCTACCGCGTCCGCACGACACGGCCCTACCGCATCCCCCCTGACACTGTCCCTGGCCCCCGTGCCCCCCGCGTCTGGACCTGACATCTCCGTGCCGGTCAGCTCCTTCACGGCCGCGCGCGCCTGGCGGCGGCGAGCTCGCGCAGCGGGGCTGGTCCTCGTCTTCTCCCTCCTCCTCGTCTCTCCCTCGTTGTCGTCCCGGCATCCTCCTCCTGCCGTCCCTCTTCCTCCTCCCTCTGCCTCCTCCGGCCTCCTGCCACCCTCTCCCCCCCCCCCCATGCTGGCCCTCGAAATCATTCCCTCTCCCTTCCCATCCTGGGAGGAGGAGGACGAGGAGGAGGAGGAGGAGGGAGGAGGAGGAGGAGGAGGAGGAGGAGGAGGGAGGAAGGAAGGAAAAAGACGAGGAGAAGATCGAGGAGGAGGAGATGGAGGAGGCCCTGAGGAGGCCCTGAGTCTTGGTGGATAAAAGGCCCTGAACCTCGAGGACCTTCTTCTATTCCTCACCCCCCCTTCCCTCCGTTTGGCGCGGCGCGATCCGCCTCGCGCTCTCCGCCTCCTGCCTCGGAGGGTGCCCAATGCCAATGCTCAGTCCGCCTCCGTGTTCCCTGGCATGAGGCGTGGTATAATGCCAATGAATCTGGTACGCCCCCCCCCCCGCAATTTCGGATAAGAAAGAGGGGGCGGGCGCGGGCGACGCGGGCGCGGGCGCGGAAGGAATTCAAAAACAGCCCGCCGCAGGCGCCGAACATTTTGATTTGTACACTGAACGCGGTTTGGGTTGCAAGTTCTCCACCTGGAACAAATGCAACAGAAACCCGCCGCAGGCGCCGAAGTTTTGGCTTGTTCAATGAATGTAGTTTGGGTCGCGCGTGGGTCGCGGGCTCTCCACTTCCACCTGGAAGGAATTCAAAAACAGCCCGCCGCAGGCGCCGAAAATTTTGATTTGTACACTGAACGCGGTTTGGGTCGCGGGTGGGTCGCAGGTTCTCCACCTGGAACGAATGCAAAAGAAGCCCGCCGCAGGCGCCGAAAATTTTGG
>CAUYUJ010003830.1:0-10000 GCA_963575745.1 Prorocentrum cordatum | reverse complement strand
CAAGTGTGTCTGCGACATGATTTCTCATGTCATTGATCCACCTGGTGTTGGGTCTTCCCGTCCTGAGTCTGGCATGATATGCTGGATCTTGATGCGGAGTCTATTGAATGACATGTCGCATCCCTTCCGTTTCTCCCTTGGTACTCAACTTTCGTACCCATTGCCATTTCCTGTGCCGCACTGTCGAGACCCAATCGTCGATTCCTAACTTTGCTATGACTGCTTCAGCCATTGTGCGTGGACCGCTTGATCCGATCGACCCATGGCTCCAAAATAACCGCGTTCACCTCACTGTCGTCATCTTCATTCATATTCGGCGTGGGTTCCGGCGGGTTGCTGTCGAAATCACAAACATCGTCGTCCTCTCCGTCTTAATTCTGGTGGGCATTGTCGTGCTGGCTGCTGCTCGGATAACCCAGGGCTTGCTGTGACGTTCGGGTAATGGTGTTTGCGGAGATGCGCCGTGGTACTCGCACAATCATGCAAAACATTTGTCGTTATATTCGATGGATTCGGTTTGCTAAGTCGGTCGTGAGCGTCCAAACTTCGCTCTTGTAAAAGATAGTCGGTATGATGGTTCCGCGAAAGAGGCGTAGCTGGTCTGACTGACAGTACGTTGGTCCTGCAAGTTCTTGTTATAACATGTGAAACTTCCACCATGCTGTGGCTATGCGGTTTTCGATTTCCGTCGCGTGAAGTACAGTGCGCTGTCGAAACCGTCCAAGGTATTTCGTGCTGCTGTATGGAGCCAGCATTTCGATCATCAAGCCGAACACGTGCACGCAGTCGGGTGTACGTGCTGCGTGGTGGTCTGTGGCCGTTGTGCAGGATCTCCGTTTTGTCAAGATGAAGTTGTAGGCCTGATTTGCCCGCTTCAGTGATGAGGTCGGCACGCATATGAGTCAAGTGGTGTAGTGAGTGGGACACGAAAAAAACGCGAGAACGGAGCCGGGGGAATGAGGATGAGGATGATGATGTGCCCGTCTGGGGGGGGATAGTATCTCAGTTGACACACTGCCTCATGAGCTGCCCGGAGCAGATAGGAGGGGGAGGAAAACAAGAGGTCCACAGGCAGAAGAGACTCGCTCCCCCCTCCCCCCAGTGCCACCAGCACGCCGAGAAACACCACGAAGGGACCCCGACCTTTCAAAACCGCACACCCCCGATGCTCGATCCTCGCTGTCGCTGTCGGACCCGGCATCGGTGGGGGAAACCAAAAAGGTACCGATACCGATGCTCTTTGGGACCTCTCCCAGGGTTCTGATGAGATTCCAGCCGTGGAGACGAGGGTTCTCCAGCACGAGCAACGTAAACTACAAGAGAACAAAAACGGCACAAACATACTTTCTCGGAGGTCCGCGCGGATTTCTTCGATCGGCGCCGGACTCTTCTCACTGGAGCGCGGAGCGCGCCAGGGGCGGCGCCGGAGTCGCCGCCAGGGGGCCTGGCGTCGATCCATGATTTCGCGCGGAGCCCCGACATATCATGGTTACACAATTGTTCCTTTTTCGCCTCTTCCTCCTCTGAATCGGAATTTACAGGAGAATCCAGCCGTGGCGACGAAGGATATCCAAGACAGAGAGAGAAAGAGAGAGAGAGAGGGAGCGTTTCACAATCGCTTGCCTTCGGAACAATCGGCGGCGCGTTTCGAACCGGGAGGTGGGCCCCCCCAACACTCGGCGCCGTCGATCAAAACCAACAGGGAATCCCCTCCCCCCCAAACCCCCCCCCTCCCAAGGGGGAGGGGGGGTTCAACCCCCCCCGTCGCGTCGGCGCCAGCGCCGGCGCCGGCGGCCGCCAGCAGCGCCGAAGGCGGGGACGCAGCGACGATGACCACAGGCAGCCCAAGGGAGGGGGGGGTTCAAAACCCCCCCCAGGCGCACGAGCGCCGCGGCGGGCCAGCAGCGCCGGCGCTAGCGCCGGCGACGGCGGGGACGCAGCGACGATTACCGCCACTACCACCACCACTACCACCACCACCACCGCCTCAACCCACCACCACCACCACCAACCCACCACACAACCACCACCACCACCACAGCCACCACCACCACCACAACTCACCATCACCACCAACACCACCACCACAAAAACCGACCACCACTACCACCACCACCACGATCTACCACACAACCACTACCACCACCGCCACAACCACCACCACTACCAGCAACACAACCCACCGCCACCACCACAAACCGCCACACCACCACCACCACCACTGCCACCACCACCACCAGCACCACCTCCACAAACCACTGCCACCACCACAACACACCACCACTACCACACACCACCACCACCACCACCACACCAACACAACCACCACCACACCAACTCATCATCATCATCATCACAACCACAAAAACACACCACCACGACCACCACCACCACCACAATCTACCACACCACCACCACCGCCACAACCACAACCGTTACCAGCAACACAACCCACCACCACCACCACCACAAACCACCACATCAGCACCACCACCACCACCACCACCACCAGCACCACCTCCACGAACCAACGCTACCACCACAACCCACCACCACCACCACAAACCACCACACACCACCAAGCCGCCACCACCACCACCACAACCCACCACCACCACCACCACCACCACCACCACCACCAAAAACCACCACCACACCACCACCAACCACCACCACCCACCACCACCACCCACCACCACAACCACCACAACCACAACAAAACCCCACCACACCCACCAAACCATAACCACCACCCACCCCCACCACCACCACCACAACCACCACCACCACCACCACCACCACCACCACCACCACCACCACCACCACCACCACCGTCGTCCTCGTCGACGCGCCCCGCCGCCGCCGCCCGCCGCCGCAGGTGCCGGCGCCGGCCCAGAAAAGGAAATCGTCGTCCTCGCCGCCGCCGCCAGCCGCCGCCGACGCAAGCGCCGGCCCGAGGAGAGGGGAAGCAGTGGCGCTATTGGTATCCTCTTGTCCGCTCAAACCTCTGAATCGTTGCGAAAAATGCGAAATCGTGACAAAACACGACTGGAGCCCTAGACCCTAGACCCTAGACCCCAGCTTTATGCTGCATTTTTCGAGCCACATCGATCTGTGATGGTCCGAGGCCCCGAAAATCGGAGCAGGGCGAGTATCTGCGTCTCTTGCTCCTCTGAATCTGCCTTGTCGGCAGCCTTGACCGCCCGAAATGGGAACAGGCGGCCGCCTGTCAAATGGGCAACGTCCGCGGCCACACCAACAACGGGCCCTGCTCAAAATGAAAAAGAACTGCTGATAATCTTAGTCTTCGTACCCCTTCTTTCCGCTCCCATTTCGTTCATGCTGATCCTCGGATCCCGATCTCGGCGTCGGCGGCGTCGGCGGCGTCGCCAGCGCCGGCGCCGTCGCCGCCCCGCGCCGTCGCGCGCGCGCGGGTGCCTCTCGGGGCGACGAGTACTCGACCAGCCCGCAGCCCTGGGAAGGGCGCGGCGCCCCGCTGTTTGTTGGTGTTGACGGTGGAAAGAGACAGAAGGGCCCCGGCGCACACAAATCCGCCGACTCCTGCTTGCCAGGGGTAGCAAGGCGTGTGGAATAATTGGCTGCCCCCCCCCTTTCCCCCTCCTGCAAAATCCTAGATCGCGTTCGAGGCCCCGCCCTCAATGGGGGAGGGGCGAGCTCGTCGACGCACCCCTGGGGCCTCTGGAGCCTCTTAATTCTTACTCCGTGGCCTCCAGGATGCCAAATATTCTACATTAACTTGCTTCGACTGGGCTCCAAAACGCAGAAAAACTCCCCAAACACCCACGATCGCCTCAATACGGCGCAAGTGGCTTCGAAGACGCCCCAAGACGGCTCCGAAAGGATCTCCTCGAGGGTTCAACGAGGCGGAGATCGTTCCAATGCCGAAAGAAGAAAACGTACATTTTTGGCGCATGCGGTTTCTTCGTCTTCACAACGTCCCAGACAGCTCAAAAGACCCGCAAGATCGCTCCAACGCAACCCAACAAGCCTCCCTGGGGGCCCCGAAACCGCCCAGGAGGGTCCCAAGACGGTCCAAGGGGCGCCCGAGACGGCCCAAAGGGGCGCCGAAGATGGCAGAGGACCCCAACGGGGCCCTGAGAGACCCAAGAGAGGTAAGTGGAATTCACATTTCGAGACCTCCGCCCCAAGAAGACCCCTGAAAGGCAGGCGCCCAAGAACCCCCCAAAAGGCTCCCACAGACCCAAAACAAGCATCCAGACGCCCTCAAATCCCCCCACGAAGCCCTAAAAAGCCTCGCCAGTGAACGTTTACCCTCAACCCCAAGAGCACCACCGAGACCGCCAGCAAACGCCGAAGAGGGCCAAGTTGCGCCCCGAGACGGCCGCCTTATGGGCCCACGTCCTCAAGCTGCAGCTGGAGAGATGGGGATCGATTCCGCGATCGTCGCGAGCCTTCTCTTTTCTGGGGGTCGGCGGACTGGCGTGAGCCTCTTGATACATAGAAACCCATATGAGGATGGCCCATATGATTCTACATTTCCTGTATGTTCCTCCTCCCCTTCGTTTCCAGAAGGTTCCACAGATCTTCATGGACATCCATGCTTATGTGCGTCAGCGTCCACGCTTCCCCCCTGACCCCCCTGAGGGGAGCGGAGAAGAAGCGCGAAGCTCCAGCGTTGCTGCCACGAGCATGCTGCTGCTTGCCGTAAGCGCCAGCCTGGGCGGACACGCCCTGCCCCCCTGGACAGGCGGACGCTCACCATGGGAACGGAACGGAACGGAAGTGCCCGCGGGCGGGGGAGTGCACAGCACTAAATATGCAAATGAACATACTGGCATAAACTTAACAGGGATATAACCTACACCGCAGGCGAGGCCAACATTTAGCCCTTGGAATGGGCCTCACTGGCCAACTCCTTGATGCGAATTCGTTCTAATAACGCCGCCATTCGTTGCTCATAGGGAGGGGCGGCACCAGCATTGGATAATGAAGTCCTCACCACGGTGGGGGCGTCCTGGCACGGAGGGTCGGCGGAGAGGCGCAGCCTCTGGAACGGAACCGCGCGCTCGACAAAGGCCCGAAAACGCGGGTTCGGGCAATGGCCCCTCCGATACTCAGCCAAGACGTCCAACCCTTTACGCGTGGGGGCCTCGCAACTCCGACTGAGCTTAATTCCCCTCCCTTGGGGCCACCCCCCACAACGAAGGCACGAGATCTGCCCCTTAGACGCATCGCGACGCGACGCCGAAACATCGCCAGTTTGCCGAGACGGCGCCCCCGACATGGCGACGAGAACGTGCCCCATGGGATCATGGAGCAGCTTCTTGAGGAAGGATGGCAGTCCTGAACGTCCGCCCATGGGCGCTTCATCTGGCTGGCGCTTTAAGGGCTCGCGGTCATACTATTCATGCCGATGCTGTTTTCATGGTTTTCAGTGGCAAGCGGGTTGGATGGCACGGAGGAGGGAGTGATGGAGGGATGAGGAGAGGGGAGAGGGCGGAGGATCGGAGCGGGAGGGGGGGGGGAGGATTTTCACTCCAGACACGCGACGTCAACTCACCGAGTATCAGGGCGGCGCCAGCCTCCACCTGTCTCCCACGACAGCCACTGGCAAAAGACGTCGCGAGGCGTCGTCTCGAGCCGCCTCCCGCGAGAGGCCAAGGGCCGCCAGGGCGCCCCGAGCGAGCTAGAACGCTCATGTTCTAATGGTCGGCTGGGGCGCCCGTCGCCAAAGCGATCTCGCTCCAACGATCGGGGTCGGCCTTTGAACGCAGAATGGGCTCCACGCTCAGGCCAGAGCGCGGGGCAGAGTGTTTCAAACTTGGGTCGCGCGCCAAGAGGATGTCCGAAGCTGGCGCAGCCTCGAGGGCGCAGCGGCGCCGAGCGATCCAATCTCGAACTGCCGCGGCCCCAGGGGCGACGTCAAAATCGAGCGATCCAAAACTGGGCTGGAGCAGCCTCTGGCTCATGTGACTGAGAGCTGAAACAGCATTCGTCTGCAATTCACTCGGACATCGATTCGCTGGACTCCTCGGACTCCGACTCCCCCTCGCTCTCCTCCTCGGGCTGGTCCGCCTTGCTCTTTTTGGGCGGCGGGGCGTCGTCCTTTGTTTCTGGGGTTTTTCCCCCCGCCCTTTCGTGGAATTTTTTAACTGCCGCCCGCTCTTGCCTTCTGCACACCTTGTCTCCTCTGGCGGCGTATGTCTTTTTCTTTTTTCGGGTTTAAGGTGTGTTAATCTCTATTGGAAGATTTAAAGCGTATAGGGGCAATGCTTTTATAATGGATTCTTTGGTTATAGGAGCACATGTTCGTAATCTTATAGAGAATTATAGTCTTTAAGTATAGCGTGAGAAAGAAATAACATCTGAGGATTGGAAGAGTAGCTTTTTCTTAGGGTTTTTCTTTTCTATTTTCTTCGGGCTCTTATTGTCCTTGCTCGCCGCGCCCTGATCTTTCCCCTCGTCTTCGGCTCCGTCCCGACCGTCCTTCACGATTCGCAGCGCCTGGGCCTGCAAGTGCAAGGCGCGGTTGCAGAACGCCGACGCCTGGCCCGTCAGAGCGCTCTCCACGGCTTTCTCCCGCGTCATCTTCAGGAAATGCGTCTTATGGTGTTCGTCCGCCGTCAGCGCAATGACGCTGCGCCCCATTTCCAGGGCGCCGAGCACTCCATTGCCCGACGCCGGGGTGCCGAACAATGCCCACTTCACCGCGTCAGAACCGCCAGCTTCCCAGATGAGCTCCTTGATGACGGCGCCGTGGAAATCGAACGGGAACCAAACCTCCTCGATGCCAGTCAGGTGCCTGTAGAGACGCCGCTTCCTCGCGTGAATGGCGATCTCCTTCTGGGTCGGCCCCTCTGCGTTGCGCTCCCCGAAATTCGCAGGCGGACGGGGTACATACCCATGCCCGAACGAAAATAGATGAGCAGACACCCCCGAAGGAGAAGGAGGAGTCGGCTCAAAAAGAGGAAGAGAACCGTGAGGCGAAACCCACACAAAGAAACCAAGGAAAACGAAGGGGATACGTCGCCCCATCCTGCCTCCCGCGTCCGCCGCGGACGCAGGCGCACGTCGGCTGCGCCATTCATTGAACCTCAGGCAGCATCGCGGACGACCGTACTGACGACAAGTAAGAAGAAACCTATTGGGGAGGGGGGCGCAGACGGGCACCTTGCTCATGACCTCGACGTACATGCGCGAACCGCGGTCCACGTACCACCGCTCCTGCGGGATCTTCGGGGGCATCTTCCCCTTCCAGCAAAGGAACAACTTCTCCGTGGTCTTCGAATTAGCGACGCCACGGCAAACTTTCCAATAGTATCGCTCCATCAGCCTGCTTTCGTAGACGAGGATAAACTCTTTCACCTTCCACCCTTTCTCCTTGAATACCTTCTTGATCTTCGCCTCGTTCGTGTCCACCCTGCCACCGAACACCCAGCATATATCCTGATTCCGCTTCATCACATTGTCAGTCACGTAACAGAACCGTTTGAAAACGCCCTCGTCAACTGGTGGTTCTCGCTGGGTTAGGCACTCGCCCTCGAAAACGTTGCACAACTTGGCGTTTTTGGGATCGTACACGGCCACGAACCGGCCGTCACCGCTCTCCAGGTTCGCGTGCAATTCCGTGGAGACCACGCTGGCACACAGCTCGTCGTGGCGCCCGTCCGACGTCAGAACGACCATCCGCGCCTCCATCTCCCGCTGGCAATGCGCCTCGATCTGCGCCTTGAAAGCCGCCTGCGCGTCAGGGGCAGTGCCTTCGGCGTGCTTCACCGCTGCCTCAGCTGACCCAGCCGAGGTCGCCGGCGGGGGCGCCTCGGGGTCCGCCATATCGCTGGAGACTGTCTTCGGCGCTGCCTTTTTGTAGGCTACGATGAATTCAGCGTGGAACCGCTTCTTGACGCGGTCGGCCTCCCAGAACTTCTCCGCCGTGTACTTACCCGCAGCGATCGCGGACAATGCGCCTTTGATTTCGGGGGCGTACAGGCCGGAAAACACGTCCAGCGCGTGCGACATGAGCATTCGCGTGGCCTCGCGCGGCAGCGCCTGCAACCACGTCCTCCGCCTGTTCGGGCCCTCCAGGAGCTCGTACATTGCCATCGGGTCGCCGAGGCACGCGCGCGCCGTGTCCCAGGCCGACGGCGGCGGCCGCGCACCAGCAGCTGCAACAGCCGCTGTACCGTCAGCTGCCTCAGTCGGGGCAAGATCATCAATGGGCTTCCGGAGCGCGTCGGGGAAAGTCTTCTGCAGGTGGACCGCGTAACGTCCGATCCACAGGCACTGCGCCACAATCCCGCCTTTGCCATCAAGTTGAGAGTCCGAGAACGGGTTCTTCTGCTTGGTCCGCAGCATATGCGCGAACAGCCACCTGCACGCGAAGGCGAGGCCGGAGTGCGTGTCGCACTGACGCACCAGCGTGAGAATCTTCGTGGGCCAGTCGAAAAGATTATCGCGACCGAAGTGCGCCCGGGCTCTGTCGACGATACAGCAGGCCTCGGAGTTCTTGGAGAGGACCTCGGCGCATTTCAGCAAAAGCCTCACAACCTTCACGCTCGGGACACGGAACATTCCCCAGTTGACGCGCCCCCCGGACGTCATCCATTGATGCACCTCTTCTGCGGAAGGTAAAGATTTCCCGATTTTCTTGTCTTGCAGTAACTCCCTCACTTTGGCACATACCATCATTAGATTTTTACCGTCCATGCCGAAATGGTCCCACAGCCGCTCTGTTTCCAACGGGAAGTTCAGCGAGGCTTCCATGATCAGCTCCTCCACTGATTTCGCGACCTCCCCCGTGACTTGGAACAAGTGGAAATCGAAGGGCCAGTCGAGAATCAAGCGTTCAAGCGCGGCAGCTGCGTCAGCCGCCCCGTCTTTTTTGGCCCAGAAATACGCCAACCACGTTCCGTTGACGGCGCAATCCAGGGCGTATCTGTCGAATTTCCCTTTCTCTGGTTCCGCCGTCGTCGACAGAATGGCAATCGGGATGTTATAGAATCGCGGCACTCGGGCGGGCACTTTCCAAGTCCGTTGGTCTTTCAGGGCCATATCGCGCACCGTCGCCGCAGAGGCAATCGCCGCCGCGCCCTCAGTGGCGTCGTTGCCAATACCACCAGCCCCAGCAGAGGTGCTCTGCGAGGCGTCGTGCGCGGTCGCGACGAGGTACATATCTGCGGCGAAGTTCTCCACCAGCTCCAAGGTCATGTCCTGCTGCAGAGCTGAATTTGCAGATGGGTTTGTCCAGCACAGGTTGCAAGACACGTTGCGGACCTCTCCTTGGGTGGCCAAACATTCGAACACCTTCTTGCCGTAGTGTGTCCCCGTGGCTTCCTCTTGTTTGGCTGGCCGTTCCAACAGCAGACGCTCGTAGTCGTCCTTGATCGCAGGCCATATGTCCGAAGTCCAGAACTCGAAGTACCGCATGGCGACCAGCTGATACAGCCGCGGTCGCCGCCTGCCCCGACCCTCTTCCCGAGAGAAGCAGAACGCGTCGCCCAGTTGTTTACCGAGCCAGCCTCGGCAACTTGAGCCGAAAAGCGGGGCGAGGTGCCCCGCCAGCCCTCTGGGTGTGGTACTGTTGTCCTTCCTCATCCAAAACCTTTTTAACTTGCTGGGAGGGGTAGCCGCCCCCGCCCCTGCCTGACTGTTTCTCGGGGGAGGGGAGGCGCGGGGGGGCGGGGAGCGTGGGGGGCGGGAGGTGGCAGCAGGCCCTTTTCGCCCAATATGTTTTCCAGAGGCCCAATATGGACTCCAAGATGGGGTCCGGCTCGCTACAGCCGAAGAGCGTTCAAGCCAGCTTGCGACATTCCTGCCAAATCAGACCCAAGGGGGCCACAAAACGGTTCCACGGGCTCTCGAACGCCCCTCAGGAACGCCAGCTGAAACCACAAACCTTCGAACATCGACATGGAATGTAAGATGTGCCCTCTCGCCGTTTCGCATCCGATGCGGTTTCGGGACCTCGAGATTGACCCGATACGGCCCACGAGGATCCAAAAGAGACTCCTGAGGCTCC
>CAUYUJ010003829.1:70000-75372 GCA_963575745.1 Prorocentrum cordatum | reverse complement strand
CCCCCCCCCCCCCCCACACACTTCCCAGAGTTTCCCACATTCCCCGAGGCATCGACGAGTAGTTGTGTCTTACATGCGTCCGTCTCTGTGCAAGAGGGTATTGGGCGGCACCCTTTGTCAACCCGATCCCCTCAGCAACCTCCGCGCCGTTCGGCCGCGACAGTAGCGAACGACCGCCCGATCCCTGGCTTGATATCCGCCCAGAGGGAAAGGGTGTCAACGTGACGCCCCCCGAAGGTCCGTGAACTCCCGCTCGGTCGCGTCTGGCTCGAGCAGCAGCACGAGCGGGGCGCCCCCGCCGGTCCTGCAAGGAGGGAGGGAAACAAAAACCAAACACGAGGCAGGCAGCAAACAAGACAAACGTCTCCTCATCTTTCTCCTCCACCTCCTCCTCTTCCTCTTCCTCCTCCTCCTCCTCCTCCTCCTGTTCCTACTCCTGGTTGTCCCTGATCCCGCGAAGGGCATTGCCAGACGCATGATTTCGCCCATGCGCCTCTCGGCGTATGGCTGGTTCGTACACTCGAGGGGGGGCCGCGCGAACACGTCCGATAGGGGCGGGCACGGGACTCCCTTCGTGGCACGCGGGGCGCGCCCGGGCCAGGGGGGATGCAATTGAAGGGGCCCCAGGACACACAAACAAATACACACAAATACAATGATTCCCCATATTTTCCCATATTTTCTGGGTTTCCGTCTTCCCCCCCACTCCCTGACTCATGCCAATCCGAAGAATCCGCGCAGGACTTCGGAAATTCGCCTTTTCGCTTGTGCCTCCGCTGAGGCCTCTGCGCGGGTCTCCCTAAGCTCAGGATTACGTCGCGATCTCCGCGCAGGCCTCCGAAAATCCATGCTTGTGCTGACTGTTTGTTCTTCGCGGTCCTGCTGAGCCGGACCGCGTCCACGGTCGTCCTGGGGCCGCTCGGGCCCAGGTCCAGCGTGCTCCACCGGACGGTCGCCGTCGTGCCCTCGCACTGCGCTTGGGCCGACTGCAGCGGTGGCGGCCTGATCTGGTGGACCACGCACACGGGCAGGGGCTCCCCGATGGAACCGACGATGCGACTCTTGGAGGCACAGAAGAGCCGCAGCTCGAACTCCCCCGACAGGCCCTGCGTGGCGCCCTCACGGCGGTCCGTCCTCGCCAGGAGGGGCCGAAGGAGGGGCTGGCGCAGGGGGGAGACAGAGGCACAGCATCGGTGATGCATCGCCGATGGACCAGCGCTAGGCCCCCGATAGCGACACCGTCCGCTCCCAGACGGGGTCGGGGGCCCCTGGCCCCTATCGGCGACGAGTTGGGCGATTGGGGGTCGAGCAGACCTCGCAGAAGAGAAACTACCCAAACACAGATATCGGGGCTGAACCTGGCGGGCGCAAGCCTGGAAAATGACGGCCGCGGCGCCCTCTCGAGAACCAAAAACGGACAATTCACTAATCGACGTGTCAGGGTAGGAGGTCTGTCCACCCCCGAAAATATTCAAGTCCGCGCGGGGTGCTTGCATGGGCGCAGGATCCCCCCCCTCCCCGAGGCGCGCGGCGCGCACCGGAGGCGGAGGCGCCGCCGAGAAGGCCCCGCGCAAACCCACGCTGTATGTCCTGATGGGACCACAGACTGGGCGTGACCTTTCTGCCAGATCTCGGGTCTCTGTGAAGGGGCCCTGGGACACACAAATAAGTACACACAAATAAAAGGATCCCCCATATTGTCCCATGTTTTCTGGGTTTCTGTCTTCCCCCCCACTCCCCATATTTTCCCATATTTTCCTGGGAATCGACGATTCATTGTGTCTGTGTGTTTTCCCCTCCTGAAAGAAGGCCCCACGCAAACCCACGCTGTATGTTCTGATGGGACCACCGCCTGGGTGAGACTTTTCTGCCAGATCTCGGGCATCTGGCTGCCGCTCGGGACGACTCGGGCCCCCCCCCCGGAGCGCACCCGCTGCTGGAGAGCATCCCGAGGCTGAAAGCGCCTGTGGGGACCTACGGAAACGTCCAACAAACTCCGTCCTCGAATCAGACACTCGGGCCCCCCCTCTCATTTTAGGGGCAACGAAAAGGGGCTTCTGGCATACGGGGGGGATGCATCGCCCTGGAATCGGCGATACATCGCCGGCAGATTGGCGACAGGACACCGCTGGAAACCCGCACCCTCCTGGGCGGGGTGGGGCTCTCGGGCCCCTGTCGGCTATCAAGGGGCGATTCGGGGCCGATGCATTCCCCCGCTGTGCCTGTCCCCCCCCTCTCGTTGCCTTTGATCATTACAGTCGGGGCGTTGACCTAAGGAACCCTGAATAAGGAACGAGGCTCCTATTTTCCATAAGTTGAACTTCGATTTCGTATCGAAAACCTGAGGACAATCCAGGGCAGGCCACGAAACAATCAAGGCACACGGAGCCCCTCCCCAACGAAAAGGGTTCCTCCTTCAGGGCCCCGACTGTACCCCTGACCTCAGCAGCGAGGGCATGGTGATCTCGACGCAGCCAGAGTGAGCCAGGGCGCCGCTGGCCTCGTCGCGGGGCAGGTCGGCCCGCAGGTTGGGGTCCACCATGCTGAAGGGCTGCTTGCCTGTGGCGACGCCGATCGACCGGCTGCCCCAGGGCTGGACCTAAATGTTGCTGCCCATGCTGTTTTTGTTTTGTGTTTCGTTTCGCTCCGCCTGTTTTGTTTCTAGGGAGCCCACAATCGACGCCCCCGCCAAACTGTGTGCATGAACGCGGCCCCTCGGTCCGCGAGACTGACCGCGTGATACGAACACTCGCTCTATGCGTACTCTCGGAACCAGCGTGGACTCATGTACGCATACGTCCTTCTTTCGCTCCTGAGTTTTCCTGCACCTCCATGCCAGGATTAGATCGGGCATATCCCCCATACAGGCAGATTGTGGAGGACAAAATCAATGATAGTCCAAATATACCCAAGAAGTAATCAACACATAATCGAAACATCGTCCCCAGACTATTTGACTCTTCTTGAATGATCCTCCTGTAGAGGGACATGCCCGCCTTACCCCAAGTCCAGCAAAGACGAAAACAAAACACGGCCAAAGTCCAGCAACACAGCGGCGTGGCCTGGGCCCCACTGGCCGATTTACCCCCCTAGATGGGGATATAGGCGGTCCCCTTCGGGTTTCGAAGGGTGTATCCCCAACTGGGGTGGTAATTTGGTGGGGGTCTCGAAGGGGATGAGGATAGGGACAGGGGTCGGTTGAACGAGACTGAACACAGCCGAAGTCCAGCAAAACAGCGTTTAGGCCCAGCCCTAGACTGCCCAGACCTCCTCCCGCCGAAAGAAAAGCTCGAGTCTGCGGGCGCCGGCTGGTGCAAAAGAAGGTCAGGCGCCGGTCAACGCAGGCGGTGGGACGCACTGATCAACGAGAGCGGCGGTCAGGCGGTGGTCAACGCATCATCATCATCAGCACCAGTATCATCATCATTACCATCATCATCCTCCTCCTCATCATCATCATCATCAGTATTATCACCATCATCATCATCATCATCATCATCAGCATCAGCATCAGCATCAGCATCATCATCATCATCATCATCAGTATTATCACCATCATCATCATCACCATCCCCAATTATCACCATCATCACCATCACCATCACCATCACCATCATCATCATCATCATTATCATCATCATCATCATCATCATCATCATCATCATCAACATCATCATCATCATTAAGTAGGGACGCACCAGATGCATATTGAGCCACCGATCGAGCATTGTCTTTGGGTGGAGGGCAAAAGGTGAAGTCCGAAATGCCGTTTCGAATGACTGTCGAGGTTCGAATCTGCAAACAAGGTGGATCCCAAGACGGCTTGACTTTCGATTTGCAGAGGCCCATATGGATTTCACCCTGAGCCCTCCACCCTAAGGAAATGCTCAGGCTGAGGCGAAAGAGAGAGAGAGAGAGAGAGAGAAAACAAAAAAAAAACAAGAAAAAAACGAGAGAAACCAAAGAAGGGGCCCGTTCAGACCGTGGAGGCCGTCGCGGGGGTGCAGGGGGAGATCACGCATCGTGAAAACATTGCGTTCCCCAGAGAGCACCTGATGATGAAGACTGCCATCTCCCCAGCTGGTGCGACGACGACTCCACCGTGCAAGCATAGTCAGAGGAGGCCGTCGGGATCGAGTCCCGAGCAGTGGCCAGGCCCACCCCGTTCGCGTGACGTCGACGAGACCCAAACAGCAAGAGGACAAGCACAGGCGGAGCAGCGAGGACGGAAGAGCGGGGAAGGCCGAAGGGCCAGGCAGAGAGACAGCAGCTGTTCAGGCAACCTAACCAGAGACTTGAGGAAAAATCGGCTGGCGCTGCGCGGGCAGCTCAGCCTGAGGCACTCTCGCACACTGAGATGGACTACAGATTTCGCCGTCCAGGTCCCCAAAACCTCAAAATGGGCGTGGCGATCCCGCGCCACTCGATGGCACCTCGACATGAATCATGAACGCAGGCACGGCGAACATGTGTTCAACCATTTTCGGCCCCTGGGGGCCCGTACAAGGCCGCAAGACTGTCAGAAACGGTTCGGGACGGGAAACTGGGGAAAACTCGGACCTCTCCTGGGGTCCGCGTCGGAGGCAAGGTGGAGGGGAGGGGGAGGGGGAGGGGGAGGAGGGGGAGGAGGAGGAGGAGGAGGAGGAGGAGGAGGAGGAGGAGGAGGAGGAGGAGGAGGAGGAGGAGGAGAGAAACATTCACGACGTCGGAGGTCTGGATCACTGACCATGCCAGGGCAAGTCCTGGGCGCAGGATCGGACTGGCCGGGAGCGGTGCGGCGGTCGGGTTGACGCCGCCCGGCTGCCGAGGTAGAATCCGCCCCCGCCGGCCGTCGTGAACTTCAGCCCGCGCGGCACGAGCCCGACGAACGGGGTGTCCCCGAGCGCCTCTGGCGGCGCGCGCGGGGGGCGCGACGGGGGGCGCCCCAGGAAGCCCGAGGGGCGTCTGAGAGGCCCGGGGGTGTCGGGGACCTTCTGACCCGGGTCAGTCCAGACCCGGGTCAGCAGGAAACCAAAAACTGCAATGCAAGAAAAAAAACGGCAACGCAGATCTTCGCAAACCCGGGTCAGCCAATACGCGCGGCCGCCTCGCGGCTACGAGCGGCTCGCTGACCCGGGTCAGCCAGAGGGGGTCTTCGCAGGATCCTGCAGGATCGGGTGCCCTGGCTGACCCCTGTGTGCATTGACCCCCGTCTCAAGGCTCCCGACGGTGATCCTCGAGGCGCACGTCGGCGCCGACGTGCGCTCGTCCGCGGAGGCCCTGCGAGCACGACGCAGCCGACCTCACGACGGCCGACGCCTGTCGGTCAGCGGCCGCACGAGGAGCGGGCGGCGGTCGAGCGGCGGCGGGGCGCGCCGGAGCGCAGCGAGGCA
>CAUYUJ010003829.1:0-67500 GCA_963575745.1 Prorocentrum cordatum | reverse complement strand
TTCGTGGGCCCAGATGGGGCCCCACCGAAGATTCAAAAGGCCGAGGTTGCATGCGTCCCCGCCACCCAATTCGGCACACCCCTCACACGATCCGTGGCCCCAGAGGGAGCTCCATCGAAGGCCCAAAAGGTCGAGATTGCATGCGTCCCGCCCACCCAATTCGGCACACGCCTCACACGTTTCGTGGCCCCACAGGGAGCTCCACCGAAAGCCCAAAAAGGCCGAGGTTGCATGCGTCCACGCCACCCAAGTCGGCACACCCCTCACACGATCCGTGGCCCCAGAGGGAGCTCCACCAAAGGCCCAGAAGGCCGAGGTTGCCTGCGTCCCCACCACCCAATTCGGCACACCCCTCACACGCTTCGTGGCCCCAGGGGGAGCTGCACCGCAAGAGGTACCCACAATGTGGCACTCGCAGTTGCATATGGCTGGGTCCTTCGTCAGGCTAAGTTTGAAGATTCCTCCTGTAGAGGGACACGCCCGACGTAAGGCTACTGAAAGGCTTCGTGAGCGTGACGAGGTGCAGGTTCCCGAAGTGCGAGGCGAGGCGACCAGGACTCGCCATCGCTCGGACTTCCAATACCCATGCATTTTCCGATTTCGCGTGCGCTTTCTTTGCCAGGTGATGCAGGATGCTCCTCGATGATCCTCGCCGAGTAAAACCTGCACACGTCCGAGCGATGCCATGATGAAGGTGGGGCCGCACATGGAGCCGTGGGAAAGCTGGCAAGGGTGAGGGCACAAGCATCGCGCTAACGCACGTCCTGAGGAACATCGAGGCGTCTCAGAGGCCATCCTCCCGCCTCAGAGGATTGGCCACGCGCAGAGGGGGGCAGGGGGAGGGGGGAAGGGTTCTTAGAAGGATGCTGCTTCTTAGAAGGCGGTGACCTGACATCTACAGACAAGGCCCGCACTTCTAAGAAGCAGGCGTGCCTCAGAAGCCTTCCCCCCCCCCTGCCCCCCTCTGCGCGTGGCCGAAGGAGCCTCCTCAGAGCAGGCCCCCCCCGTCCGGACCGTGGCCTGCCCCCCCCCCCCCCCAGGACGCGCCGCCCCCACCGCTCACGCCGCCGCGCTCGGCGGAGGCACAAAGCAGGAGAGCGCAGAATCGAATCGATAAGTCGGATCGGCGATCGACATGAATCGGATCGGCGGAAATCGGCAGCCGAGTCGGCAAAAGTCGAATCGGCGGAAATCGGCAGGCTAGTAGGCCTTCACTAAGAAATCGGAACCCAAATCGGAATCCCAAGTCGAATCGAATCGGAATCGGAAGCCATCGAAATCGAATCGAATCGAATCGGAGGTGTCGAAACGAGCCCTGACAAAGGGCGGATGGAGGCACACCGGGGCGGACAGAACCCCATTGGGGCGGGCATGGCGCGCATCCGCCCGGGAGCCAGGTCGAAGGCATGGGCGCCCGGAGCCCCGGATGCACGCGAGGAACGCTCCCACCCGAGGGATCCGCCCCCTGGCCATCGCCTGGACGTCAATTCCCTGTGCATTTTTCGGTTTCGTGCGTGGCTTTTTCGCCAAAGGATCAAGGATGCTCCTCGATGGTCCTCGCCGAAGAACAAATGCACACGTCCGAGCGATGCCGAGCCCTTGCGAAACGGGCGAGCGCGTTCCACGACTCGCAGAGTAGCTACTCGCGCAAATGGCCTGGATGTGCCACGCCTGCGAGGATGCACTCTTGGCGAGTCGTGGAACACTGAAGGGGCCCTGGGACACACAAAAAAATACACACAAATAAAACTATTCCCCATGTTTTCCCACATCTTCTGGGTTTCTGTCTTCCCCCCCACTTCCCATATTTTCGCATATTTTCTGGGGAATCGAGGATTAATTGTGTCTGTGTGTTTCTTTTCCTCCTGAAACACGCTCGGTGACGAGAGCCGACGGCGAGCGCCTGCTGCTGCAGAGGCCAGGCGGTCGGCTCCCGCTCGTTCTTGAGCACCTGACCAGAAGTCTGGACGCCCGGGATGGGCACGGAAAGAATGGGTACAATGCCCAACAGCAATTCCTGTCCACTTTGAACAGGACTCGCTGTCCGCGCCGCCGCGGCCTGTGTCCATTCGAGACAGAAGGCCGCTTGCCCAACAGCGGTCGTGTTGGCTTGGGACAACATTTGCTGTTGGGCATTGTACCCATTCTTTCCGTACCCATTTCGGGCGTCCAGAAGAGGGAACGACGGGGGCGAATAGCCCAGGGGAAGCAATACACGCACTGCAGGTTCGTGTCGCGTCGACCGCGGCTTTGGGTCTGACACCGCACGGCTCGTTCCACCGTGAACCATCGGCCGCTTCCGAAACGTAAGATCGTTCCACATCGACCAATTCTGGGTTGCAACCGGCGTTCAGCGTTGAACGCCGGCGGCGGAGTCGCCGCTGGTCGACACGACGCGAATCTACCGTACACTCGACCACGATTGTAAGGATGCGCGGTAAGGATGCAAGGGCCTTGGAACGCCCTGTTGACGTTCTCCGTGCGGAGCGCAGCAGAATACCGAAGGATGCCGAACACCGAAGGGGCAAGGCTGCAAGGGTAGCCTTGGAAAGTTGCCCCATTCTTACGATCATGGTTGACGGTATTCCGGGGCGCTCGTGGTCCATGTCTTCGGCGAGGCTCCCAGACGAATACGTGTACTGCCCGCCCCCGAGGTATCCAACCCCGATCGCTGCCTCGGACCTGGTGCTGCGGGTGCCAGAAGCTGGCGCCGCCGTGCAGGCGGAACCGCACCACGCACGCCTGGCCGGCGTAGAGGCGGTGCGACGGCGTGGCCAGCACGTCCCCGATGTTGAAGAAGAGCGAGCGGGGTCCGGCGAAGTGCCTGCCGGGAGGATCAGGAATGCCACAGCGGCGCGCGCGCCAGCTTGCAGACGGGCGTGGCATGGGCACCGCTTTTGCCCTCGAGTGCCTGGCGAGGAAGCGGCCGCCCGCCTCCTGCATCCGCGCCGCGCGCCACTCCATGACGGCGGCGGCAGCGGCCGCATACCTCTTGAAGCAGCCCTCGCGAATCTCCTCGTGCACTCTCCCGATGCCCGCGTCCTTGATTTCCTTTCGGGGGAACGACAGACGACATAAAAACATACAAACTCGGAGGTCCGCGCGGATTTCGCGGCTCCGCGCTGGACCCCCCCCCTCCCTGGCGCGCGGAGAGCGCGCCAGGGGCGCGCTCCGAGGCGCCGCCGGGGGGGGGCCCAGCACCCACCCCGGAAATAGCCGCGCGGGCCTCCGAGTTTTATGTTTACAGTCCGGGGTGGATTGGAGAGGACACGCGATTATGGGGCCACAAAACGCGAACCCTACCCCTGCCTCCAGGAGATAATGGGGGGGAGGGTGGGGTTCACTTCGTCTGGGAGCTCCCGAGCGAAGTGAACCCCACCCTCCCCCTCATCAGAAATCGTGGGGGGTAGGGGTAGGGTTCGCGTGTGGCACCCTAGCGAGAGGACACGAGACCCTTCCGATGGCCACAGTGCCAGTGGAACGTGGAGGGCATGGACTGCGAAACACATGACACAAGGGTCGGCCTGCGAATGAAACTCTACTGTATGTAATGATTCGTTCCCCTGCACGCCGGTCGGAAGAAGTAGATCGAAACATGAAGTAGGAAGGCGGATAGAAGTAGACTGGGTTCGGGCCCGCCCAAGTCATAGCAAACAACAGCCAAACCATATCGATTCTTGAAGTAGGAAGGCGCTTGAAGTAGATTGGGTTCAGGGCATCCAGAATTACCTGCTTCCAACGACCGACGGGTATCCTTGGCGCTCCCCATCAGCGCGGCGGCGTCCCACAGCTGGCCGAACCGCGCGCGCAGCTCGGCCTCGTCGGGCGCCTTCTCGCGGTGCTCCAGCAGGGCCTCCCGCGGCACGCACGCGTCTCCCCGCCGGGGTCTCTCCAGCATCAGCACCCGGGTGCCCAAGGCGGCATAATACTGGTCTATGTAGGGGTCCAGGCCCCAGACCGCGTCGACGGGCAGGATCCTCACTCACGGGCAAAGACGGTGCAACAAAAACGTTTTCGCTATCGGTGATGGGCCTGTTTTCCACCACCACCACTATAAGCTGGAGAGGGGAAGGAGGAGGACGATGAGGAGGAGGACGAAGAGGAGGAGGAGGAGGAGAAGGAGGAGGAGGAGGAGCCCCTGCACCTCCAACGTATGGTGGTGGTGGAAAACAGTCCCATCAATCGGGGGCACCTATCCCAGGGCGGCTAGAAAGTTTGTACCCCTACGGTGGCACCGTAGGGGTACAAACTTTCCAGCTGCCCAGGCAAGCACCCCCGACGGCGAAACAGTTTTTGTGACACCGTTCTTCGCCCGCTGACCTCAGGAAGGCGTCCACGTCGGTGCCCTCGAGGTCGGCGTCCTGTGCTGGCGGACCCCTCTTGCCTGCGGCGCTCGAGCTCCGGGCGACGCGGAGGCAGCGCGCGACGTCCTCGGGGGCCAGGTCCAGCGCTTCCCTGCCAGGGTCAGATAGCACCCCATCGGGAAATCCGATCGGTTCGGGGGCGTGCATCGGATCGGGCTGTGCATAGGCACGGAATCGAATCAGCCGCGCCAAGATGCACGACAACGTCACCAAAGCTCCGGGCCTCATCGGCTCGCCCGAATATGGGAACGGAGTCGGCTCGATCGGATCGAAACAAAGATTGCCTATTGCACAGGTACTCGAACAGCAACGCCCTGTCCACCTTGGCGGCGCGCACAAGGGGGTAGGGGAAGGGGCATGGCTTCTCAGAGGGAGTCCGCCTCTGAAAAGGCGCCAGTCTTAATTATCTAGAGAGGGCCCGCGCCTGCAAAGAAGCAGGGTGCTCCTAAGATTAGGTCGGGCCTGTCCTCCTACAGGCGCATTTTGTTCATCACATCGTCATCAGATCATTGTCTGACTATTTTTGAATAGTCCTCCAGTATCGGGGGCGCGCAAACATGGATCAGCGATCCATGGATTTGGCGCGCGGTCGCCAAATCCATGCGTTAGGGGAGGCGCCCCCCCCCAAAATGCGGCCAGAGCCGCCTCGCGTGGCGGCGGAAATCCGCGGTTTCTTATGGAAACGGGACACGTCGCTAAGCCACGCCCATTAATCTATGTTTGCCATCGCCTGACAGTAGAGGAACATGTCCGACTGGATCCTAAGATTAAGTCGGGCGTGTCCCCCTACTAGGGGATGTTCGCCAAAAAATGAAAAATACACCAAAAATACCACCAAAAGGTCAAAACATACTCAAAAATTAGTCCCTATACTATTTGTGGACCATGTTTGGACTATTTTCGTGGTATTTTTAATGTTTCGTCGGAAATCCCCCTGTAGGGGGACAGGCCCGACTCGACCCCAAGAAAACCTCCCCCCCCCTGCGCAAAGGCCGACCACCGGCCCGTGGAGCCCCGACTGCCCGAAGCCGTGCTTCATCTCCAGGTGCGCCGTCAGGGCCACCAGCGAGAGGCGCGGGGGCGCGGCGAGCGCCAGCTGCTGCTGGAACTCCCAGGACTCGATCTTGCCGTCCCTGTTCGCGTCCTCGCGGGCGACGGGCACGAGAGACGAAGCCGGGGCGCGGACAGGTTCGGGGGGGGACCTGACTCGAGAAGCTCTGAGAGCCGACGGCTCTGGAGGATGCAGCGGGCTCCGGAAAAAAAAAAAAAAAAAAAAAAAAAAAAAAAAAAAAAAAAAGAATAAAAAAAAAAAAAAAAGAAAAAAAAAAAAAAGAAAAAAAAGCGCTCCGATAGCTTTTTCTGGAAACGCTCCAGAGCGGTCTTCATCCTCGTCCTAGCCTTATTCGGGCGTGTCCCCCCCTTACAGAGGGATTTTCGACGACAAGCATGTACAAGATTATCCGGCTAAAGCAACTAAACATCCGATGTGTAGGAGCATATCTGGAAAAATTCCCCTTAAGATTCAATGAGAATCCAGTTTGTAGAATTCTGCTGTTCTTCGCAGTCGTATCGCATTCGCGATGACAGTCGCAGTGGCAACGGAGTCACAGCAGTCCAGCCCCTTCAGCCTAAGCCTGCTCAGCCTCAGCTCTCCTGCCTCAGCATCAGCCTGCCTCAGCCTCAGCCTGCCTCTGCCTCAGCCTCAGCCTGCTTCAGCCTCAGCCTCAGTCTGCCTTCAGCCCCGGCCTCAGCCTCAGCCTGCCTCAGCCTCAGCCTGCATCAGCCTCAGCCTCAGCCTCAGCCTGCCTCAGCATCAGCCTGCCTCAGCCTCAGCCTGCCTCTGCCTCAGCCTCAGCCTGCTTCAGCCTCAGCCTCAGTCTGCCTTCAGCCTCGGCCTCAGCCTCAGCCTTCCTCAGCC
Source organism: Prorocentrum cordatum (assembly GCA_963575745.1). Lineage (NCBI taxonomy): Eukaryota > Dinophyceae > Prorocentrales > Prorocentraceae > Prorocentrum > Prorocentrum cordatum. The sequence goes on along the minus strand of CAUYUJ010003829.1, from coordinate 61,218 downwards.
TCAGCCTGCCTCAGCCTCAGCCTCAGCCTGCTTCAGCCTCAGCCTCAGTCTGCCTGAAGCCTCGGCCTCAGCCTCAGCCTGCCTCAGCCTGAGCCTCAGCCTCAGCCTCAGCCTCAGCCTGCCTTCAGCCTCAGCCTGCCTCAGCCTCAGCCTGCCTCAGCCTCAGCCTCAGCCTGCCTCAGCCTCAGCCTCAGCCTGCTTCAGCCTCAGCCTCAGTCTGCCTTCAGCCTCCGCCTCAGCCTCAGCCTGCCGCAGCCTCAGCCTGCATCAGCCTCAGCCTCAGCCTCAGCCTGCCTCAGCCTCAGCCTCAGCCTGCCTCAGCCTCAGCCTGCCTCAGCCTCAGCCTCAGCCTGCTTCAGCCTCAGCCTCAGTCTGCCTTCATCCTCGGCCTCAGCCTCAGCCTGCCTCAGCCTCAGCCTGCATCAGCCTCAGCCTCAGCCTCAGCCTGCCTCAGCATCAGCCTGCCTCAGCCTCAGCCTCAGTCTGCCTCAGCCTCAGCCTCAGCCTGCTTCAGCCTCAGCCTCAGTCTGCCTTCAGCCTCGGCCTCCGCCTCAGCCTGCCTCAGCCTCAGCCTGCATCAGCCTCAGCCTCAGCCTCAGCCTGCCTCAGCATCAGCCAGCCTCAGCATCAGCCTGCCTCAGCCTCAGCCTCATCCTGCCTCTGCCTCAGCCTCAGCCTGCTTCAGCCTCAGCATCAGTCTGCCTTCAGCCTCGGCCTCAGCCTCAGCCTGCCTCAGCCTCAGCCTGCATCAGCCTCAGCCTCAGCCTCAGCCTGCATCAGCATCAGCCTGCCTCAGCCTCAGCCTCAGCCTGCCTCAGCCTCAGCCTCAGCCTGCTTCAGCCTCAGCCTCAGCCTCAGCCTTCAGCCTCGGCCTCCGCCTCAGCCTGCCTCAGCCTCAGCCTGCATCAGCCTCAGCCTCAGCCTCAGCCTCAGCCTCAGCCTCAGCCTCAGCCTGCCTCAGCCTCAGCCTGCCTCAGCCTCAGCCTCAGCCTGCCTCAGCCTCAGCCTCAGCCTGCTTCAGCCTCAGCCTCAGTCTGCCTTCAGCCTCCGCCTCAGCCTGCCTTCAGCCTCGGCCTCCGCCTCAGCCTGCCTCAGCCTCAGCCTGCATCAGCCTCAGCCTCAGCCTCAGCCTCAGCCTCAGCCTCAGCCTGCTTCAGCCAAAGCCTCAGTCTGCCTTGAGCCTTGGCCTCAGCCTCAGCCGCAGCCTGCCTCAGCCTCAGCCTGCATCAGCCTCAGCCTCAGCCTCAGCCTGCCTCAGCCTCAGCCTGCCTCAGCCTCAGCCTGCCTCTGCCTCAGCCTCAGCCTGCTTCAGCCTCAGCCTCAGTCTGCCTTCAGCCTCGGCCTCAGCCTCAGCCTGCCTCAGCCTCAGCCTGCCTCCGCCTCAGCCTCAGCCTGCCTCAGGATTCAAAATGTGGCCCGGGAATGGAGTTCTGGGAACTCGAAGAACACGAAGTGGCCTACAGTTGGCTCCGGGCATTCAAAATCATGCCCAGGAATGGAATTCTGGGAACTCGAAGATCACGAAGTGGCCTACAGTTGGCTCGGGGCATTCAAAATGTGGCCCGGGAATGGAATTCTGGGAACTCGAAGAGCACGAAGTGGCCTACAGTTGGCTCCGGGCATCAAAATGTGGCCCGGGAATGGAGTTCTGGGAAATCGAAGAGCACGAAGTGGCCTACAGTTGGCTCCGGGCATCCAAAATGTGGCCCGGGAATGGAGTTCTGGGAATCGAAGAGCACGAAGTGGCCTACAGTTGGCTCCGGGCATTCAGAATGTGGCCCGGGAATGGAGTTCTGGGAAATCGAAGAGCACGAAGTGTGTGACTGTATGCGAAAAACGATCCCCGCCGGCAAACCCCAACTCGTCCCCAACGGCTGCCCAGACCCCCCTGTGGAGTAATGTGCTGCTCTCTTTTGACACTACTAGAAACCTACCAGTCTTCGATGTTAGGTAAATACACCAAAAATACTCGAACAAGGTCAAACAATACTCAAGAAATAGTCCCCAAACTGTTTTTGAACTATTTTTTTACTATTTCAGTGGACGAGCGCCGCACGAGGCCCGCGAGCAGGGCCGCCCCGCATATCCGCGGGGCCGCCCCGCCCGGGACTGGCCATCGCTCGGACGTCCATTCCCTGTGTCTTTTTAGGGTTCGTGCGCGGTTTTTTCGCCAAATGATCGAGGATGCTCCTCAAGGGCCCTCGCCGAGATAGAAATACACACGTCCGAGCGATGCCAAGAGGAGGGCCGGCCGCGAGGGCGCAGGCAATTACGGACAATGTCTTCCCCGCCCACGGCGTCCAGCGCGGAGAAGACGAGCTCCGCGAGCTTGGAGGGGTCGGCGCCCGAAGCGCCCGCGTCCGTGCCGGACGGGTCCTGGCGCTCCTCGCTGTTGCGCGGGTTCTGGATGAAGCGCGCGATCTCGCTCAGCGAGAGACTCTGGCTCTTGTCCAGGTCGAGGCGCTGGAAGAAGTCGTTGGGGCACGACGCGGTCCGGTCCATCAGCTGCCGGAAGCGCACCAGCGAGAAGAACTTGTCCACGGAGACGTCGAAGGCCTTGCCCAGCCGCAAGACACCGGCGGGGCCCGAGGAGCCCACATTCTGCAGGATCGCAAGGGCGTCGAACAGGTCTTCCGCTTCCGCCACACTGAGCGTGGGCTGCACGCTGGGGGCTTTGGAGCCCGTGTTGGTACGAAAGAGCCGCTCCGCGCTCATGCGACTCCTTCGCGGGGGGCGGCACTCCGGACAGGGCACGAGGAGCAACACATTTGGGGATGAGCGAGAGAGACAGAGAGAGAAAGAAAGAGAGAAAGAGAGAGTAGAAGAAGACAACAAAAGCATACACACATATATTGTTGGCGCTCCGCGCGGAGCTCCTGGATCTGCGCCGGAGACCCCCTCCCTGGCGCGCCGAGCGCTCCAGGGGCGGCGCCAGAGGCGCCGCCAGGGGGGCCCAGCACGGATCCAGGAAACCCGCGCGGAGGGGAAGGAAAGATAGACAGCGCGAGGGGACCCAGCGCGAGGGGAAGGAAAGATACACAGAGAGAGAGAGAGAATCGGCGGTGGACAAACCCCCCTTTCGTAAACCACCCTTTCGTGAAAACGGCATATAGGACCGAAACCGACGGACCTGGACCCGCAAAACTGACGGCCGCGGCGCCTTCTCGCGAACCGACAACGGCCAATTCGCTAATCGACGCATCAGGGTAGGAGGTCGATCAACCTCCGAGGCACCCTTACAGGCTAACCACGAAATTCTCTCAGAACCCAAAAGTGTCCCGAGAACTTCTTCGAACACAGGCCCGATGCGTCAAAACAAATCAGCCCCAGCCAGAACTGTTCGAGGAGGGACATTTCGAAGAAACCTCCGGAGGCCTATAAACATCCGAAACCGACGGACCTGGACCTGCAAAACTGACGGCCGCGACGCCCTCTCGCGAACCGAAAACGGCCAACTCGCTAATCGACGTGTCAAGGTAGGAGGTGTCCAAGATAGCCTCCTCCTCCTCCTCCTCCTCATCCTCCCCCTCCTCCTCCTCCTCATCTTCCTCCTCATCCCCCTCCTGCTCCTCGTCCGCCTCCTCCCCCCCTCCTCCTCCTCTTCCTCCTCTTCCTCCTCCTCTTCCTCCTCCTCCTCCTCCTCCTCCGCCTCCGCCTCCGCCTCCGCCTCCGCCCCCGCCTCCGCCTCCGCCTCCGCCTGCGCCTCCTCCTCCGCCTCCGCCTGCGCCTCCGCCTCCGCCTGCGCCTCCTCCTCCTCCTCCTCCTCCGCCTCATCTGCCGTTACCTGCTCCTCCTGACTCCTCCTGCTCCTCCTCCTCCTCCTCCGCCGCCGCCTACCTCCTCGCATTCTCCTCCTCCGCCTCCGCCTCCTCCTCCTCCGCCCCTCCTCCCTCCTCCGCCCCCTCCGGCCTCATGCCACGCCTCGCCTCGCCTCATTCGCCTCCTCCTCGTACCTCCAACTCCTCCTTTCTCCGCCTCCTCCTCCTCCCTCCCCCTCTTTCCGCCGCCTCCTCCTCCTCCTCCGCCTCAGCAATCCGCCCCCACCTCCTCCTCCTTCCTCCTCCTCCTCCCCCTCCTCCCCTCCTCCTCCTCCTCCTCCGCCGCCTCCACCTCGCGCCTCCCTCCTCCTCCTCCTCCTCCAAGCATATGTGTGATGCGCCTCGTCCCCTCCGTCCTGTAGCAGCAGTTGCAGGGGACAGCGCACCGAACCACAGTCCCTACCTCCTCGTGGTGCTTGAGGGGCCCGTGCGCCGTGCTGCTCGCACGGTGGCTGAAGGGGGCTTTCTTTCCAGCCATGGGCGGACGAGGGCACAAGGGTGCCAAATCCAAGGGAAAAGAAAATGATGGCAGCAGCCCTCGCAGATTATGGACACGTTGCCCGTCTTGTGACACTTGTGAGTACAACGACATTCTTCTCGCACGCAATTCCACTTGTGTGTGTGGCACTTGCCTGACTTTGCATTTGGGTAAGAAGAAGGGCGACAAGAGTCAGAAGAGCGACAACCAGCTCGCCATGCCCCCCGCGGCCGTCGGAGGCAAGGGCGCTTCAACGGAGCCCACGCCTTTGGCGAAGCTCGAGGCGGTCACTCTTGTCGCGGAAGATCCAGCCCTTCGATCGGCGTTGCAGGCTCAGATTGATAAGCTGAAGCAGGCCCAAGGGTCTTCTCAGAGCAGCGATGCCTCGCCCGATGAAGCGGTCAAGCGAGCATCAGGAGCGGTACGTGATGCCACGCTGAAGCACGACCAGGCAATTCAGTCCCTCATCAAGGCCAGGAACATCTTGAATCGAGCTGAGGTTCGAGAAAAGGAGACGTCCTTGGCGCTTGCTCGAGAGGAACGTCAGAAGTTGATTGCTACCAAGGCTCTTGCTTCCAGCATGGGTATTGCAGCTCCAGATTCTGGCAAGGAGGGTTTCTTCGGCGTGTGTTTCGACGAGTCCTTCTTCCAGAACATAGACGGCATTCCAGGTATCACAGACGGCGAGACAGAAGAGCTCAAGGAGATCGAGCGCCAGCTCAAAGGCTTCAAGACGCAGATGAAGACCAAGAACGAGGAGATCATGACCTGGATCAACAAGAAAGAGCAGATGCAGAAGCAGCTCCACGACAGGTTGGCGAAGAAGCGACGGGCTGACGGTGCCGAGGGCGATGACCCCAAGGTAGCCAGCCCGACCCCAGTCGACCTCACCCACGAGTCTCCAGAAGCTCAACTCCAGCGCGAAGCAGATCGTATTAGTGAAGTCAAGCTCCAGGCAGCGGAGAAGGCGGCAGCAGCCAAGGATGCAGCGTCTAATGGTGCATCAGCGGCGGCGGCGGCGACTCCCACTGGAGCACTGTGACCTTTCGAGGGCGCCAGCACGCCTCCTACGGTGCTGGCGCAATCCATCGAGGAGGCGCACACTTACGGCCGTGACGACTTGTCAGTCCTTGCACGCCCCGACCCCTCGGGGGCCGCCAGCCTCCTGGGCGCTATGGCGGACCCTAGGGGGCCATCAGCGCCCAGGGTGCAGCTAGGTTTGGCGGTCCCCGAGTCAGGAGGCGCGACGGGCAGTGCAGGCCAGTCAGTCACGGCACACGATCTTCTATTTCGCAATGGTTCTGCTGGTGTGGTCAAGTCTGACGGGTCTAAGGAAGTCGGAGGCGCGTCGGCACATCGGAGTACTTCGGCGTCGACTACGGCTTCTGAATCTGAGGCCTTCCAGATTTTTTACAGTAACATCACCCAGCTTGGGCCCCAGGCTATCAGATTTTTCAGGAGAGCGCCTCTCGGTACCAGGTCTGGGGCTTCGCCGAAACCCAGGTCAACGAGGCTTCTACGGCCAAGTGGGCCAAGGAGGCGCGCGCTTTTTCTCATCGGTCCTTTTGTAACCCTGCTAGGCCTTCGGGCAAAGAAACCTCCGAGGCGCAAATCTCTAAGGCCAACGAAGGGGGCGAGGCTTTTTTTGGTGGAAGGACATAGGCAGGTACAATCCACTGCTGGCGCCAATGTCTTTCCCGAACTCGCAGTTGCCTCCTGTTCTGCCCTCGATGGTTTCCTCCCCATCACGGTGCATATGCAAGGGTATTCGATAGTGCTTGTGCTCTTTTACGGGCTCCACTCCCAAGGGCTCTCTGGAGATAATGCTCGTCGGTTGACCCGTTTGGGGGCTTTTGTTTCGGCTCTGTCGTTTCCCTGGATCATCTTGGGCGACTTTAATATGTCTCCGTCTGCGCTTAATAAAGGCAAGTTTATAGACAATCTTGAAGCGGTCGCCATGACCGCTGATATTGAAGTAACTTGCGTCACAGGCACAGGCAGCAGTCACATAGATTACCTCGTGGCCAGCGTCTCGGCCAGGCCATTCATTCTCGGAATTCAAGCCAGGCTTGATGTGCCGTGGGGCACTCATTGCGGATTGGTCGTTCAGCTAGCAGGAAGTGGTCAGTCTCTCGTCACTCGCGCTTTGCAGCTGCCCGCTAAGCTACCGCAGGTCGCTCGCCCTGGGACTCTTCCTCAGGTCGGGAGTCGGGCCAGCAAGAACAAGGCCCAGCGGTCTCAGGCCAGGCAGCTAGCAATTAAATCTTTTCGTGAAGCATGTCAGGAGTATTTCGGATACTTGCTCGGCCAATCGGACACTGGAGGTGCAGAGGCTCCTAAGTCGCAGGCCGAATCAGATCCCTTCGATCTTGGCCCGGCGCTCTGGGGCGAGGACGAGGATAAGTCGTTGGTTCCCGAAGGAGACCTTGGAGAGGTCAGGCAGAATGATCAGCTGAATTCGGACCCCCCCACCACGTTGGAATCCCCAGGTCAGGATGAAGTTGATGAATCTGCGTGCAAGGTTGAGCCTTCCAGCCCTTCCTTCTCCATCCCGGACTCCAGTTGGCGTCGCCATTTGGTTCAAGTGGGTTTCGTTCCTCAAGCCAGCAGCGATGTTGTCTCTTTTGTTCTTGAGTCGCATGCGTTTCAGGTTGGGGGACCGCGCATCCTGGGGGTCAGCAGTTTATTCGCAGCCTGGGCCCAGACTGCCGAACGAACGATTTCAGCTCATCATTCTGCCGATCCTTTGGGAGATTCGTTTCGCGGACGATCTAGAGCCGACGGTCCTGAACTCGTGCGGCAGCCAGTGCAGCAGGCGCAGAAGTATCGCGAGCTTCCGCTGTCCGACAAGATTGCTACTTGGTGGGCAAGGGTTTCGGCTATCATCTCGAGGCTCTGCAAACATCGGCAACGGGATAACGGGGGCAAGCAGATTAAAGAACTCCTGCACACAGGCATTAAATTATCAGAGGACGTCCCCGAGGGGGCGCACACCGTCATTCTTTCGCGTACCTTGGAGCCTTCTCTAGAAGCTTGGGTGCATTACCTCAAGTCTCTTGGGAACCTCGGCGTCGATTTCCTTGTCAAGCTGGTTAGCTGGGCTGAGCGAATTGCCAAGAGGGCCCAGCGCAAGGCAATGCGTCGCTCCTTGTATCGGTTTCAGCAGTGGATTGTAGACGGCAGCAAGCAAGGCCAAGTTTTTCGGAGCTTGCGCTCGGAGCCAGTGCCTGATCAGGAGTTTCTGCACCGTGGGGTCAAACTTTTTCACCCCGTCGATGTCATCGATGCCAAGGCCGAGAAGTATCACACGCTCTGGTCCGAACATCCAGTCACGCCTAAACATGTATTGGAGCTTCTGTCCCGCATTCGTGTTGAGGCGGCCTCGGAGGAGCTACCAGAACTCACGGTGCAGGATTTACGGGCAGCGCTTCGGAAGATGCGGGCATCAGCAGGCCTCGGCATCGATCAATTTACGCCTCTCGATCTCGAGAGGCTACCAGATGCTGCCTTGGAATCCTTATGTCAATTTTTCACGGCTTGTGAGCAGGCGCTCACTTGGCCTTGGCAAGTATTAGCGGTGCTGGGGAAACTACTGGCCAAAAAGTCTGGAGGGGACAGGGTGATCGGGCTTCTATGCATGGTCTGCCGCCTCTGGTCCCTCGCGGGAGACGGGCATGCCAAGGTGTGGGCTTCGGAGACCACACCAGCATGGGATGCTGCAATCTCTGGCAACTCGGCTTTAAGGGAGGCCTTTCGGAGAGTTCTGGATGCTGAAGTTTGCAAGCGTCTGGGGTCTCTTTCAGTCAGGCTATCCTGGATATTAAAGGCTTTTACGATTCCATCCTCTGGGACATCCTGGTTGACACAGCGTTGAGCCTTGGGTTTCCTTCGGTTATGTTGGGCTTGGAACTTCAGCAATGCATGTCGCCTCGTATTTTGAGTCAGAGCGGGGCTAACAGTCTGGCGTTTCAACCCCACAAATCAATCATCCAGGGGCTTCGCAATGGCACCAGGTTTGCCAGGTGCTTAACGTATTTCATTCTTGAAAGAATTTTCCAGGCCCCGTTTTCGGCCACGCAAAGGATCTGGATTGACGATTTGATGTTGCAAATTGTGGGGTCGCATCGGGCCGTGGTTGAGTCTACTGTACATTGTATCAGTCAGGTTGCGCAGTCTATGGGCGAGTATCATCTTCAGTTGGCAGACAAGAGTGTTGTTATCAGCCCCGTTCATTCTGCAGCGCAGCAAATTGCATGTCGGCTTAAGCGTCGGCGCATCAAAGTCAAAGCAGTTCTGCAGGCTCCCTACCTGGGCATTGACCTAGGCGCGGGAGTCAGGCTGGCCAGGCGTACCAGGCGGCGGCGAGCCGCCAAGGGGCTTGTGCAGCACCGCAGGTTGAAGGGATATGCTAGGGCTGCTAGGCGGTATCTCACCACCAAGAAGATTGAACTGGCTGGCCCTCAGGCTTGTTCTAGCTACGGTCTAGATATTTATGGTATTATGGGTCATCAACTCAGGAGGTTACGGCAACGTCTGGGGGCAGTTTCAGGTTCTGGAAAAAAAGGCAAATGTCTCACTACCCTCCTGGATCTCAGAGCACCATTTCGGGATCCTGGGATTACTTTACCAACGTCGTGCCTCAAGACTTGGCTGGATTGCTGGATTAGGTTTCCTCAGTCTCATGCTGGTGTATTTCGCGTTTGGGATGCCGTTCGGAGGGATTTAGAAGCTATCGAACCCAACAGAAGGTCACGTCACATTCGAGGTCCTATCTCAGCGGTCATTACTCACCTTCTGTCAGCGGGTTGGACACCAACGGCTCCCAACGATTGGAAAGGACCAGCGCCCCCTGGAGGGGGGTGCGACTTTCAATGGACCTTTCCAGCTGAAGCTCTGGTCTCGGTCGACGAGGCTGAGGGCTTGCTTCAAGATTTTCGTGACACGTTGGCAGCGCAGCAGCGGGCAGCGGCTGAGTCTCATTTCTGTGGGGCAGGTATCTCGGGAGGGGTGGGCAATCTCTCCTTAAGGTGTCTTCTCCAGCAGCTAGAATCAGCCAAACACGGCAGGCAGTTAGCAGAGGTCATGTTGTGTATTGCCACTGGGGGGTGTTGGCCAGAAGATCGTAAATTTCAGGCAGGATTGATCAGCACGAACGAATGTCCTAGGTGCAAGCTCGCGGGCCGCGGGTCCATCCCAGAGACACCGCTGCATAGGCACTGGCTCTGTCCTAGCAATTGCGAGCACCCAGCTTTCGAGGAGTCAGATCACTTGCTTCCGAAGGCCATCGCGCAAGGAGAAGCAGAGGCTGTATTCTGGCACCGAGGGCTGTTACCATCCAGTTGGACTTTCGTGCCCCCTCCTCCGGAGGAGGAAAATTGGTCTTCTGTGGATATTTTTACCGCGGGGCTGGCTCCTGGGGCCCTGGGCACAGGTTTACCTGGAAACCCAGTGTACGTGTTCGGAGATGCGTCTGGCGGGAGGGAAGGAGGAGACGTCAGGATGAGGAGGGTGGGTGTTGGGCTGCTTGCCGCTGCCTCGCTCCGACCTTTCCAAATCAGCCCCGTCGTCCTCGGCCCGCTTGCGGGAAGGCATCAATCCGTTCCCAGGGGCGAGCTTCGGGGCCTCGGGTTGGCCATTCGCCTGTCGCTCGGGGACCTTGTCTATGTGACAGACAATGATGAAGTATCGCGAGGTTGGGCTTCCAGGCTGTACGAGCAGCCTAGCGGAGTCATGGCCGCCACGTGGCGGCAGATCGGTCTGCGGATGAAGGCTCGCGTCGGTTCAGTTGTGGTTCTTAAAGTCGCTTCTCACGTCGCCCCGTCCGACCAGGAGTTTCGGCTTTTCCCAGACTGGACGATTGCAGGTAACGAGGCCGCCGATGAGATTGCTAGGGTTGCTGCGCAGGTTGCGAGAGTGTCAGAGCATGATCGTGCACGTTTGCTGTTGTCGGAGCAGATGGCGAGGGTGGTGCGAAGGCGATTGTTGAGATCCACGTTGGCTGCGATGGATGCGTCCGTCAGAGTCCGCAGGATTGAAAATCAGTCTGAGCGCCCTCCTGCTGCTGCTGCTGCCGTGCCCCCCCCCTGCTCCTCCCGCCCCAGCCGTTGTGGCCATGTTCTCGTCGGCACATGTCTTCGACGAAACTGGCACTCGATGTCTCAGGTGTCGAGGTTCTTCCACGGCAGCCGCCAGGACCGCTTGGATGGCCAGCCCGTGTTTTGAACTTGAAGCGACTGGGGGCGGTACCTGGAGACCACCGCAGGGGTCGAGGGTCCATGTGGGGGGGGGGGGGGGGTCTCGTGCACGAGTCTCATTGCGTGATATTCTCTCAGCAATCTGGAGTTTGGATCTGTGGGGAATGCGGGTTTTTCGGGCAGCTCGTTCTTCGCGAGCTCGCCAAACCTTGTGATCCCAGGAAGATTTCCAACGCGCGGCGTGAGTTTTTAGACAGATTTCATAGGGGCCTGCGGCCCAAACGTCTGTCGAAACTCTAACTTTTTATTTTTATGACTTTGTCATTGGCCCCATTCCATTCCATTCCATTCCTCCTCCTCCTCCTCCTCCTCCTCTTTATCCTCCTCCTCCTCCTCGTCCTCCTCCTCCTCCTCCTCCTCTTCCTTCTCCTCTTGCTCCTCCTCCTCCCCATGCTCCTCCTCCTTCTCCTCCTCCTCCTCCTCCTCCTCCTCGCCTCCCTCCTCCTTCTCCTCCTGCTCCTCCGCCTCCGCCTACCATTTCCACCTCCTCCTGCTGCTATCTCCTCCTCCTCCTCCTCCTCCGCCTCCTACCTCCTCCCCATCTCCTCCCACTCCTCCTTTCTTTTCATCACTCCTCCTCCTCCTCCTTCTCCCTCCTCCGCCATCCTTCCTCCATCCTCGTCCCCGTCCTCCTCCTCCTCCTCCCCTCCCTCACTCCTCCTACCCTTCCCCCCCCAAGGCACGTGGTCCACGCCCGCGCTTCTCCGCAGATCCTCCCCCTGTTCCTCCCTTCTGCTGCTGCTTCTCTCTCCCCTCCTCTCATCCATCTCCTCCTCCATCTTCCTCCTCCATCTCCTCCTCCTCCTCCTCCTCCTCCTCCTCCTCCTCCTCCCCCTCCACCTCCTCTTTCCCTCAGCGCGCAACTGGGTTCTCGCCACGCTCTTCCGCATATCCTCCCCCCTCATCTCCTCCCGCTCCTCCTCCTTCTCCTCCTCCTGTTCTTCCTCCTCCTCCTCGGTCCTCATATCGAGCTTTCTCGTCCCTCCTCCTCCTCCTCCTCCCGCCTCCTCCTCCTCCTCCTCCTCCACCTCCTCCTCCTCCTCCTCCTCCTCCTCCTCCTCCTCTCAGTCGCACTGGGTTCCCGCCCCAGCTCTTCCGCATATCCTCCCCTCCTCCGCCGGCACGCCTTGGGTGGGCACGGCTTCCCGCCAGGTAGCACCTTCTGGCTGCACAGTAGCGCCACGGCTGACCTCGAGGAGCGGACATAAATCGATGGAGAGGTGAGCCAAACAAGTGCAGAAATAGGCCCAGGCAAGAAAAAAGAAAACACTGCATGAACATAAAACTTTGGCGCTCCGCGCGGATTTCTTGATCCGCGCTTGCCCCCCCCCCCCCGCCACGGAAGCCTGCGGCGCCGCCCCTGGCGCGCGGCGCGCCAGGGAAGGAGGGGTTCCGGCCAGATCCTACATACAAGAAATCCGCGCGGGACGCGGCAAAACCCAATGTTCTATAAGCCGTGTTTTTTTTTTTTTTTTTTTTTTTTTTTTTTTTTTTTTTTTTTATTTTTTTTTGTTTTTTTTTTTTTTTTTTTTTTTTTTTTTTTTTTTTTTTTTTTTTTTTTTTTTTTTTTTTTTTTTTTTTTTTTTTTTTTTTTTCTTTTTTTTTTTTTATTGTTTCTGTTTTGTTCCTTTCAAGAAAGCAGAGGAGGACAAGGCACCCATACCTGTACCCTTACCTCGCTTTCCCGTTTTTGGGCCTCCCAGGAGGCCCTCGTCGCCACCGCCGGATTCGCCTCGGCATTCCGGTTAGAGCGCACCTCGGGAGAGGTCCGAGGAATCTCGGTATCGGTACCTTGCTATCTCTTCAAGAAGAGCCCGCGCGTGCCTTTGCGTGCGTGGACACTGTGCGAGGACGTCTGTGCGAGGACGTCTGTGCGGACGTGTGTGCCGCCTCGCCCTTTCACGCCCCGCCGTTTCGGCTCGTCACTGCGCCTCGCCCTTGCCTGCTGGACTGCGTACACTGCTCCGCTGCGTCTGCCCTCTCTCTCCGTGCTCCCTGCCTCCCCGTCGCCCCTCCCCTGCTGCTCCCCCTCGCGACGGCCCCCTCGCGAGGGCTGCTGTGGATCCCCTGTGGGCGGCTCCAGTACCTCCGCGCCGCGTGACCTGGGCCGGCCGCTTGCGCCTCCGCGCCCGACTCTCCGCGCCGAGCCGCTGCGCGCGTGGCCGCGAGGGCCAAAAGTGTGTGTGGACGCGTGCTTTGTGGGGATGCGCTCCGCTCGTACCCGCTCGCAGTTTCTGAGCCCCCACCCGGTGAGCCCCGGCGGGGCCAAGTCGAGGTACGGAGGAATCATCAGTGGCGGCCCGTTTGGGTGTGCTGTACGTCGATTGGAGTCGTCGGCGCATCGGAGGGGAGCGTGCATGTGTGTGTGTGTGTGTGTGTGTGTGTGTGTGTGTGTGTGCGTGCGTGTGTGTGTGTGTGTGTGTGTGTGTGTGTGTGTGTGTGTGTGTGTGTGAAAGTGTATGTGTGTGCGTCCTTCGTTACATGCGTCGCATGACCGCTATGGCGTTTTACAAGTGTGTCCGCTTTCCGCGTTTCTCTGCGACTTCCACCATGCAGTCCGCCCATTTTCTTACGAGGTCGCTCAAACGTGACCTGACTTAGCACATCGTGACGGTGTCGTCACCTCGCCGCTGGAGGAACAGGAACATGTGTGCGTGTGTTGTGTTCAGCGTATGCCTTTCAGCCGTTTTTGTTTGCCCCCGCGCGCCCGCGCAATCATCGCTGGCTCGTTTGCGTGCCTTTCCGCTGCAGGCTTGTTCGCGCGCGGTTTCCCTAAGTGGGTCACTCGGTCATTGCTTTGCGTGCTCACCGTTTTGCTGGTGTCTCCCCCTCGCGCGCCGTTTCCAAAATAACTTCAATCCCCAAAGCGGGGTGGAGCTAAGATGTCCACGTTGTCACATCGCCAGCAACACGTACGCGCGCGCGCGTGTGTGTGTGTGTGTTTGTGTGTGTGTGTGTGTGTTTGTTGCACGACCTGCGTGGTGTGGAAGTGCCTATATATCCGCCTGCCTAGGGCACTCCCTTCATCTGCGCGTGAGTGCCACCGTCCAGTCCACCAATGTGCTTACGGCGTGTGACAATTCGCCAAGCGTGTGTGTGCGTGTGTGAGTGTGTGCGTGTGTGTGTGTGTGTGGTGTGTGTGTGTGTGTGTGTGTGCGTGTCGTACGTGCCTACACCCCAGGCGGCTCACACACTGGTTCTTCCTCGCCGCCAGCATGCGTGCCGTCTTGTCCGTTCAGTGCCCCGGTGGTTGAGCGGGAGAGGAGCAGGCGGAGAGAGCTCCTGACGGGGGCTTACGCCGCGCCTGCCGTGGCGGCTCGAGCACCTCCCACAGCCCCGTGGGACACTCGTGGGCGGGAGACACCTCCACATCAACGGGCTCGCGGGCCTGGCTCTTGGGCCGCGGGCCCGGCCCCTGGGCCGCGACCCCATTCTGTGACCGCCGTCGAGCCCTCGCCCTGCGGATCCAGACGGCGCTGGGGTATCCGACAGGCCCGCTTCGGCAGACTTGGTTGCAGACGCCCTTCAGATTCTGAATCCAGTTTTTTGTGTTTTTGTTTTTTTGTTGTTTTTGTTTTTTGTTTTTGTTGTAACAAAAAGAGAAAGAAATCTGAGCTGCAGGGGTGGGGCTTCCCTGCTGCTGTCAGGGGCATTTGTCTCGCGGATGCCCTGCGGAGAACGGATCCGTGCGACCGCGTATCCGCGGGATCGCGTCTGGGTTAAAGGCCGCGAGGCGTCCATACGGGCGTGTGCGCCGCTCGTGCCGACCGCTCAAAGGTGCCCTCGTGGAGACCGCCGGCTCCGTGCGACCCTCTCCCCCAGCCCTGGGCGCTGGCCGGAGGATCGGCCGGTTGCCACCACGTGTGACCGGGGACAATGTTAGGTGTGGATCGTTATGTTGCATCCTCGGGGGACATTGTCTGTCCCGTCGCGGCCTTGTCCGCGTCGAATCCGTGTCGAATCCATGTCGGACGCGTCGGATCCGTGTCAAATCCGTGTCGAATCCGCGTCGAATCCACGCCAAATCCGCGTCGAATCCGCATCGAGCACGCGTCGGGCCCCCCAAAAGACACCAACTTTTGGGACAGGCGAGGTCCCCCGAATATGCAACAGAAGGATCGGCTCAGGGAGGGGGGCACCGAGCCCCTATCGCCCATCCCTCGCTGGTTGGGGGTCCGACAGCCCACCCGGCCCATGAGCGTGCGGATTCGCCATCGGGTGCTTGTCGCCGATGTTCCGGGGGGTGCGAGCAGATAGGGTCGGGGGATCGCGCCGCATCGCCGATGCATCGGCGATGCGGCTCGGTGTGGAGCTCGATTCTCTCCACGCCGACGGCGCCGATGCGTCGTCGATATATCGCCGATGTATCACCGATGCGTCGCCACTGCATCGGCGATGCATTGGCGATGCGGCGCGATCCTCCGACCCCATCTGCTCGGACCCGATGTGCGAGGCCTCCAAGTAGATCGGCGATCGATCGCCGATACCAGGTCGATGTTTCGTGATGTTTCCCCCACGTGAGCCAGTCCCCCTACCGGTCGGCGGCGAGCACGGGGGGGAATGGAGAGGGGGCGGGCCTGCTCGGAAGGCTCGCAGGGCCTTGGGCCTGCTGAGAGCTCCTCTCGGGGGCGTGCAGACATGGATCGGGGGAGGTGCCCTCCCCAAAACGCAGCCGGTGCCCCCTCGCTCGGCTGCGGAAGTCCGCGACTTCTGCCCATGGAAGCGGGGCCCGTCGCTAGTGGGCCCCGGAAACGGCAGGGCCGTTTTTTCACCGTTTCCGAAAAAGTGTCCCTTGAAAATGCATACGGCAAAAAAACGGCGACCAGAAACGGCAACAACAACGGCTCCAGGATTGGAACAGGAGCGGGAACCCGTAAAAGAACGGCGACGGAACCGGTAAAAGAACACCGTCGGAACCGGCAAACAAATGGCAAAACGGAGCCGGTTAAAAGACGGCTTCGTCGTTTCCAGGGCCCACTAAGGCCCCCTTGATCCGTGCTTGCGATGGCCCGATCCTCGGAGCCCTCAGACGGGGACGGCTTCTCAGCTGGCCGGGGGCCTTCCGAGAAGCCCCGCCGCCTTGCGAGAGGGCCCGCCCCCTCCGTGTTCCCCACCGGGCGCGCCGCGGGACCGCTGCCCCCCCCCCCCCCCACCCACTACCCCGCCCCCCCAACCAGAGGAGTGAGGAGGAAGAAGAGGAGGAGGAGAGAGGGAGGAGGAGAGGAGAGAGGAGAAGGCCGAGGGGGAGGAGGAGGAGGGGAGGAGGAGAGTGAGGAGAGGATGAGGAGGAGGAGGAGGAGGAGGAGAGGAGGGTAGAGGAGGAGGAGGAGGAGGAGAGGAGGAGAGGAGGGAGGAGGAGAGGAAGGAGGAGGAGGTGATAGTGAGGGGAGGGGAGGAAGAGGAGGGGAGGGAGGGGGAGGGAGGAGGAGGAGAAGGAAGGAAAAGGGGGAGAGAGAGGAGGAGGAGGACAGTGGAAGTGAGGAGTAGTGATGGAGGGGAAAGGAGGAGGAGAGGAGGGAGTGGTGAAGGGAGGGCAGCCCTGGAGCGATCCCCAGGACGGCAAGCCCGTCCCACGGGATGAGAGGGCACGACCCCGACGTGGGCCGCCTTCGGCTGAGGCCCGTCGTCGGTCGGGCCCGGAGGTCCCCGCGACCTGGCGACCGCTGCCATCACGCCCACGCTCGGCGGGGCCTTCTCCCCCACCTCCTCCTTCCTCCTCCTGCTCCTCCTTCCTCCTCCTCCTCCTTCCTCCTTTTCCTCCCAGCTCCTCCTTATCCTCCGCCACCTCTCTCCTCCCCTCCCTCCTCCTCCTCCTTCACGCCTCCTCTCCTATCCTCCACTCCTCCATCCTCCTCCTCCTCCTCCTCCCACCTCCCCCTCCTTCCTCCTCTCACTCCTCCTCCTCCTCTCCATTCTCCTCCCCCTCACTTTTCCCACCTCCCCTCCTCCCGCCCACCTCCTCACGCCTCCTACTTCTCCTCCTTCCTCCTCCTCCCTCCTCCCCTCCTCCTCCTCCTCTCCTCCTCCCCTCCGCCTCCCCCCTCATCCTCCGCCCTCCCTCCCTCCCTCCCTCCCTCCCTCCCTCCCTCCCTCCTCCCTCTCTCGTTCCCTCGGGGTACAATGGGGACCCATGCCAAGAAACACACTGCTCGCCTCCAGGGCGCCCTGGGTTTCCTGGGTTTGAACAGGCTTGCGATGGGCAGTGTGGCGTTTCCACGCCAACAAATCGATGGACGTCCTGGGGTCTCGGGGTTTGGCTTCTTGTGGAAGGTTTCCTGTGGTCGGGCCCCTACTGAAATGGGGAGGGGGGAACTCCTCTTAGGAGGAGGCTGCCTCTTTGGAGGCGCGGGCCTCGTAGATGTAAGGCCCCAGCGCCTTCTACAAGAAGCAGCCTCCCTCGAAGAAGCCTTCCCCCTCCCCCATGCCCGCCCTCTGCGCGCCGCCAACAGACAGCGCCTGCACTACGGGGCGCTGGCCTCTGCTCTGGGCAATCGGGTGGCACCCTTCGTTTTCTGTTGCGCGGTGGGCGCCAGTCGCTGCCTCGTCGCCGTCCCGTGGCGCTGGGTGGCGTGTCCGCATTGTCGCGTGGTGGGCACCGCGTCGCCGCTTCGTGCGCTTGCTTGCATTTCCCATGCCATTACCCCCATTCCTCGTCCTTCTTCCTTTTCTTTCCGCTTGCTCTCCCCAGGCGAATTGTCCGTGCACCCGCAGTCCATTTGCAGCGTCTTCCCTGCCTGTCCTGAATGGTTTAGGGGGCCACATGCGAACCCTACCTATACCCCCCACGAGTTCTGAGGGGGAGGGTGGGGTTCACTTCGCTCGGGAGCTCCCGAACGAGGTGAACCCCACCCTCCCCCTCAGAAATCGTGGGGGGGTAGGGGTAGGGTTCGCATGTGGCCCCCTAGGGTTGCCAGGTGCGCGCTCCTCTTTTGCCCACGCGTCCTTCCGGATGCTCGGCTCCGTGGCGGTGGCGGCGCGCGGTGGGCTCCCGTCACCGCCGCGTCGCCGCCTCGTCGCCGCCTCTCTCTCAAGATTTTACCGCACCCTTCCCCCCCCAGTCAGATTCCACCGCACGGGGCCACTTTCAGTATATACAAAAAAAAACCGCGGCTACGACCTGGGACCCTCGCTCGCCCCCCGGGGCGTTTGGGTATCGTATGCATTTTTTTTCGGGCGGAGCCTCGGGCGCGGGCTGGCGTTTTGAGGCATTCGCACGGCGAGCTCCGGTCGCCGCCTCGTCGCCGCCCCGCTTTCCGTGCTCTGGCTTTGTGTCTTGGGGCGTCGCGCGGTGGACGCCCTGTCGCGTCCTCGTCGCCGCCCCGCCCTCTTCATTTTATCATCATCATCGTCATCATCAGCATCAGCATCAGCGCCAGCACCATCACCATCACCATCATGATCATCACCATCATCAGCATCGTCGCATCGTCATCATCACTACCACCATCATCATCATCATCATCATCAGCATCATCAGCATGATCGTCACCAACACCATCATCAGTATCATCATCAGCAGTATCATCACCATCATCACCAACACCACCACTACCCAATTGTTAGCACTTGCGATTTACAGGTTTGTCATCCGTGTTATTGTTCTTGTTTGTATGATTAATCTGCAAAGTGTCGGACTAATTCATGGACTTGTTCGTATTTTCAACCTGAGCATCCTCATTATAAGCATTACTGTATTACTCATGTCTAGTATCGCCATGATCGTTTCTGCTATTATATGTACCCGTAGTATTATTGACACTGGTAGTATTATTATTAATCGTATCATTATTATTATTGTTATTATTTGTATTATTATTATTAGTATTATTATTATGATTACTAGTTTTTTATTAGTGGTAGTATAATTCTTAACATTACCATTATCATTATTCTTGCTATTACTTGCCACAGAATCATCATTATAAGCAACATTACTAGTGTTCTAATCTTAATACGAGTACCATTGTTATCGTTAGTACTATTACTTCCACTGCTATATGTAGTTATATTGCTGTTGTTTCTGTTGCTGTTGGTGTTATATTCAGCGTCAGCTTCAGCGTCATCGTCATCGTTGTCGCCGATGCCATCGTCTTCATCATCACTCACCCGCCCGTGCTCTTGCGCCGTTGCGCTATTTGAGTGTTGCCAACAAGGTGCGGGTGGGTGGGCGGGTGGGTGGGGTAACTGTTCGAAGCGTGGAATTGGCGACTTCAATACAGTCAAGTTCGATAGCGTCACATAGCCCGCACCTCATTCATTTGTGTGTATATATATTTATATGTATCTTACACATTCTGATTGCCGTAGCTCACTGTTTTGGGATCCATGTTGGCAAACCTTTTCTTGTATCTCTTTGACGTTCGCTTGGGCGCCAAGGCGAGGAGTGGGGCCAGTGGATTCCGGATTGAGTGGGAAGAGGAGGATGAGAAGGACGAGGAAGCGGAGAATGAGGAGGAGGAGGAGGAGCAGGAGGAGGAGGAGGAGGAGACGTACGGACAGGGGATGCTGAGAGGTATGATGGGAATGTGGAGGATCAGGAGGATGGTGAGGCGGCTGCTGAGGACGAGGAGGTGGAGGAGGTGCAACCGCATCGACCGGGGCGGGGGAGGAGGCGGATGGTGCCGAGGCAGAGGCTGGCGGGTCGCAGCCGGCCTCCGCGGCCATCTTTGGCACTCTGGCCCAAGTGCAGCTTGCCACCCCTTTTTGAGCAGCTCGTGGCGAACCCTAGAGGACACCCACAGTGGGCGGGCAGCGATGCTCTCCCGGGCGATCGGCTCCATGGCTTCCCCGGCCGCGGCCTCGGGTCCCGACGGCCGGCCGAGGAGGGCCGGGGCCGGCGCAGAGGCCCCGCGTGCGTGACCCAGGCGATCTCCTCCTCCTCGTCCTCCTCCTCCTCCTCCTCCTCGTCCCCCCCCCCCTCCTCAGGCGTGGGCTTAGGCCGTGGGAGACATTTCCCTGCGGTGCGTTTTCCTTGCACTGCTTCATACTGCACTGCCCGCCCCAGGCTCGTGCGCGCCCACGCACGGGTCGTCACACATCATACCTGCAGGGCGATCTCGTTCACCGCCTGGCACCGAGCCCGCCATCGGGCTCGCGCATGCGCCAGGCGTTTCTTGAAGATTGTAAAGCTGCGGGCTCTACCGAATAAGCATCACGGGTCTCAAGAATCTCCCATGCGCGGTGCCCCCCCCGGTGTGGACGGGAATGCTGCGCGACGAGGTAGAAGGCCAGAAGCCCAGAAGGAGCCGAGATGGGCATGCGTGGCGACACGACAGTGCGGCTTCGAGGGCAACTACGCCAGCAACGATAATTGCTATCAGTGCGGTCGCGACCGCCGTGGTGTACCTGATCCTAGCTTTGTACCACGGAAGCGACCACCTTCACGGAGACCATCCTCCCGTCCACGAGACTCTGGAGGAAAGGACAAGGATAAGAAACCTGACGGTGACAGCAGCGGTGCATCCAGCCCCGCAGATGGTGTTGCCCAGGCACGGCGAGCATTGGCGGCATTGCGGAAGTGCGGCCTGGGCGACGACGCCCCAGTTATTCAACAAGCTCGACGTGACTTACAAGTGGCCGAGGAGCGGGAGCAAGCTCATCGGACACCAGACGATATGCTTCGTCGATCCTTGGACAGGCACACGGCCAAATCCAAAGAGGTGGACGAACTCAACCAAGCAGTCGCCGAGTTGGAAATTAAGCTTGGTGACAAGAAGGCGGCGCTCGTCCAGGCCACCACGGAGTTGCAGAACATCCAGTCAGAGGTGCACCTGGCCAGGACCGCCGTACTCGCTGCCACCGCCCAGCCTGTTGGATCAGATTTACTATCCGTACAGGAAGCCATGGGTCGACTACAGACGGTGGTGGCAGGGGCCTCTGCGGCGATACTTGCAGGTAACTCTCCAACCATGCTTCAGCCTCTTCAGGACCAGCTGGCGCAGTTGCAGTCCGCAGTACAAGCCAGTGTCACTGCCCCAGGCACTCCGCAGGCACACCCATGGGCATCCCTACTTGAGATGCAGGAGGCCCAAGATGACGCTGCCGCCGAGGCCGAGATGGAGGAAAGCGAGTAAAGCAGTTCATTCTTTCGTATACTTTGAGATGCCACGGCTGTTCAACAATCAGGTTTGTTCTCTGGACGATCTGCCCTTGTCTGAACTACCCGCGGCAGTACCTACTACCGTCGACACGCATGGCTCGTCACCTCAGCTCTCTGGGGCAATTGGCGGCGAGTCGTACCGACCTTCGGGACCTAGTCCCGTCGGCACGCATGGCTCGACGTCCTCGCCTCGGGGGGCACGGAAGGGCGGGTCGTACCGACCTTTGGGAGTGCAACGTGCAGATACTACTATGACGGCTTCCAGTGGATTGAGCGGCGAGAGGCTATCTTATCCACAGGCTGACCAATCGACTCATTGCTCGGCTGCTACTGTGAGTGGCGAGAGGCTATCACGGCCAGCAGCTGATCGACTTCAATTTCCAACATCCGCTCGACGGGCACCCAGACGAGGCAGACGGAAGCCGCTTGCATTCGTCACCTACAATGCTAATGGTTGGACTCGTCTCAGAGGCTTTCTCGAAGAAGGCGCCGCTGGGGCTCTCATAGTCGCGTCTCAGGAGCTTCACGTTCGTGGCGACCAGCGGTTTCAGGCAGAAGAATGGTGTCAACGCAACGGGTGGAAGGCCTTCATCAGTGATTGTAAGACTGGCCCTACGGGTCAGCCGATGGCTGGAGTTGGCTTGTTCGTTCGGCACTACGTGGGCACGACCTTTCTGGACGCTCTTCCTGGCGTACGTGATCATGTGCTCGTAAAGTCGTGGTGCGTGGCGGTTTGCGTCCATACTGGCCCCCGTGGAGGGTTTGTTGCAGGCAGTATTTATCTCGAGCAGGGTCCTGGACTCACGGGTGACAACATACCTCGGCTCGAGCAGCTTGGCAAGGCGCTCAGATATTATCGCGCCCCATACGTCATCGGTGGGGACTGGAGCGTCTCCCCTCAGGTGCTGAGCGACAGTGCTTTCGTGGAGCGCATCGATGGCCACCTCATTGTCGCCCCGCTTGGATCTCATCGGGTTGCGACTAAAGGCACTTATACTTTCTTGGACTATTGGCTCGCCAGTGATGCCCTTGCGGCGGAAATGACCGATGCTCGTCGCGTTGAAGATTATCCGCCTCGCCCTCATTTTCCAATGCGAGTTCAAGTTGGCCCTCGGCCTCGAGCTCGACAACTAGTGCAGCTGCAGGGCCCACGTCTTCTGCCTGGTAAGCCAGCTCGCAAACCTCTTCTTTCTGATTACTCGGATGATGATGACGAAGACGCCGCCCCTCTGGGCGACTCTGGCATTGACTGGGTGGATAAGATGCGACAGGATGCTCAACTCGGGCCTGGTGATGACAGGTCACGTGCGGGTCGTCTGGATTTTCTGTGTCAGCAGTTGTACGCTGGAGCCGAGAAGGAGCTGGCCCCGCTGTTTGACTGCTCAGACTACGGCAAGTACCAAGGCCGTGGACGCCAGGTCACCTACCGCAAGACCACGGCGGGAGGCGCTCTGGCCAGCCAGCAACCCGCTGGCACTACTCATTCTCGTGCTGTTCGGGCCCTACAGCATCGTTTGGAAGACCTCGCGCACGTAGTGGCCAAGCACGGGTGTACACCCTTGCCGCAGCATAGCATGATCTGGCAGCCGCTCATTGATTTTGTCGGTGGTCAGGGTCGGCTGCGGCGGCTCACAGCGGCGCTCGGCGCCAGTTTGGTTCAGGAGGTCGTCTATTACATCACGTGCTTCTTTGTGCAGCCGTCCGTGTACCACGTGGCCTTCCTCCGCACCCTCTGTGTCACCCTGTCCAACCTTGCTGGTGCTGAGGAGCGGCGGCTGGGTCAAGCTCGAGGTCAAGGGTTTGTCAAATGGCTCAGGGATTGCTTGGGCAGCCGTTCTAAGCCTGTGCATTGCTGGACGAAACCTCGTGGGTGGCAGTTGTCCCAGGTCCACACTTCCCTGGGCCCTTCGAGCCACGCCGATGATGTGGCCAACGTTCAGCGGGAGTTTTGGGAAGGTATATGGGACGGTGGGTCTTCGCCAGCTTCTCTGGATGAGTTGCAGCAAGACTTGGCGCAGCTACGTGATTTGGGTCCCCGGCTTCCGCCAATGGGCATCCAGGAGCTGCGCAAGGCCGCCAAGGCCTTTCCTGCCAGGGCTGCAGTAGGTGCTGACCTATGGAGGCCCAAGCACTGGGCCCTGGTGTCGAATGGGGCTTTATCACTCTTGGGATATATGTTTCATCTATGTGAAGTGTGGTCTTCCTGGCCGCGGTATCTACAGCATATACATATCGTGCTGCTCCAGAAACCTGCGGGGGGTTATCGGCCTATCGCACAATTGGTGTCGTTATATCGAGTTTGGGCCAAGGCTCGCATTGGTCATGTACGAAGCTGGGCCAATAGGTTAGGTCGTCCGTACATCGCGCTCGGCACTGGCAGGGCGACCACGGACGTTGCCTCGCGTGTTCTGTTGCATGGTGAAGCTCATCCACCGCAGAAAAAAGGCGCAGTGGAATGACATTATCTGCCTTCACGCCATCGTGGACATTGAGAAATGTTTCGACAGGGTTCCCTGGGCCGTCATCACACAAGCTGCTATCAAGCACGGTTTCCCAGGGGCTTTGGTGGCTCTAGCTTTGCGCATGTACACGTACGAGCGTCGATTAGCTTGGGATGGGGCTTTCTCGGAACCTGTGTTTGCTTCTCGGGGAGTACTTCCAGGATGCAGCATGGCGATGTTTATATTACAGCTGGTTCTGTTATCGCCTATCGACGCTTTGTATGGTAGCTCGGTGCACATTGATCGCGCGCTGCACGTGTACGCTGACGACCTGACGGTACAGATCCAAGCAAAGGTAGATAGTATTTGCAAGCACGCATGTTATGTGTTGGAAGGGTTGGTGGACGTGCTCGGCTCCGTTGACTTGGCGCCCGCCAAGCGCAAGATGACCGTGACTTGTGCTTATCCCACCTACGCTCAACGGGTCTGTCGTGCTCTTGGCAATTTCGGTTATCGATATGTGTCGGCCCTAGAAGTGCTGGGCATAGAGGTCACCTCAGGACGACCTTTACGCTTTCAGAGGCTTCGTGCACGAGTGCGTAAGATGGGTACTCGCTTCCCTAGATTGCGTCGTGTTCGTAAGGCTGGGGCTCTCACTGGTAGGTTTGCCAAGTTTGCTGTTCCTGCTGCTCTCAACTACGGGGTGGGAGTACATGGTGCGCCTCCAGCCGTCGTCGACTCCATGCGTAAGGCTATGCATAGTGTATGGTATGAACCAGGTCGTGCTGGTTCGTCGTGGATATCATCCTTCTTGCATGGAGGGGGTCCTCAGGACCCCCAGATCGCAGCATGGGTGGATCCGATCTATCAGTGGTGCTTACTGTGTTGGGATCGTTCACAACATGCACTACTTCAACAGGCCTGGCGTCGTCAGGCCCCAGTTATTTACGTATCCAAGCAACCATGGGGTTTAGTGTCGGGTCCCATAGGGGCCACGCTGCTCGCGTTTCGTTCGCTCAGATGGGTTTTGTCCTCTGCTTTCGCGGTTCGGACTGAACAAGGGGATGCACTCGACCTTCGTGAAGCGTCTCCTCTTGCTGTACGAGATATGGCCCGTGCTGCTGCCGTGCGACGATTGTGGTCGGATTGGGCCTCTCGGGCTGATCGTGACACCTCGTGCACTTTGGACCCCAAGAGCCCCACAGGGTACTGGCTGGAGCCCATGGTCTCGCTCTTGGGTAAGGCTAGGCAGGACGAGGACCCCGGTAAGCCCTACCTCTTATCATATCAAACAGCAGGCACCCTGAGAGCCATGGTCACGGATATGTTGCTGACGCCCAGTGTCCTTTGTGCCCAGAGGTCTCTGCCGACGTCTTCCACATTCCGTGGACGTGCGTCTGCAATGAGGAGGGGCGCAACACTCTGTATGATGATCATGATAAATCTGTGCTTCCTCACCCTACCCCAACTTCGTGGTTTTGGGCCCGCGGCTTACTTCCACGGTCCGTATTTCCAGCCATTCCTGCTAGGGATGACTCATGCACGTGGCATTCGATGTACGGAGACTGTCAGGTTATCACTGGGCATGTGTTTTCTGACGGTGCTTGTCGTAAATATCATTACTGGCCTGAGGCCTCTCGGGCTGGATGGGGCTTCGTGCAAGTTGGGGATCATAGTATTCTTTTGTGCGTGTATGGGGCCTTGCCTGGCCCAGTTCAAACGTCTCCACGGGCTGAGCTGTATGCGGTTGTTCAGATTTTGAGAGTTGCGATGTTGCCGATCACCATTTACACCGATTACTTGGATCTGCCGGAAGGCCTTGCTCGTGGGCCATTGTGGGGGTGCTCTCCGAGGCGCCCAACTAGTGATCTGTGGTGTGAAATATGGCGTAGGATAGAGGATCTTGGAGGACTGAGTTCTGAGTTGCAGGTTTTTCATGTCCCAGGGCACCAGAAGGGCATGTCTTTTGAGGCCCGTGGGAACCGTTGGGCCGACTTTGCGGCCACCCAGGGCCGTGATTTGCATGCGGTTTCAGACTCTGATGCTCTATTTATGAAACGGCTGTATATGGCCACCCGCAAGACTCTCACTTGGATGGCCCGTGCTCACACTAAGTTTATGTCGGAAACGGTTGCCCCAGGTCAGGATCGTTTTGAGCAACGACGGAAGGCTCGTGCCCCTGCTGCCGCTCGTGCGGCTGCTCCGCTTGACCCAGGGCTCCTGCATGTGTTTTATCCGAGCAGCAACGGATGGCGTTGCGCCTCGTGCTCCAAGACCTGTCGGTCTGACAAACAGCGCAGGATATTCGCGCGACGTCGTTGCCCAGCGAAGATACCTCTTTGTGCGAGGATCCTTCGCTCTGCGGTGGAAGTCTCGGGGAGTAAGGTCGGCTCTCAGGAGTGTGAGCCTAGCCAGCTTACCCCTGCTAGCAATTCTGCTCCTCCTGAGGACGGTGGGGGTAGGGTTCGGACGTCGTCGCCGTCGCCGTCGTCTGGGAGGAGGGCCCTTCCGCAGGTCCGCGCCCGCATGGCCTCGCCTCATCTCAGGAATGTGCGTGCCAGGCAGGGTGATGCGACCTTTCCCACCGCTCTGACTCTCGACCCCCTGGCTTCAGGTGGCCTTGTAGATTTGGATTTCATGATCGCTGAGGAGGCGGCGTTTCACGATGACTTGGGTGTTGGGGCTGAGTCTGGGCCGTCGTCGGTGTCGTGGGAGTGGGGGATTCCTGATCACGATGTTGATCGAGCTCAGGCTGCGCAGCCTCGAGCTCCCTTCGTGTCGCAAGGTTTGCCCCCCTCCACCTCCTCCTCCTTTGTTGCTCCTCCTGCTGCGGCTGCGAGTCTTGCTCCTGCTCGTGCTCGCGCTCGCTCTCCCTCCCCCGATTTGAGAGTCGTTCGCGCTCGTGTTTCTGCCCCTATCCCTCCTGACAGAGGGAGAGGGGTGAGCTTCGCCCCTGCTGGCGATGACGACCTGCATGAAGCCGTCCAAGCTGTTCAGGCGCGCCCTGCTTCCTCCGCTAGTGGGGAACCCGTGCCGAAGCTTCGCCGTGTACTGGGGCCTCGTGGAGGTTCGCGTCTTCCTAGCTCTCGGCCCCTTTCCCCTCTGCCCGTCTCGGGGGATGTCTACCCCAGGAACGCTCGGGGCCATGAGGTGCGTGTCTCGCCTGGCAAAGTTGTCATTTGTCTCTCTTGTGGGGCCATCTCGACTGGGGGGGCGTCCGCATTGTTGGATGCTTGCCCCCCACCTCCGTGTAGCAAGCGTGGAGCCTCTCATATCCATCGGTTTAACACGAACCGACACCCCTCGGACTCGCGTCGTCGTGAGACTATATCAGGGCAGAGAAGGCTTCAAGTTTCTGACGCCGAGGTGCACTGGCTGCAACTCGGATGATTAACTCGTTAATCGTTATAAGAGCTTCAAATCTTCCAAGCTCGCCTTTGCGTTCCGACCCCCTCCCTGCCGTGATTCTCTGATGGGCATTTGGGTGGGGGTCGCTTCGAGCGCTGGACCTGGGCCATGGGCTCGGGTCCGTTTTCGAGTGGCCGTTGGCGCGCCGCGCGACGGATCCCTCTTCAGCCTGCGTACCTCCCCCCCCTCCTCCCCCTCCCCCTCCACAATTACTCAATATGAATACTACTTTCCCTCTTCCCCTGATGGCGTGCTGGGAATATTCAACCCCCCCGCGTACTGTTTTTTACACCGGATTCCCGGGAGTTGGGTTTTCGCCTGCGTTTTTTTCAAAATGCTGCTCTCGCTGAGGCGCCGGCCTCATTCCTGCTCCCGAATCGTTCCGAATCGTGCTCCCGCTGCAGCGTGGGCCTCATTTTCGGATCGGTGTTTTGCCTCCGTCGTTCAGGATGGCGTTCTCGCCCCAGCGCGGCCTCTTTCTCGCGCGCCCATCCGCCCGCCACCACCGCGCCGCACCACGCCCCGCCCCGCCGCACGCACACCCACCGCCACTTCCACCCACCAACGCACGCACGCACGCACGCGCACCACCACCGCGCACCGCCACCACCACCGCACTACCCCACACCACCACCACCACGCTACACCGCGTCACACCACATCACACGCGCGCACACACAGACACACACGCACGCACACGACACACACACACATACACACACGCACACACACACACGCACACACACAGACACACACACACACCACCACCGCCACCACCACCACCGCCATCACGCACGTACGCACCTGGCCCACCACCAAACCACCAAGACGCCACACCACGTCACACCACAGCACACGCGCACACACGCACACACACATAACACACCACCACAACAACCACAACCACGCACACACGCACGCACGCACGCGCACCACCACCCACTGCGCACACGCGCGCGGAGCCACAGGTCCGCTACGACACGCGTCCGCGGATAGAGAAAATCAGCGCCATGGTAAGGATGGGAGGGAGGGGTAGGATGTCAGATGTTGACGCGAGCGCACCTAACTTGCCCCCCACCCCTCCCCCTCCGCCTCCTCCTCCCCCTCCTCCTCCTCGTCCTCCTCCTCCTCCTCCTCCTCCTCCTCCTCCTCCTCGTCCGCCTCCTCCACCTGGCCTCGCCGAGGCGGGTAGGCGGAGGAGGAGGAGCAGCAGTGGCAGCAGGTGCCTCCCCCAGTGCGCGTCGACCCCGAAAGGGGCGACGCGCGCGCCGAGAAGTCCTACAGTGTGATCTCCGTAGCGGGCGTTGTCTGGCCATACCCCTTCGGGAGACGATGTGCTACAAGATGCAAGGTGGTTGTGCTATATGGTCGGGTCGGACGCGCGCCTCCGAGGAGGACACGTAGTACTAGTAAGTCCTTTTGCGCCCCATCCCCCTCCCCGTACCCCCAACGCCGTGATCTTTTCGTAACGTGAGCCCCTGGAGGTTTCGGCCTCTTCCCCAGCCCCAAGGGTTCCATCCTGAGCCCATTCGGCGTCTGAGGTCGTTCGGCCGCCGAGAGGGCTCGACCTCGAGCCCGTCCAGCAGCCGACTGGCCTCAGACGTCGCAGGGCTCAGAAGGAAACCCTGTAGGGAGCACGGTCTTTTCATCCCGAGTCAGTTTTGACATTCTGGGGCCCCGTGCAGTCGGCCTGCATCGTAAGGATGCGCGATGAGGACGCAAGGGCCACGAGGACGCCCACGTCGAAGCTTTTCGAGCGGGGCGCGGCCAACGAAAGCGGCCAAGGATGGGCCGAGGAGGCCAGGATGCCCGTCCTTGCTGTGCGGGTTTGCTGTCGGGCCCCCCCCTCGCCCCAGCGGCCGCAGGTGGCTGACGACTCGCTGCATGTTTTTTTGTGCCGCGACGCGATCGTTGCGGCGCCCGGGCAGGACAGCTCGAGGCGGATCTCCAGAGCGGCCGCCCGACGGGGGGCCCGCAGGGGTGCCCAAAGCAATCGAGGGCGGCTTCGCAGGGGCGCGCCCTCCTCGAGGGGCTCCTCGTCCCTTCGGAGCGGCGCCCACCAGGGTGTGTGGCGCGAGGGGGGCGGTCCTCTGAAGCAGGGTGGGGAGGCTTCTTCGGAGGCGTGGCCCTCCTTACAGAAAAAGGTGGCGTCTGAGAAGGCCTCCCAGCTGGGAGGGAGGAGGAGGAGGAGGGGGAGGAGGAGGAGGAGGAGGAGGAGGAGGAGGAGGAGGAGGAGGGAGGAGGAGGAGGAGGAGGAGGAGGAGGAGGAGGAGGAGGAGGAGGGAGGAGGAGGAGGAGGAGGAGGAAGAAGAGGAATACTAATAAGAATAATAAGAAGACTAAGACGAATGATACTAATAATAATAATACTTCTAATAATAAGAAGAATGATAAGACTACTAAGAAGAATAATACTACTACGCACATTAATAAGGCGAAGAAGACGAATACGAATACTAAGCATACTAATGATACTTAGAATACAAGTATAATAATAAGAAGAATAATGCTAATACTAATAATAATACGAATGCTATGAATAATAAGAATAATAATACTAAGACT
This sequence comes from Prorocentrum cordatum, assembly GCA_963575745.1. NCBI lineage: Eukaryota > Dinophyceae > Prorocentrales > Prorocentraceae > Prorocentrum > Prorocentrum cordatum. The sequence continues at coordinate 32,155 of CAUYUJ010003829.1, read as the reverse complement.
AATACTACGAACACTAATAATACGAATAATATTACGAATAAGATTAAGAGTACTAATACTAATAATGATAGTAGTAATAATAATACTAAGAACACTAAGAACACTAATAATAACAATAATAATCATGATAATAATATTATTATTATTAATAATATGAGAACACTACAAAACGAATAATAATACTAAGACGAATAATAATAATACTAATAATAATAATAATAATAAGACGAATAATAATAATATTAATAATAATAATAAGAAGAAGAAGTAGAATAAGAAGAATAAGAAGAAGAATAATAATAATAATCATAATAAGAAGAAGAATAATAAGAATAATAATAAGAATAATAATAATAAGAAGAAGAGGAGGAGGAGGAGGAGGAGGAAGAGGAGGAGGCGGCGGAGGAGGAGGAGGACGAGGAGGGGGAGGAGGAGGAGGAGGAGGAGGAGGAGGAGGTCTGAGAAGCCCCCCTCTGCCTTCGCGGAAGCCCCGCCGCCCTCGAAGCCCACTTCCCTCGCGCCACCGCCAACTCCCCCTCCTCCCCACATGGAGCGGACACGCGGCGGTTACGGCACGGCGGGCGCGCGCGCGCGTCCGCGCGCGCGGAGCCAGGCGACGGCTGCGGCGGCGGCGGCGGCGGCGGCGACGACGACGACGACGACGACGACCCCGAACGGCGTCCAGAGGCCTCTGGAGCGGAGATCTTCATAGTTAAGTCGGGGGCGTGTCCCTCTGCAGGACGAATTTTCAAACATAGCAAAAAATAGTCAGGGGACGTTTTCTTGTTTTTTTTTGCCCCCCGACGTGAAACGGAGACCCCCCCTACCGGGAAGTCGATTTCGGTTTCGGGTTCGTGTCGTGCGTGCCGTGCGTGTGTGTGGGCGAGGCGAAGCTGCGTGGGCGGGTGAGAGGAAATCCTCCTGTGGCTGGGCCGCGGCCGGACCAAATGTAACTCCTCCGGCGGCTGGTGCCCCGCGGTGTCCCGCCGGTGTCCCGCCGGTGTCCCGAAATCCTCCTGTGGCTTGGCCGCGGCCGGACCAATTGTAACTCCTCCAGCGGCCGGTGCCCCGCGGTGTCCCGCCGGTGTCCCGCTGGTGTCCCGTGTTGTCCCGTGGTGTCCCGTTGAGTGAGATCGATCGTGAGATCGATAGGGAGATCGATACTGAGATCGATGTGGTGCCCCGAGGTGTCCCGTGGTGTCCCGTTGAGTGAGATCGATAGTGAGATCGATAGTGAGATCGACAGGTGTCCCGTGGTGTCCCGTGGTGTCCCGTGGTGTCCCGTGGTGTCCCGTTGAGTGAGATCGATAGTGAGATCGATACTGAGATCGATGTGGTGCCCCGAGGTGTCCCGTGGTGTCCCGTGGTGTCCCGCTGAGTGAGATCGATTGTGAGATCGAAAGTGATATCGACAGGTGTCCCGAGGTGTCCCGCGGTGTCCCGTTGAGTGAGATCGATAGTGAGGTCGATCGTGAGATCGATAGTGAGATCGATGTGCTGTCCCGCGGTGTCCCGTGGTGTCCTATGGTGTCCCACTGAGTGAAATCGATAGTGAGATCGATAGCGAGACCGATAGTGAGATCGAGAGGTGTCCCGCGGTGTCCCTTGGTGTCCCGTGGTGGCCCGTGGTGTCCCGTTGAGTGAGATCGATAGTCAGATCGATCGTGAGATCGCCAGGTGTCCCGTGGTGTCCCGTGGTGTCCCGTGGTTTCCCGTTGAGTGAGGTCGATAGTGAGATCGATTGAGTCAGATGTTGGTTCCCCCCCTCTCCCCCCCACACAACCTCCTTATCACCCGAAGAGTGGTCGTATAGGTGTATAAGAATATACATGTCAATTTCCTACCTAGGTTCTGCCTAGAAGGGTTCTTACTCTCTGGGCTTAAAGGGGCCGGGCAGTGGAAAGCGCCCCGGGTGGTTCCCCCAGTGTCCGCCCCGCGGTTCCCCCAGTTACGTCCCCTTAGCTTAGCGCTGCTTAGCGTTAGTTTAGTTTTCTGTTCGGGTAATTAGCATGGGTGTAATTCCCTACCTAGGCTCTGCCTAGAGGGTTAGCTTAGCTTAGCTTAGCATAGCATAGCGCAGCGCTGCATTAGCATAGCATAGCATAGCATAATATAGCCAAGCATTGCATAACATAGCATAGCATAGCGCAGCATACCATATCATATCATAGCATAGCATAGCATAGCGTAGCATAGCGCAGCTCAGCATAGCATAGCATAGCATAGCATAGCATAGCAACTAATGCTGCTTTCCTATGGTCTCCAACTTCTAGGTAGGGTCGCACTGGGGTAATTTTTCATGTATATATATAAAATATGTGTGTGTATATATACATGTCTATATCTTAATGATATTTTTTCTTGTGTGTGTGAGAGTAATTTTGCATATGTGTGGACTGTTCTTCCTTTCTCTCCCGACATCCGCCTGCAGCAGGGCATGCCCCGACCTCGCTCTGCAGGCCTCCATTGGGGCCCCTGCCGGCCTCGGCTGGGCGGACCCCGGGGGGGGCCCAGCACAGCGGCCGCTCCGGAGAGCCTTTCCGGCAGGAGCGCTCCCGCGGTGGCCGCGCCGCCCTCGCAGGCCTAGAGGTAATATTTCGGTCACCTTGGAAGCCAGAATATCACCACCATCATCGAGATCGGGATCTCGTTCCCTCGGTGGAGGCACGCCGCTGATATTGGTGTTGGTGTCAGCCAGGCCTAGAGGTTGACACCAACACCAAGATCGGCGGTGTGTCTCCACCGAGGGAAGACGATCCCGATCTCGGTGATGGTGGTAATATTCTGGCTTCCAAGGTGGCCAAAATGTTACCACCAACACCGAAATCAAGGATCATCTTCCCCCTGTGGAGGCAACCCCCTGTGTTGGTGTCGGTGCCCATTTCCAGGCCTCCAAGCCCGGCACAGCCGCCTCAGCGCCGCCGCAGATCTCATGCAGTCGGCCCCGATCAGTAGGTCGACCCTGCCAAATCAAGGGTACGTACCCTTGTGTCTTATGATCGCAGGCCTAGAGGTTGACACCAACACCAAGATCGGCGGTGCGCCTCCACCGAGGGAAGACGATCCCGATCTCGGTGATGGCGGTAATATTCTGGCTTCCAAGGTGGCCAAAATGTTACCTCCAACACCGAAATCAAGGATCATCTTCCCCCTGTGGAGGCAACCCCCTGTGTTGGTGTCGGTGCCCATTTCCAGGCCTCCAAGCCCGGCACAGCCGCCTCAGCGCCGCCGCAGATCTCATGCAGTCGGCCCCGATCAGTAGGTCGACCCTGCCAAATCAAGGGTACCCTTGTGTCTTATGATGCTCCAACCTACTTTAGCCTTGCTCACCAGGAAGCGTTTCGAGCGCCCCAAAAAGTACTGCAACTCCAGGGTTTTTACGTGTCGGGCCCTGGGAGACACTCGCCCGACACTGTTTCGACACTGTTTCGACACTCTTGTGATACTTTTTTCTGGGTGCCCGACATTTTTTCTGGGATGTGCTCCTTAAGTAGGATGGGCACAACATAACTCGTGTCCTGTGTCTCGCGACCCCTGCCTACTAAATTCCTGTGGCAACGTGGCCCTCGTAAGGGTCTTGCTGTGCCCTCTCGCGCGTCCTGCCCAAGCAAGTCCGCCTGTTCGTCCCCGATTATGCCCCGGTCCCGCATACCTCATACGGCCGAGCATCTGATTAAGAAACCTCCTCCAGAGTGGCCTTTCGCCAGAGTGACCTTTGGTGCGGGCCCAATCGGGGTCCCCGATCGCCGAGCCGCGCACCAAAAGTCACTCTTACCCAGGGCCACTCTTGCGCGTAGCCGATAGGTCCCCGCAATGGCCGCGCCGCCCATCATAGCCTCAGCGCCGCCGGATATCCCATACGGTTTGAGCATCTGATTAAGAAGTCTCCTCCAGAAGAGTTGGGCCAGTGTTTCTTGACCAACTTGCCGGACAGCTGACTCAGCTTCTTCAGGGGATTGGGGGCCTTGGATCCTAGAAATGAGTCGTGTACGTTCCTGGCTCCAAAAGCTGGCCCAGCGTTTCCTCAAGAAGCTTCTGAGAAGCTTGCCCAGCTTTCTTAATTGATAATTTGCTGAATCCTATTTTTGACTGCAGGTCCCCGATTTTGTCCCGGTTCTACTTCGTCGCCGCCCTGGCACCGTCTCGCTCCCGGGGTCCCTGGAGTCGAAGGAAAACAAAACCGCCATGAACATAAGCTTTTGGCGCTTGGCGCGGATTTTTTGGATCCGCGCTGGGGCCCCTCCCTGGCGGCGCCTCCGGCGCCGCCCCTGGCGCGCTCCGCGCGCCAGGGAAGGGGGTCCAGCGTGGATCCAAGAAATCCGCGCGCGCGGAGCGCCAACAGTTTGTGTTTATGCCGTTTTCCTTCTCCCATCCAGGGGCCCCTGGAGGCCGGGGGTCTCCAGTCACAGAGCGCGTTCCACTGCTCGCAGAGTGCCTACTCGCAAACGTCCGAAAAACACATGTCTGCTTCGATTTGATTTATCTCAGAGCGTGAATTACCTACCCCGCTTTCGCTTCCAGGCAAAACCAAGCCGTACCACGCGCCTCCTCGTCGAGCGGCCTGACCAGCACAGGCCGCAGTTTGGCATCGCTTGGTACCTCTTGGAAGCGAGGGTGGTCAAAAGCGAGGTAGGTTTGTTTGCCCCCTATTATCGTCGGCCCCCCGCGGCGCGTCCAGGAGGGAGGAGGAGGAGGGAGGAGGAGGAGGAGGAGGAGGAGGAGGAGGAGGAGGAGGGGGGGGAGGAGGAGGAGGAGGAGGAGAGGAGGAGGAGGGGGAGGAGGAGGAGGAGGAGGAGGAGGAGGAGGAGGAGGAGGAGGAGGAGGAGGAGGAGGGCCCCCTGCGAGCAGCCCCTCTGCGCGCGGTGGCGCGCGCTCCTCTAACTCCGGAGGCCCCGCAGGGGGCCGGCCTCGGCCCATCGGACCCTCGCTGCTCCCCCATCCGGCACGCTCTGGCCGCCGGGCCCCCCCCGCCTCGGGCCTGGGCAGGGCGTGTGCGCTCCGAGAGCTCGGGGGCGGAAAAGAGGGGGGTGACGACCAGGGGGGGGGGTGGATCTCATGGCGGGGGCCACGATATTTCCCCAGGTTTCATGGCGCCTCTTCTTGTTTCATTACGTCCCTGGCCCCCCCGATGGGCCGCGCACACGCCGCCTGTCATGATTTGCACCCCCCCCTCTTGGACACCCCCCTCTTTGCCGCTCCCGAAGAGAGGGGGAGGTGCTAGAACGGAAGTCTGCGCGCCAGCTCCGGGAAGCGGAGCGGTCCCCATAGAGGGCAGACCGTGCGCTGAGCACGTCGGAAAATGAAGGTCAGCAACGAGCACACGCGGGAAGAGGCGAGTCACAAATCCTCTGGTGTGCCGGTTTTCGGTCAGAGAAACCCGAAGACCTGCACACCGCCACCGCTGCCCGTGCCTCGCCGCCACGGAATGCTGGTCGGCACGCGCCCCTCGAGGGGTCCGGGGAGCAGCGGTATCGGGCCGATCCCGGTCCCCCGAAAGAAGGAGAGACAGAGAGGGAGGGAGAGAGAGAGAGATGGATATAGAGGGGGAGGGAGAGATGGATCGAGAGGGGGAGAGAGAAAGAGAAAGCGAGAGGGGGAGGGAGAGATGGATAGAGAGGGGGAGGGAGAGAAGGAGAGAAAGAGAGAGGGAGGGAGAGAGATGGATAGAGAGAGAGGGAGAGAGAAAGAGAAAAAAGGAAGCCATGACGAGAGAAAGCAGAGGGTCAAGCGCCTGGGCACAAGTTCCGAAGCCGCACCGCAGTCACCGCCCTCACGGCTGCGCGCCAGGTTGCGGAGGATGCCGCGTTGTTTTGCCAGAGCTGCGGCGGCGCCCCCCCCCCCGGAGCGGGGGGCGGGCAAACCGCCCGCGCAGGCCGCTGCTGCCGCGTCGCCAAGCCCTGCCCTCGCAGACAGCTTGCGCCTGGAGTCGGCTGTGGGTGGCCCAGCATTGGTCCCAGCGCCCAGGGACGGGGGGAGAGTTTCAGGAGGGGAAAACCACACAGACACAATTCATCGTCGGTTCCCTAGAACATATGGGAGAATTATGGGAAGTGGGGGGGGGGAGGCAAAAACCCAGGAAATATGGGACACTATGGGGAGTCCTGTGATTTGTGCGTATTCATGTTTGTGCGTGTGTGTGTGTGTGTGTGTGTGTCCCAAGGGTCCCCTCTGAGTTGGGGCTCGTGTCTCGGGGGGGTCGGCGCCAACGGGGGTCGGCCAATCCCTGCTGGCTGACCCTGGTTCGGGAGGAGCCGCCCGGGGCCGATCCCCCCGGCCGCCCCCGCGCGGACCCCGAGTTTGGGGAGCTCCTCGGCGGCCGGCCAGGCGTCGGGGGACAGGGCTTCGGCCGACCCCGGTTTGTGCTGACCCAGTGTCGTGCTTTTGCCCGAGGAAGAGGTGCAAGATTCTAGGCTCGAGGAGGTTTCTTGTGCCTCTTTCAGCCTCCGGGGGCCGTCGCCGGGCCCCGGGGCCGTCCAAAGAGGACCCGGGGTGAACAATTGCACCAGGTGGACTCCAGAAGAGCCCGTCTCTTTAGTGTTTGGGGCATGACGGGCGTCATGGCCCCCGCTCCCCCCCCCCCCCTATGACGTAACGCTCCCCCCCCCAGTGCGCTCTGGGCGTTGCCGCCGTGCGTTTTGGGATCCGCGTAGGTGTTCGCGTAGGAATCCGCATAGGAGTCTGGTCCGCAGTCGTCGTCGTCGTCGTCGTCGTCGTCGTCGTCGTCGTCGTCGTCGTCGTCGTCGTCGTCGTCGTCGTCGTCGCTCGTGGCTTGTCGCTCGTCGCTCATAGTCGTCGTGCGCGCGGACGCGGCTGAAGCGTGTTTTTTTTCCAGGCCGACGACGGCAATCATCTAGGGGGGGTGGAGGGGGTCGATGTCGTCACGTTTCGCGCCGGCAGCGTGTGGGAATGTAGGTGGCGATTTGCACCACAACGCCTGTGTACACCACAGCGCCTGCGTGCACCACAGCGCCTGTGTACACACCGCCTATGTATACCACAGCAGCCGCGTGCAACACAGCGGCAGTTTGTGCCACCGTGCCTGCGGGCACAACTCTTGTGCACACCACAGCGCTTGCGTACACCACATCAGCCGTGTGCAACACGGCACCAGTGTACACCACAATGCCTGCGTGCATTGCAGTGCCTGTGTGCACCACGGCGCCTGTGTGCACCACAGCTACCGTGTGCAACACAGCACCACTGTTGTACATATAATGTTCTAACGGATCCTTATAGCAAAATGGGGCGCTGGTGGATTTCACAACAAAAACAATATAACATAATCTTTATCGACAACGGAGCGCCGCTGGAATCTACGAGTCCTCCTGGGTCCGCCCGCAAGACCCTAGCTTCTCCCATCTGCGTCCGAGACCCAAGTGGACCGATTCAATCGACCATTCTGCTGTGCTCGCTGAGATGCGCACGTGCGCTGTGGCGCCAATCCGCGCGACAGGGGGTAAGGAGGAGGAGGAGGAAGAGGAGGAGGAGGAGGAGGAGGAGGAGGAGGAGGAGGTGGAGGTGGAGGTGGAGGTGGAGGAGGAGGGAGGAGGGAAGATCGTCGCATTCGATTATTGGCACTTTCCTGGCGTGGCGTCTAGTTGTCCGTAGCAGATCCTCACGTACATGCTCCTTCTACCTGTCCTATGCACGCAGGCGTTGTGGTGTACACCAGCGCTGCGTTGCACGCGGATGCTGTGGTGTAGACACGCGCTGTGGCGTGCACAGGCGCTGCGGTGCACGCAAGCATTGTGGTGTACGTAGGCGCTGTTTTGCACATGGTAGCTGTGGTGTGCACGTGTACACCGGCGCTGTAGTATGCGCAAGCACTGTGGTGTACACAGACGCTGCGTTGCACACAGATGTCGCGGTGTACGCAGGCGCTGTGGTGCACGCGAGCGTTGTGGTGTACACAGGCGCAGTGGGGCATATCGCCACCTACATGGTGCTCGCGTCGTCGTCGTCGTCGTCGTCGTCGTCGTCGTCGCTCGTCGCTCGTCGCTCGTCGCTCGTCGCGCCGCGCGCGCGGGCGCGGCTGCAGTGCCCGAGCCACACGGCGGGGGGGGGTGTTACGCCATACCTTCCCCTCGTCCCCCCCGCCGCCCCCTCCATGACGCCCGTCATCGCCGAACCTAAAAAAACGCGCTCGAACTGGTCCGGGGACCGCTTTCGACCGGATCTGCCTTCATCCCCGCCTCTTCACCGATTTTCGCGGGGTCCACTGGAGGCCTGGAAATTAGCACCAACACCAACGCAGGGGGGTGCTTCCATCGGGGGATGATGATCCTAGATTTCGGTGTTGGTGGTAATATGTCGGTCACCCTGGAAACCAGAGTATTACCTACCACCATCGCCGAGATCGGGATCGTCTTCCCTCGGTGGAGGCACACCGCCGATACTGGTGTTGGCGTCAACCTCTAGGCCTGCGAGTCCACGCCAGCCAGCTCAGACCCCCGTGGCCGCCCCCAACCTGGCGCTTCGACCCCTTTCCCCCGCAGGGGCCGGCCTTTCGTCCTGGTCTCTGGGGCCGTTTTCCCAGGGGCAACGAGTCGTGGAGCCGGCCCCTGGATGCCAAGCGGCGGGGCAAGCCCGCCGTCCTGATCTTGCTCCTCCTCCTCCTCTTCCTCCTCCCCCCCCTCCCCCTCCTCCTCCTCCTCCTCCTCCTCCTCCTCCTCCTCCTCCTCCTCCTCCTCCTCCTCCTTCCCCTCCATTCCTTCTCCTTATAGATAACTCGTCCCTGTCGCACCGCGAGGCCAGTTTTTAGGGCGGGCCTGGCGTTTCGCTTAAGACTTCCTCACCACTAATTATTCTGAAGCTCAATAAATGACAACAGCTTCACAGATGGAGGGCGGGCCGTTTTCAACATGTGGCTCTCGCCCTAGCGCCGCGTACATTCGCTCTTTTAAAATTGCAAGAGTTTCACGGATTGAGGGCGTGTCGTTTTCAACATGTGGCTCTCGCCTTAGCGCCGCGCGCATTCGTTTTAAATATTTGCAAGAGCTTCACGGATTGAGGGCGGGTCGTTTTCAAAATGTGGCTCTCGCCTTAGCGCCGCGCCCATTCGTTTTATAAGATGCAAGAGTTTCACGGGTTGAGGGCGGGTCGTTTTCAACATGTGTGTCTCGCCTCAGCGCCGCGCACATTCGTTTTAAAGATTTGCAAGAGTTTCACGGATTAAGGGCGGGCCGTTTTCAACATGTGGTTCTCGCTTTAGCGCCTCGCATATCCGCTTCCACAATTTGCAAGTTTTTTACCTAACAGCGAAGACTGATTGGTTTCTAGTGGGCTCAAAAGAGAGCATCTTGACTCCCCAGGGGGGTCTGGGCAGATGCCGGACGGGTGCCGCGGGAATCCGGGAACTCTTTTTTTAGCCAACAGTAACGCACTTCGTGGTCTTCGAGTTCCCAGAACTCCATTCCTGGGCATGATTTTGAATGCCCAGAGCCAACTGTAGGCCACTTCGTGGTCTTCGAGCTCCCAGAGCTCCATTCCTGGGCATGATTTTGAATGCCCGGAGCCAACTGTAGGCCACTTTGTGGTTTTCGAGTTCCCAGAACTCCATTCCTGGGCATCATTTTGAATGCCCGGAGCCAACTGTAGGCCACTTCGTGGTCTTCGAGTTCCCAGAACTCCATTCCTGGGCATGATTTTGAATGCCCGGAGCCAACTGTAGGCCACTTCGTGTTCTTCGAGTTCCCAGAACTCCATTCCCGGGCCACATTTTGAATGCTGAGGCAGGCTGATGCAGGAGGCTGAGGCTGAGGCAGGCTGAGGCTGAGGCCGAGGCTGAAGGCAGACTGAGGCTGAGGCTGAAGCAGGCTGAGGCTGAGGCTGAGGCAGGCTGAGGCTGAGGCTGAGGCAGGCTGATGCTGAGGCAGGCTGAGGCTGAGGCTGAGGCTGATGCAGGCTGAGGCTGAGGCAGGCTGAGGCTGAGGCCGAGGCTGAAGGCAGACTGAGGCTGAGGCTGAAGGCTGAGGCTGAGGCTGAGGCTGAGGCTGAGGCTGAGGCTGAGGCTGAGGCTGAAGCAGGCTGAGGCTGAGGCTGAGGCAGGCTGAGGCTGAGGCAGGCTGAGGCTGAGGCTGAGGCTGATGCAGGCTGAGGCAGGGCTGAGGCTGAGGCCGAGGCTGAAGGCAGACTGAGGCTGAGGCTGAAGCAGGCTGAGGCTGAGGCTGAGGCAGGCTGAGGCTGAGGCTGAGGCAGGCTGAGGCTGAGGCAGGCTGAGGCTGAGGCTGAGGCTGATGCAGGCTGAGGCTGAGGCAGGCTGAGGCTGAGGCCGAGGCTGAAGGCAGACTGAGGCTGAGGCTGAAGCAGGCTGAAGGCTGAGGCTGAGGCAGGCTGGCTGAGGCTGAGGCTGAGGCTGAGGCTGAGGCTGCAGGCTGAGGCTGAGGCTGAGGCTGAGGCTGAGGCTGAGGCAGGCTGAGGCCGAGGCTGAAGGCAGACTGAGGCTGAGGCTGAAGCAGGCTGAGGCTGAGGCTGAGGCAGGCTGAGGCTGAGGCTGAGGCAGGCTGATGCTGAGGCAGGCTGAGGCTGAGGCTGAGGCTGATGCAGGCTGAGGCTGAGGGAGGCTGAGGCTGAGGCCGAGGCTGAAGGCAGACTGAGGCTGAGGCTGAAGCAGGCTGAGGCTGAGGCTGAGGCAGGCTGAGGCTGAGGCAGGCTGAGGCTGAGGCTGAGGCAGGCTGAGGCTGAGGCGGAGACTGAGGCAGGCATGAGGCTGAGGCGGAGGCTGAGGCCGAGGCTGAAGGCAGACTGAGGCTGAGGCTGAAGCAGGCTGAGGCTGAGGCTGAGGCAGGCTGAGGCTGAGGCTGAGGCAGGCTGATGCTGAGCAGGCTGAGGCTGAGGCTGAGGATGCAGGCTGAGGCTGAGGCAGGCCGAGGCCGAGGCTGAAGGCAGACTGAGGCTGAGGCTGAAGCAGGCTGAGGCTGAGGCTGAGGCTGAGGCTGAGGCTGAGGCAGGCTGATGCTGAGGCAGGCTGAGGCTGAGGCTGAGGCTGATGCAGGCTGAGGCTGAGGTAGGCTGAGGCTGAGGCCGAGGCTGAAGGCAGACTGAGGCTGAGGCTGAAGCAGGCTGAGGCTGAGGCTGAGGCAGGCTGAGGCTGAGGCTGAGGCAGGCTGATGCTGAGGCAGGCTGAGGCTGAGGTCTGAGGCTGATGCAGGCTGAGGCTGAGGCAGGCTGAGGCTGAGGCCGAGGCTGAAGGCAGACTGAGGCTGAGGCTGAAGCAGGCTGAGGCTGAGGCTGAGGCAGGCTGAGGCTGCGGCTGAGGCAGATGCTGAGGCTGAGGCAGGCTGAGGCTGAGGCGAGGCTGCAGGCCTGAGGCTGAGGCTAAGGCAGGCTGAGGCTGAGGCTGAGGCAGGCTGAGGCTGGAGGCTGAAGCAGGCTGAGGCTGAGGCTGAGGCTGATGCAGGGTGGCTAGGCAGGCTGAGGCTGAGCGAGGCTGAGGCTGAGGCAGAGGCGAGGCTGAGGCTGAGGCTGAAGCAGGCTGAGGCTGAGGCTGAGGCAGGCTGAGGCTGAGGCTGAGGCAGGCTGAGGCTGAGGCAGGCTGAGGCTGAGGCCGAGGCTGAAGGCAGACTGAGGCTGAGGCTGAAGCAGGCTGAGGCTGAGGCTGAGGCAGGCTGAGGCTGAGGCTGAGGCAGGCTGAGGCTGAGGCAGGCTGAGGCTGAGGCCGAGGCTGAAGGCAGACTGAGGCTGAGGCTGAGGCAGGCTGAGGCTGAGGCTGAGGCTGAGGGACTGAGGCTGAGGCTGAGGCTGAGGCTGAGGCTGAGGCTGAGGCAGGCTGATGCTGAGGCAGGCTGAGGCTGAGGCTGAGGCTGATGCAGGCTGAGGCTGAGGCAGGCTGAGGCTGAGGCCGAGGCTGAAGGCAGACTGAGGCTGAGGCTGAAGCAGGCTGAGGCTGAGGAAGGAGGCAGGCTGAGGCTGAGGCAGGCTGATGCTGAGGCAGGCTGAGGCTGAGGCTGAGGCTGATGCAGGCTGAGGCTGAGGCAGGCTGAGGCTGAGGCCGAGGCTGAAGGCAGACTGAGGCTGAGGCTGAAGCAGGCTGAGGCTGAGGCTGAGGCAGGCTGAGGCTGAGGCTGAGGCAGGCTGATGCTGAGGCAGGCTGAGGCTGAGGCGGTGACTGCGACTGCCGTTGCCACTGCGACTGTCATCGCGAATGCGACTGCGACTGCGAGAACAGCAGAATTCGACAACTGGAATCTCATCTGAATCTTAAGGGGAATGCTTCCATATATGCTTTTACACATCGCTGTTAGGTTGCTTTGCCGTGATAACCATGGACTCCCATGATCCACGTACCAGAAATGGTGTTTTGGAAGGTTTCATAATTATGCGGGTGCAACAGTTATGTTGATCCGCGGTGTTGAAGTCCCAAGAATAGCTCTCTGGCACGATTCCGGATAGTCAAGGCGCAGCAGTCAGGTTGATACGTGGCGTTGAAATCCCGAGAACAATGTGTTGGGCATGCTGCAGGACATGTCTTCCAACGAGGCAGTTCCCTCAATGGAAATGAACCGTTGTGGGGGCCTATGAAGACGGAGCTTGGAGGGAGGGTTCATTCCAACATCGTTGATGACTCTTGGGTTTACACTGGTCCTCCTCCTCCTCCTCCTCCTCCACCCCCTCTTGCGCCTCCGCCTCCTCCTTCCCCTTCCTCTTCCTCCTCCTCTTCCTCCTCCTCCTCCTCCTCCTCCTCTTCCTCCTCCTCATCCTCCTCCCAGGCATCCGACGGTATCTTTTTTTCCAATGCGCGGCCCCAGAGGTCCCGCCCCCTTCCCAGTGGCCCGTGGCCATGCAGTTTTCCTCGAAGAAGAATTAATGCTGCTATAAGCTTCGCGCGCCAGGGAGGGGGGGCGGGCGCGGATCTAAGAAATCCGCGCGGACCTCCAACATTGATGTTTATGCAGTTTTCTGCTCTTCCACAGAGGCGGGGACCCCCTTCCCAGTGGCCGTGCAGTTTTCCACCGCAGGCCTATATCTGATGGCAATGGGGCCATTGGTCCCGAAAGCGGGCCTCTTGGAGGCCGAAGTCGAGGAAAACCGCCCAGATTGAACAGGCCACACACTCAGAGATCCGCTGTCTTGATCTTGCCGCACGGCGTCCCCAGAAGTGCCGACCCGCTCCCAGGGACATACTCTCCCTCCCGAGTCCTCTTGTGTGAATGCCCTGGGGCCCGCCGAGGGCCTCTAGAGACCGAGAGCGGCGAAAACCCCGGATCGTCGAACCTCCTCCTCCTCCTCCTCCTCCTCCTCCTCCTCCTGCTCCCCCTCCTCCGTAGCCATTTTGGTTCAAGATGCTTTGTTCCCCAGGTGACCAATCGGATACCGCTAGTCCGCGGCAGATCTTCACGAGTGCGGCCTGTCAGCCCAGGTCAGGACCGCCTGCTCAGTGCAGGCCGCTCGCGACGGCGGCATGGAGAAGGAGGCGGCGGTCCTATTCGGCCCCCGCAAGCCTGTGTGGGCGTGCTCATGCGGGCGGGCGGCCAACCGGGCCAGCAGAGTGCAGTGCGTATGTGGGAAGGCGGCGCCTCAACGAGTTGCCAAGGCAGCATGCATTGCGCACGCCGCAGCAGTCAAAGACAAAGGAGATGGGCGTGGCAGCAAGAGCAAGGGCAAGGGCAAGGGAAGTGATGCCTCTGCAGTTGCGCAGCTGTCCGCCACGGTTGACAAGCTCATGGCAGCGATCGAGAAGGACTTGTTGTGGCCGAAGCTTGGATGAGGTAAGAGCGGAGGAGGGCCGCGCCCGTGGCCTGCGTCCGCCCCTTCCCGAACAGTTTCGGAGGAGCGCAGTCCCGATGCCATGGGGACGGACGGTGAAGGACAGTCGGCAGAGCGTGAGCAGAGTTCCAGAACCTTCGCGCAGGTGGCCGACATAATTGACAAGCTGCACAAGAGCTTGGCCACACTCGGTGACGACCCATCGTTGGCTGAGCTGCGAAAGACAATGCAGCAGAACCTGGACGAGGCGAAGAATGCACGCAAGGCTATGCTACCGCCGCAAACGGTGCACAGGCGCGCGCAGCAGGCCTTGGAGAAGGCAAAGAACCAGCACCGCAAGATGCAGGAGGAGCTGGGTGAGAAGCAGCGCCAGCTCGAGGCGATGCAGGCACCCCAGGCAGCGAGGCGTGAGGCTCTCGAGGCGAAGAGGCTGGAGGTGGAGGCACTCAATGATGAGTTCAAGAGGAGTGCTGAAGCGATGGCGCCACCGCGGTCTGCGGAGTGCCCAGCCAACGTTGGAGTCAACCTTGCGTTTGAGGAAGAGCAGCTTGAACCTGAGGTGCGAGAGTTCATCAAATCAGATACTTGGGCCAAGCTACGGGAGCATGTTCAGAAGGCGTTTGCCAAACCTCCTGCTGCTAATGGGGCTGCTCATGCTGCTGGTGATGGTGGCGGCGATGCAGAGATGCATGCTGACGAGGAACCTGGGCTCAAACTGTCGGAGGGCCAGAAGCGAGCACAGTTCCAGAAAGCAGAAGGTGACGTTGAAGTGTTCCTGCAGGCGTTCTCCAGCTTTGGGGAGCAGCCGCGGAAGATGCAGCGGCAAGGGTAACGCGATGATGGGTGATTCCCCTGCCGACGTGGATGGTTGCACTGACGGCGAGGATTCATGCCATATGGGGGGGGGGGGGGGGGGGGCAGGCCCGGAGCGCCCGTGCGGGTGGTGCCCAGTGTCCTGAAAGCGTCGGGGCGTCGCGTCCCCCCCAGGAGCAGTGCGGCGACGACAGCTGGATTTGAGTGGCTGAACGGTTGCCTCGTCGAGGTGGGGATATGCACCGACGGCGGGGGTTTCATGCCAGCTGGAGGGGGGGGGGGGGGGGGGGGGGGGGGCAGACCCGAAGCGCCCGTGCGGGTTGTGCCCAGTGCCCTGAAAGCGTCGGAGCGTCGCGCCCCCCCCAAAAAAAAAACAACAAAAAAAAGAGAAGAGAGAGAGAGAGAGAGAGAGAGAGAGAGAGAGAGAGAGAGAGAGAGAGAGAGAGAGAGAGAGAGCAGTTCGGCGACACTTTCTTAAGCTGTGATGTGTGATGACTGCCTTGCCGACGAGGATGGTGGCACCGACGGCAAGGTTTGCGCGCCAAATGGGGGGGGGGGGGGGGGGGGGGGGCGGGGGGGGGGGGTGGGGGGGGGGGGGGGCCGAAGCGCCCATGCGGGTGGTACCCAGTGCCCTGAAAGCGTCGGAGCGTCGCGTCCCCCCCGGGAGCAGTACGGCCAGAACAGGTGGTATTGCGATCGGAGTGTGTGGATTGGCTGAGAGAGGACATGCACGGCCTGTGGGGGCAGATGTTACTGCTCAGGAAGTGTTGCGCACGATAGAGACCTTCAATGCGAGTGGAGGCAAGCGCGCGCTCAAGAGTAGATTGCAAGTTACTTCAGCTGACGTCCTTTTGGCCCGGGAGATCGGGCACCTAGCCGATCAGCTTGGGGCGCTGACCCCGTGGGCGCGCGGGCGAGGATGTCGCATGATGGTTCTGACAAGCTACCCTACGGCAGGAGTACTGCCAGGAGCAGGTGTAGCAGTATTTGTTCGTGACGGACATGGGCTGCGGCCACCTGCTGTTGGCAGGATGCAAGTGTGGGAACATCGGATCCAGCTTGTGGTGGTGGATCTAGCGGGTTGGCCAGTTGAGTTGCACATATTCAATATGTATTTGTTCACATGTGCAGGGCCAGCGGGGAAAAATGCACAGTTGCTTGCAAGAGTTGGTACGATTGCGGATAGCCTGGGCAGGCCAGTTATAATTGCAATTGGCTGGGATATCCCACCAGGAGGGTTGGATGCATCAAATTTCCCTACACTGGGTGGCGCGGTTATACGATCACCAAAGGCAGTTGCGTGCCGTGGTGGTGCTGGCAGCACGGTGATTGACTATCTTGCGCTGAACACGGCGGTAAATCGGGCCTTCTCTGATGTGCGCGCAGACATGTTGTGGGCCAAGAGACCTCATCGACCTGTAGTACTATACCTCAAAGGAACGGCGGCGAGCATGCGGAAGTTTGTTTAGTATGCAGTGCGCTCGTTGGGAAAAAAAGGAGATTGTGGGTCTTCAGCCAGCGCCGCCATGCTGGCACATTACTAAGACAGTGGCTGATGCTGCAAGACGTGCGTGCTGTGATGAGAATGTTGGGGCGATGACAGCGTGGTGCCTTCTGTCGAGAGCGTGGACGCTATTCGCGTCACTTGCTGCAAAACAGATTGGTGGTGCGGCTTGCAGTTCCACGCTGAACTGCGGTGCTTTCGGCAAGCCATTGCAGGCGAGATGGGTGACGATAGAGTACGCGATGAAGGACCCTGCTGACGCCAAAGTTATAGCAGATGGATGGAGATGGCTCACACATGCTATAAACCATATTGCTCAGATGCAACGTGCAGCGACCAATGATATAAGCATGAGTTTGAGAGTTGCTGAAGAGGGGGTGGCGATGGCTACGTCAGAGTACTCGGGACAAGGTCTAGATGCCAGACTGGACCGGGCTGTCCATGACGCGAGGAGTTTTCAGGATGTGGCTATCGACCCTGAGATCTGTGACAGTTTTGCGCAGCACATTGCCGAAGACCTTGGGCTAGCGGAGCGAGGAGAATCGCGACATGTTGCTCAAGATTGGAAGGAGTGGTGTGCTACTGCGACGGCAGGCGGAGCTCGAATATTGCACAAAACGACCAAGTACAAGTCGGAGTACGTTGCGACAGTGGTGCGTAGAAAGCGAGGATTGTCAGCACGCCCGCGCGATGTGCTGGCGCATGAGGTAGAAGTTTATCGACGTTTGTGACGGAGTGCAATGGGGGCCTGCGGAAGCTTGGGTTCCTGACAGAGGACACTTGCCACCCATGACGGCGGCGCAGGTGCGTGCGGCTGCGCGGTCGCTTCCAGAGACTACGTCGGCCTCAGTTGATGGAATGCACCCTCGCCGCTTTGCTATGTTGGACGGTGATGCTTTGGAAACAGTGCCCCCCGCTTGTTCGCATGTGCTGAAGCGGTTGGCCCCCCCCCCACGACAGCTCGCGTGGGTGTTGACCCCTCTGATTCCGAAATGGAAGTCAGAAGGGCATCGGCTGATAGTAGTGTATGCAGGATTCCATCGTGCGTGGCAGAGAGCTAGGCGTGGAGTATTGGATCAGATGCAAGTGGCACTGGACAGGCCGTGCTGGGGAGCAGGGCGTGGACGCAGTGCGCTCGACTGTGCATGGACCCAGGCTGCGGAGGCTGAAGCAGACTCTGCCACCGCGCGACACGGTGTCACCATCATCGCCGACTACAGCAAGTTCTATGGGAAGATCCGTTTGTCGAGGCTCAGAGGCAAGTACATGGCTAAGGGCGCGCCCTCAGGCTATGCCAAGCTGGCCCACAATATGTGGCGCGCGCCGCGGGTTCTCAGGTTGCAAGGTCATCACAGCGAGTCGGTGTTCTTTCCAGAGACCGGACTTCCTGCAGGCGATGCATGTTGTGACGTATCGATCAAAGTTTGGGCTGTTGATGAGTTTGACTGGCTGGGCCAACGGCATGCATGGATGACCTTTCGGAGCTATATTGACGATAATAGTGTGAGGCTATCCAGCAGCAGTCTCGAAGCTGTGGTGCACTTGGCGGCCAGTGCATACCGTGACTTTGTGGAGGTGTCTCACATGCTAGAAGCCACGATCAATGACAAACTGGTAGTTGCTGGCAGCTCGCTATCCTTGGCCAGACAATTTGCGGCAGATGCTGGGCTACCACAAGAAGTGGCGAAGCAGCATGCGGTGTATGTGGGCACTGACATCAGCGAAGGCAGGCGGCGTGGCGCTGGTGGTGCCAGCAAGCAAAGGCAGAAGCGGGGTCTGAAAATGATACGGCGACTTCGTAAGCTTCGACGTTTTCGAGAACTCGATTGCTGGTGTGGACAAAGCTCAGGCGTGTGGACAGATTGTCAAAGTTGGTATCGCTCCTGCAGCGTGCTACGGCTCAGAGATTGCTGGCGTGGATGATACTGAATGGCGGAAGCTACGAGCTGCCCATGCGCGATGCAAGCTACCTGCGCATGGAGGGGTCAGCTTGACGGCCAAGGTTGTGCTCAACGGCGACTCATCGGCGAAGCTTGCAGTCGCACCAGCGGTGCAGTGGTGCCGAATGCTGTGGGTAGCCAACACCAGTCCCCACGCTATGATCAGTGCGCAGAGGCTCCTGCAGCTCTGGGAGGAAGTACGACCAGGGAATGACACTGAGTTGAGCTGGGCCAACAGCAGAGGGCCCATACGTCGAGCCGCACTGGCGGCGCAGCGAGCAGGCTGGGCAGTCACGTCGGCGACGAGATGGACTGATCATCGAGGCTGTGAGGTGGCCGTCGACCAGATTTCACCAGGATTGCTTGGTCAGTTGCAGTGCAGGCATACAGCGCAAGCATGCGATAGCACTAGCAGCGGAAGTGAGCGAGCCTCGAGTGAGCCCCGATGGGCCCAGTTTGCTGCGAGCCTCTTTTGATTTCATCAAGCGAATGATTCGCCCAGCGAGCAAGCGTTACAGCAAACATCAGAAATTCCTGATCAGCTGCTGCGCCTGTGATGGTGTTTGGACGCGAAGTCGCGCGAATATAGCTGGCTACGTGACGGATGGTCTTTGCGAGTGTGGGCGCGAAGATACCATCAAACACCGTCTGTATGAATGTCAACTAGCAGCAGTAGCAACAGCACGAGAGGAAGCGGGTGTGCCTGCAAGTTTTATGCAGGCAGCAATCGAATCTGATGACCCGATCTTCACTCGTGGTTTGCGCCTGTACAGTGAGCATGACATTCCTCCCCCCTTCCTGCTCCTCGGAGGTTCTGCTGGAGGATGGGGGTGGGAACTCTCTCGATATTCAACCAGAGGAATTCGCAGGCCTGTCTGTTTCCCCAGTGCTTGAGATTGCAGTTGACGGCTCATGTTCCAAGCCAGGATTGCGAGAGCTCGAGCGAGCGACCTGGTCCTTGGTTGTACAGGCGCCAGGAGACCAGATTGTTGGGGTAATGGAAGGAGTCGTGCCAGGCCACTTGCCTCAGACTCCCAGCGTTGCCGAGAATGTAGACAGCGCAGATTTCTGACAGAACATGCTCGGTTGCAGCTGACTGCATGAGTGCTATCAGGCAGTTCGACAATGCAGTAGACAGACAGATGAAAGCATCCAAGTTTTTTGGTTTTGCCCACAAGTTTGCTCACGCCCTGCCAGGACGTAAACATGTTAATGTTTTCATGCCAAGGCCCACCGCAGCATGCAGGCCATTGACGATTTAGATGAAGCTGAAAAGCGCCTGGCGTTGGCCAACAGTCGCGCTGATCGAGAGGCGAAGAATGCTGCTTGCCTCCGCCCTGCTCCGAGCCCTGCCCTCCTCAGAGATCTTGTGTTGGCAGAGGAGCGAGCATTCAATTTCGCCAAGGTCGCTGCCGCGGTGTTGCCCCTCTTTGAAGATTCGGAGACCCAGCGCTGGCAGCGCCCGCTGTCTTTCGGGAAGAGAGAGAGGCGGGCGGTGAGGACTGGGTGGCACGACTGGGTATGGGGTGAGCTGGGATGGCAATGCGTGCAATGTTTTTTTTGCGTTGGCCCCCAGGTAGGACACCTGCCGATGGCAGGCTGCCAGGGGGCGCCAACATTTCTAGAGCAGTTCACCCTCCAGGATTTTGGGCACAGGCTGGTGGCAGTGTCGGGTTCCAGGCTGCCGTCGGCGCGAGCCGCATCTGACCTCCAGCGGGCCCAGCTCCTGTGCATTCGTTGTGGAGCTTGGGGCCAAGAGAAGGCCATCAAGCTCAAGAGAGAGTGCAGGCCCCCCACTCGTACAGGGGGTGAAGTTCTTTCTAGGTTCAGGCGGGGTGTCGCGCCAAATCCCAGAGTCAGAGCTTTGCTGGAGGCAGCGATCCCCGCAAGCAGCGTTCAGGTGAGTGTTGCCTCGAGGCGCCAGGTCCGGACTACACAGGTGGTCAGCGACCTCGGCGCCAAGGCCGAGTACGGCTACGAAGTGAGGATGAAGTCGCTGTGCGACAGAGTACGGCACCGTGAAGAGCTAGGCTCGCGGCCGCCTGCTGCGGCCGAGGCTCCTCCGCTCCGTGTCGAGGAAGAGGCGGCTGAGGAGGGTGAGGATCCCCTGGCCACTGTGCCTCCCTCGTAACTCGTTTTGTTTTCGGCCAGTGGCCATTCGACCTCGACTCGTTTCGTCAGGCGGCGTCCTATCCTATCCTATCCTCCTCCCCCTCCTCCCCCTCCTCCTCCTCCCCCTTCTCCTCCTCCCCCTTCTCCTCCTCCTCCTCCTCCTGCTCCTCCTCCTCCTCCTCCTCGTCGTCCTCCTCCTCCTCCCCCTCCTCCTCCTCCTCCTCCTCCTCCTCCTCCTCCTCCACCTCCTCCTCCTCCGTCCTCCCCTTTCTCCTCCTCCTCCTCCTCCTCCTCTTTTTCCTCCTCCTCGCAGCGCTGGCTCCCTGGGCCGTCGGAGAGCTGGGGCGCCCGCCCCCTCCGGGCCTCCGACCTCCGCTCGCCGCCCTCGCCGGCGCCCTCGCTCGCCGTCCTCTCCGCCGCGGGCGCCCCCCGCGGCCCGCCGAGGCCCGGCGGCTGGGCCGCGCGGCCGCGCGGCCGGGCCTCGCCGGCGCCGCCCGCGGCGTCACGACCACGAAAATCGGCGACTACGAGGCGCGGGGGGGAAGGGCGGCGACGACGGCGGCGGCGGCGGCGGCGACGGCGACGACGGCGGCGGCGATGACGGCGGCGGCGATGACGACGGCGGCGATGACGACGCCGACGACGTTGGCGGCGGCGATGACGGCGGCGGCGGCGGCAGCGACTGCGGCGGCGGCGACGGCGACGAGAACGGCGGCGGCGACGACGGCGGCGACGACGGCGGCGACGACGACGAAGACGACCACCGCCTTCCCATCGGGCACCGCGACGGCGACGAGGACGCAGACGACGGCGGCGGCGGCGGCGACGGCGACACTTTCCGTCGTGATTTCTTCGCGACGTGAGGGGGGTTTGGGAGGCAGGGGTCGAACGTTGACCTTCGGATCTGTCCGGGCGTGCGATTTGACCAGAACTTCGGGGCGGACCCAGCCATGGCACCGTGGCTACGAGGATTAGCAGATCACAGATCCTCGAAGTTCGAGCCATCGATCCTCGAACCTCATCGGCGGGGCTCTGGGCTTCCCCTCGCGCCCCACCCCGAGGGGTGTCTGAACCCAGCCGTGGCGACGAGAAGGCCCCAGGAGGCTATACAGCATGGCGAAGACACGCACAAGAGAGCTTAGACCCTCGGACCTAGAGGGGTCCTGTTTCCCCCCCTCTGCTCAGCACCTGCTCACGACCTGGGGAAGACCGGTCTCGGGACCTCTCCCGGGGTCCATGTCCCAGGGCCCACTTCGGTCCGATCGATCCGATTCGATATACCGCTGTGGCCGGCCCGATGCGAGTCCGACGTCCGGGCGGGCCGATGCGGCCCGATGTTTGCGTGGCGCTATTATGCATCCTGGCGCCGCCGATTCGATCCGATTCCGACTCCGAAGCCGATGCGGTCCAATCCGACGTACAGTCCGATTCGAGCCGATTCCCCACTTGGACGCTGGTGGATCCTGCCATCCTGCCAGTTTTTCATCGTGGACCGATGTCTGACGGTCCGCGGGTCCGAAGCGGGCCCGCAGATGCCCAGAAAAATTAGCGCAGAGCCTCTTCGAGCCTGCTCCGCCTCCTTTCTCCTGCCCCCCCCGATTCAGCCGCGGCGACGAGGAGCCTCCAGGAGCTTTTTTCGAACATGCAGAAGTTCGAACCCTCGATCCTCGATTCGAGGATCGAGGGTTCGACCGAGGGCTCGAGGGATCGAGGGTTCGAGGGTCGAGGGCTCGAGGACTCGAGGACCGAGGACCGAAGATTCTCTCGGGAGCTCGAGATCCTGGGACTCCCCAGGCGTCGGCCCTCCGACCTGTGCCCTGGGGCGCCCTCGGACCAGAGTGCCGAAGGGGATCCGGTCGTGGCGGCGAGGAGCTTTCCAAGACATGCAGAAACTCGGCACTAGAAGGGTCGAGGGGGGATGGCTGGCCGCGGCGACGAGGAGCCTCTCCTGCCGGCGGCACCCCCAGCACACGAGTGACCTGTGTGTGCGTCGCCCCAGAGGAGGAGGAGGAGGAGGAGGAGGAGGAGGAGGAGGAGGAGGAGGAGGAGGAGGAGGAGGAGGAGGAGGAGGAGGAGGAGGAGGAGGAGGTGGAGAAGGAGGAGGGGGAGGTGAGGATGAGGAGGCGATGAGCTTGAGGAGGAGGTGAGGAGAAGGGGGAGGAGGAGAAGGATGAGGAGGAGGGTGAGGAGGAGAAAGACGACGATCGAAGAGGCCTGGAGACCCCCGAAGGTGCACATGCACTGTCGTCGTCGTCTTTGTCGTCGTCCTCGGCGTCGGCGTCGGCGTCGGCGTCGTCGTCGTCGTCTTCGTCGTGGTAGCGTTCCGTCCCTCGTCGCCCTCGTTTTCTTCATGACAATGCACGGTTTTTCGCAAGCACCGGAGACTCGGGGAGGGAGTGGGGAGCGTGGGGCGGGCGAGGGAGGCGGGGCCGGGCCGGAACGACCTGTTTGATCACACTTCTGTTTGATCACGCGCTGCGGTGCGCGCGGGCACTGGTGCACGGAGGCACTGAGGTGCACACTCGCGCTGCGGCAAGCGCGAATGCTGTTGTATTCGACAGGCGCTGTGGTGTGCACGAGCGCTCTGGTTCACGCGGGCACTGTAGTGTACGGCTCCGCTGTGGTGCACGCGGCTGCTGTGGTACGTGTAGGGGCGCCGCGGTGCACCACAAAAGAGATCCAGTGCGCGCAGGTACCGTGCTGTGCAACGGCGCTGTTGCGCACGTGCTGGTGCACAGGGGCGCTGTGGTGTACACCGGCGGTGGTGGCGCCAGGGTGCGCGCAGGTGCGAGAAGAAGCAGAGGCACTGTGGTGTGCACAGGCTCTGCGATGCGCGCAGGCGGTCGTTGCGCCGGTGTGGCGGGCGCGCCTTCGGGGGGATGCACGCTGGCCGCCGTTGCCGTCGTCTCCCCCCGCCCCCCACCCCGGGCAACACGCGTTACCACCAATGAAGAGAGGAAGCATCGGCTCTGAGATCTCCTTGGGTCGAAGTCTAACTAAGTCCAGCCACGCCTCGCCTGATCCTGCGTGGTCCAGCTTGATCGGGCTTGACCCTTGTCCATTCCAGCCCGCTCTTGCGCGGAAAATGTTTTTTGAAACTATATTCATTCATACATGAATATGCCTCGACTCTTGTGCAGTCCAGCTTGCTTAGGCCCAGAAGTTTCAAGCATCTGTTTCAATCGAGTGCGTAATCGTTTCCATGGAGACCCCCGCCAGGATTCGCCCGCCCCAGTAGCTTTTCTCACCCCTGGTCCGACGCCGTCCCAATCCTAGGCCCCGAATCGTAATTGCGGAGACCTCCCAGGCGTTGCCTCCTGACCCTTCCTCTCCAATGAGATCGATGAGACGGAGGAGGAGGACGATGAGGAGGAGGAGGAGGAGGACCACGAGAAGAATACGATGATGATGATGATGATGATGATGATGATGATGATGATGATGATGATGATGATGATGATGATGATTATGATGATGATGATGATAATGATGGTGATGATGATGATGATGATGATGATGATGGTGATGATGATGATGATGATCATGATCATGATGATGGTGGTGATGATGATAATGATAATGATGATGATGGTGAGGATGATAATAATGCTGATTATGCTGCTGCTGAAGATGACGATGATGCTGCTGCTGCTGATGATGATGGAGATGGTGATGGTGATGCTGATGATGTTGATGAAGATGACGGTGATGCTGATGATGATGGTGATGATGTTGATGCTGTCGATGATGATGATGCTGATGATGCTGATGATGCTGATGCTGATGCTGATGATGCTGATGATGATGCTGATGATGATGATGATGCTGCTGATGATGACGATGCTGCTGCTGCTGACGACGACGGGCGACGACGACGTTGACGATGATGGTGGTGATGATGGTGAGGAAGATAACGAGGATGATGCTGATGATGACGACACTGCTGTTGATGACGAAGTCGACGACGACAATGATGCTGCTGATGATCATGTTGACGACAAGGGTGATGATGATGGTGATGATGATGATGGTGACGATGATGATGATGCTGATGATGATGATGATGATGATCATGATGATGATGATGATGATGATGATGATGATGATGATGATGATGACTACGCCGATGACGATTTCGATGACGATGATGAGGGTGATGATGATTATGGTGATGACGATCATGATGATGATGATGATGATGATGATGATGATGATGATGATGATGATGATGATGATGATGATTATGTACACAAGTATGAATCTGAATATGGTGAAGGCTGTGATGATGATGCTGATCATGATGACGACGATGATGATGATGATGATGATGATGATGATGATGATGACGATGATAATCACGATGGTGCTGATGATGCTGCTGATGATGATGATGAGGAAGAAGAGGATGAGGAGGAAGGAAGGGAGTCTGATGATCATGAATTCTGATGACGATGGCGATGACGATGGTGATGCTGATGATAATGACGACGATGAGGATGATGCTGATGCTGCTGATGATGATGGTGAGGGCAACTGATTCGGAGGAGGCGGATCAGGAGGAGGATCAGGAGCAGGCTGCTGCTGTTGGTGATGATGATGCTGATGCTGATGCTGATGCTGACGCTGATTCTGATGCTGCTGATGATGATGACGATGATGATGATGCTGATGCTGCTGATGATGATGATGATGCTGATGGTGACGATGATGATGATGATGATGATGATGATGATGATGATGATGATGCTGATGATGATGATGACGACGCTGCTGATGATGATGATGATGATGATGATGATGCTGCTGCTGCTGCTGATGCTGCTTGTGATGGTTGGAGGTAGCGTGTGCCGAAACATACTATCAAGATGCTACAAGACTGAACTCTGGCCGGGAAGCACGACGCACGGCTTGCAGAGCCGGGCGCCGTCCCCAGACATGGACTGCTGCGCCCCATCGCGTGTGTCTGATCGGCTGAGGCGACACGGTCGCGAACCGCACCGGCGCATACAGGCCCGGAGGGATGGACGAAGATGATGCCCACAGAGACGCATCGCCCTGAAAGGTGAGGGCACGATGAAGCACTCCGCATTCACTTTCGATGAGACGCCCCGCGAAACTCGCCTCCGCGATGGAAGACTCCTCAAGCACTCCCGGATGGAGCACTCTTCGCTGATGAAGTTCTCCGTAATGAAGTCCTTTCCGAAGAGAGCCCCTCGATTATGCACTCTGCACGATGTTCTCCAAACGATGACACTCCCCGAGGCAGCGCCCTCCACGAAGCGTGCACCACAACGCAGCCCCCCCATGAATACGACCTCCGCAAGGAAGCACTCCCAGAAGATAACCACGACGATGAGGGACTCCACGACGAAGCACTTCAAGAAGATTGTGATCGTTTTCTTATTCATTGTTTTGCCGATCGGCGCGGGCCTTCGTACCCCCTCCCTCCCCCCCCATGGATTAGATCTTGGCTGTTTTTGGCGCCTGTTTCGAGCAGGTGGAGTCTCCCCCATCGGACGCACTGTTGCAAACAGTCGCACTAAGCAGAGGTCCGGAGCCAGACCCCCCCCCCTTCCGCCCAATGTCGAAACGCCGAAGAAGAAACGCTCAGATTGAGCGCTCCAAGAGGGTGACCCTCGCGAGGACGCCCTCCAGAGTGAAGCAGCCCGCGATGGAGCAGCCCCCGAAGAAGCATTCTTCGCTGGAGCGCGCCGCGACATCAACCCCAAGATAACCATCCCCGTGACAAAGAACCCAACGAAGTACCACCGCCGAGAAGCCCTCCAGGATGGAGCACTCCCGGGTGATGGAGCACTCATTGATGACGCCCTCCACGAAGACAACCTCGTCAACGAGGCACCCCGAGATGAAGCATTCCCAGGTGAAACACTCCACGAAGAAGTACCCCCACCGAAGCACGTCACGGTGGAGAGGTCAAGAGGACGGCCTCTGTGATGCAGCCCTCCACGAAGGCGTCCGCAACCATGAAGCACTCCATGACGAGTCACTGCAAGAAGACCATAGAGCCCTACAAGAAGGTAACCTCCGCGATGAAGCCATCTACGGAGAAGCTCTCCGTGCTTCTTCTTGAAGCGCACCACGCACGACGACCCTCACCAAGAAGACCACCTCCATGATGAAGTTCTCAACGGAGGACACATCCACGATGAAGCATTTCCAGATGATGTGCTCTTCGCAGGCGTAGCGCTCTTCAGTTAAGCCCCCCCCCTGGAAAGACCCGACAATAAAGCACTTTGAGATGTACATCACGATGACGCACTGCAAGAAGACAGACGAGCAATGACATCAATAGGTGAACTGACGCTTGAAGACACGTGAAAGCGCGAGACCGCGCGCTTCACATAACGTCTCGTGCTGCTGCTGTTTACCATATTTCGTTATGCGCGGGGCCTGATCAGGTAGAGGAGCAACGTGACTACAATGTGACCGTGCAGCGCTGCCGAGATATTGCAGCAACGAGGTGCGGCATGATTGGCGAAACTGTGTGTGTGTCCGTCTGCAAACGCTGACTAGATCGCCTTTCCAAGCTAGTAGCAAGAGGCGGCATCACCCAGGCCCAGGGATGATCGGGGGTCCGTACTCCTCACCTGGAGAAGAAATCAGTTTTCTTGATGTGACTCGGCACCACCACCGCAAACGTATGACCATATGCCAACGGTCATGCAGAAGAATCGAACCACCCAGAGCGAGGACGATGGGGCAGACATTTAATTTGTTACAATGCCCAGCAGAGGTGGACTCTCCACCCAATCTCATGACACAACTGTTCGACTCCGACATTGATGTCCGACGTTGACCTCGCGGAAGGACGAGCAGAAAAACGGGTACGGAATTGACAACGTGTGAAACACTGTGCCGCCATTGCCAGTAGTGCTGGGACTTGGTGCAGATTTTTGATGATAGCTGGTGGCGTGCGCCGAGTCACAGTATCAGTATGCTACAAGACTGGGCTCTGGCGGGGGAACAAGACGCACGGCTTGAAGAGCCGCGCGGCGTCCTCAGCTCGACCAGACATGGACTGCTGCGCCCCATCGCGTGTGTCTGATCGGCTCAGGCGACACGGTCGCGAACCGCACCGGCGCATATTGTCCGGGAGCGATGGATGACGATAATGAGGTTGATGATGATGACGATGACGATGCCGATGTTGCTGATGATGACGATGATGATGCTGCTGCTGATGTTGTCGAGGAGGTTGACGAGGTTAATGATGATGGTGGTGATGCTGCTGATGATGATGATGACGAGGTTGATGATGATGATGACGATGACGATGCCGATGTTGATGATGATGATGCTGATGGTGGTGGTGGTGATGGTGGTGGTTGCGGTGATTGATGATTATGATGATGATGATGATGATGATGATGATGACGATGTTGCTGCTGCTGCTGATGATGCTGATGCTGATGCTGATGCGGATACCGATGATGATGATGATGCTGACTCTGATGATGATGATGACGATGATGATGCTGCTGATGATGATGATGAGGATGAGGATGATGAGGAGATGATGATGATGATGATGATGATGATGATGATGACGATGATGCTGCTGCTGCTGATGATGTTGAGGAGGTTGACGAGGTTGATGATGATGGTGATGATGCTGCTGATGATGATGACGAGGATAATGATGAAGATGATGAGGATGATGCTGATGCTGATGCTACTGCTGATGATAATGAATATGATGATGAAGATGATGTTGATAATGATGATGATGATGATGATGATGATGATGATGGTGATTATGATGGTGATGATGATGATGGTTCAGATGATGACGATTTTGCTTTTGATGATGCTGATGCAGATGATGATGTTGATGCTGATAATGGTGATAATGATGGTGGTGGTGGTCTCTGTGGTGGTGACGATGGTGATGTTGATGATGCTGATGGTGGTGGTGGTGGTGATGGTGGTGGTTGTGGTGATTGATGATGATGATGATGATGATGATGCTGATGCTGATGCTGATGCTGATGCTGCTGCTGCTGATGATGCTGATGCTGATGCTGATGCGGATACCGATGATGATGATGACGATGATGATGCTGCTGATGATGATGATGATGATGATGATGATGAGGATGAGGATGATGAGGAGATGATGAGGAGATGATGATGATGATGATGATGATGATGATGATGATGATGATGATGATGATGATGATGATGATGATGATGATGATGATGATGATGATGATGATGATGATGATGATGATGATGATGATGATGATGATGATGATGATGATGATGATGATGATGATGATGATGATGATGATGATGATGATGATGATGATGATGATGATGATGATGATGATGATGATGATGATGATGATGATGCTGCTGCTGATGATGATGATGATGATGATGATGATGCTGATGAGGAGGAGGAGGCGGAGGAGAAGGACCTGTCCTCCCGGGGCCCACCTCCACCCCCGCCCCGGGCAGGTGTTCGACCACAGCTACGACGCGGTGGTGATCGGGGCCGGCGGGGCGGGCCTGCGCGCGGCCGCCGGCCTCGTGGGCCACGGCCTGAAGACGGCGTGCATCACGAAGGCGCCGCGCCGCCGCCGACGGCGGTGGCGACGGCCACGACGGCCACGACGACGACGACGACGACGGCCACGACGACGGCCACGACGACGACGACGGCCACAACGACGGCCACGGCGCCGCCGCCGACGACGGTGGCGACGGCCACGACGGCCACGTCGACGACGACGGCCACGACGACGGCCATGGCGACG
Organism: Prorocentrum cordatum; assembly: GCA_963575745.1. Classification (NCBI taxonomy): domain Eukaryota; class Dinophyceae; order Prorocentrales; family Prorocentraceae; genus Prorocentrum; species Prorocentrum cordatum. The sequence goes on along the minus strand of CAUYUJ010003829.1, from coordinate 3,302 downwards.
ACGACGGCCACGACGACGGCCACGGCGGCGGCGGCGGCGGCGGCCGCAGCAGGTCTTCCCCACGCGCTCGCACACGGTGGCCGCCCAGGGCGGCATCAACGGCGCCCTCGCCAACATGACCGAGGACTCCGAGGGGTGGTGGTGGCCTCTAGGGATGGGGGGGTGGGCAAGGAGAGGAAGGGCAGGGTGGCGGGGGGGGGGCGAGAGAAGCGCACTTCCTTCCTCCTCCTCCTCCTCCTCCTCGCCCCCCATCTCAGCTTTCTTCCTCCCTCCTCCCTCTCCTCTCTCCCACCTCCATCCCTCCCCTCCCTCCCTCCCTCCCGATTTCCTCCTCCTCCCTCTCTCCCTGCCTCCATCCCTCCCTCCCTCTCTCCTCCTTCCCTCCCTCCCTTCTCTCCGGTTCCCCGCCCCTCCACGAGGGAGGCGGATGATGATGATGATGATGATGACGATGATGATGATGATGATGATGATGATGATGATGATGATGATGATGATGATGATGATGATGATGATGGTGGTGGTGATGATGATGATGATGATGATGATGCTGATGATGATGATGATGATGATGCTGATGATGATAGATGATGATGATGATGATGATGATGCTGATGCTGATGATGCTGCTGCTGATGATGATGATGCTGATGATGATGATGATGCTGATGGGCTGATGCTGATGCTGATGCTGATGATGATGATGATGCTGATGAATGATGATGATGAGGAGGAGGAAGGAGGAGGAGGAGGAGGAGGAGGAGGAAGAGGAGGAGAGAGGAGGAAGAGAGGAGGAGAGAGGAGAGAGGAAGAGGAAAAATCATAATAATAAGAGTAAGAAGAAGAAGAGAGGAGGAGGATAGGAGAGAGGAGGAGGAGGAGAAGGAGGTGGAGGAGGAGGTGAAGGAGGAGGATCGGTGGAGGAGGAGGAGGAGGCGCCTACCTCCTCGTCCGTCCTCCTGGGAGGCGCGCGTGGAGACGGAGGCGCAGGCTGTTGGTGCCGCGCCCCCTTGCGCTCCCCGCGCCGAGGACGACTGGCGCTGGCACGCCTACGACACGGTGAAGGGCTCCGACTGGCTGGGCGACCAGGAGCGACCGCCGCCTCGAGTGCGGCCCCGCCTCGAGACCTCCACCACCTTCTCCTCCTCCTCCTCCCTCCCCTACTCCTTCCTCCTCCTCCCTCCCTCCTCCTCCTCCTTCCTCTCCTCCTCCTCCTCCTCCTCCTCCTCCTCCTCCTCCTCCTCCTCCTCCTCCACCTCTCACGACGACGACCACGGCATCGTCGGTCGAATGCTGGGAGGGGCGGGCATTCCAGATCCCGACGATGTGCTTCTCCATTCGGGCGTTTTCTTTCGATTTCGAGCGGCCCCCGCCCGCCTCGAGCGCGGCCCTGCTTCTCCCTTGGCATCGCTCGGACGCGGGAATTTTTCCTCGGCGAGGACCATCGAGGAGCTCGAGGAGCATCCTGGATCTTCTGGCAGCAAAAAGCACGCGCGAGACCGACAAATGCACGGGGAGTGGACGTTCGAGCGATGGCGAGTCTCCAGGAACCCAGACAGGGTCAATGTCGATCCAACCGATCCGATTCGACATCGATTCCAGCCAGCTCGATCCGGTTCGACCCCGATACTCCAACGACACGGTGCGGCCCGATGCTCGCATGGCGCTCTCGTGGTGCCGTCGCTCCGCTTCGACCTCGCCTCCGCGCCGATGCGGCCCGATCCGACGCGCGCCCCGGTCGGGTCCGAGCTCCCGGCTCGATGCTGACAGGTCCTGCCCGGATCTCCGACGTCACGCAGTCCACGCGCCCAGTACAGTCGGGGCCCTGAAGAAGGAACCCTTTTCGTTGGGGAGGAGCTCCGCGTTCCTCAAGTGTTTCGCAGCTTGCCTCAGCTTTCCCCTGGTGCTTCCGAGGGGACATCGAAGGTCAACTTATGGAAAACAAAAAAGGGGCCTCGTTCCCTATTTGGGGCTCCTTGGGTCAACGCCACGACTGTTAAGGGCGCGCGCCCTCGTCTGGAGCACCCTCTGTGTGCTCGCCTCCCGCGGCCCGGCCCGTCCTCGGCCGCTCGCGCGGGCCCACCGCCGCCCCCCCCCCAAAAAAAACGTCTCGGCTCTTCGGCCTCCACGGGCCTTGCCGTACGTCCCTGTTGCCACACCCGTCCTTCCTACTTATGCACGTTCGGGGGTGGGCAGAGCTCCTACAGTCGGGGCCCTGAAGAGGGAACCCTTTTCGTTGGGGAGGGGCTCCGCGTTCCTGAAGTGTTTCGCAGCTTGCCTCAGGTGTTCCTTATGCTTCCGATGGGAAGTCGAAGTTTAACTCATGGAAAAAAGGGGCCTCGCTCCTTATTTAGGGTTCCTTAGGTCAACGCCCCGACTGTACCCTGACACGTCGAGCAGCGAATTGGCCGCTTTCTGTTCGCGAGAGGGCGTCGCGGCCGTCACGTTTGCGGGTCCAGACCCGTTGGTTTCGGCCCCGGGCCGCTTTCACGAAAGGGAGGTTTACCAAAGGGAGGCTTGTCCACCGCCGATACTGGCTCGCCTATAGGCCCACCAAGCAGTGTTCTAAGAGCATTCTGTGGTCTGCACGGAGTGTTCTCAGAACATTTCTGGCCGAGACTGTCTCGTTTTCTGCCTTCATGCGCGTTTTGCTTGTGCTTTACTCCGACCCTGCTCTGCTCTTCTTGCTCCGCTCCTCGGAGCCCAGGCGCAGCACGCACCCCGGAGGACCTCGCACGGCCTGGGGGAGGCTGCCTTCTCTGCCTTCTCCCTCCCTTCGAGTAGTGGGTCGACAGAGTCGATTTACCCCATTTTTTGTTGACTCCACGAACATTCGACGCCTTTTCCGTAGACTCGACGAGGAAATCAATTTGGGGATAATTGCATCAATCCTGTAGCCGATCCCCTCCTCGATTCTTCCCCTGGCGCGCCTCTTCCGCTTCTCCCTCCTCCCCTCCTCTCCCTTCTCCCCTCCTCCCTTGTCTCCCTCCCCCCCCTTCTCCCCCCTCTGCACCCCACCTTCCTCCCCTCCTTCCCCCCCTTCTCCCCCCCTTCCACCCCTTCTCCCCCTCCCCCTCTTCCCCCCCTTCTCCCCCCTCCACCCCTTCTCCCCCCCTTCCCCCCCTTCTCCCCCCTCTGCACCCCATCCTTCCTCCCCTGCCTCCCTCCTCCCCCTGCCCTGCTCGCGCCCTCTGCCCGCATATCTCTGCGGTGCCGTGTGGCCCCTGTGCCGGGGGGGTGGGACGGGGGGAGCCCCAGACCGCCCGGGGATGAGGAGGAGGAGGAGGAGGAGGAGGAGGAGA
>CAUYUJ010003828.1:0-75379 GCA_963575745.1 Prorocentrum cordatum | reverse complement strand
GAAAAGAGACAATGTGATAACTTTGAGTCGGTTTTCTGAACTTTTTGCAGAGTTTTGAAATTTATTTTAAGAAAAAAGATTTTTGAGCGGTGAATAACAATATAAATTGAATTCTGAGAGCAGAAGGAGTCTGTAGCCCAGGTATTACTATCGGAAAATTTCCAGGAACAAACCATGTACCACCACTTTTGCAGATGACGGTGGTTTCGTCAACTTAACTTGAGCTGTAGGCAGGCTATGGATGTCTCTCGCACACGAGGCGATCCTGAATGATCTGACGCATTCCAGTGGAAGCGCGAGGGTCTTCAAAAATAGTTGCCTCAGGAGATATGGGCGGAACACCGTCTCTACGTGTGTCGAAAAATCTCAAGTTTTCGATTCTGTGTCGATTCTCTGCACTCTTACCAGTGAGAGGAGCTCTACGAGGTTCCCGGCGGTGACTAGGTTGACGGTTCACCGCCGGCGCCAGTTATAGCTGGAAGCTAAGAGTAATTCCGGCGCGCCAGAGCTAGTTGGCAAGAAAAATCTCGACGGAACTTTTGCTGACTTTTGCTCGGTTGAAAATACCTCGTAGAGCTCTTCGTTATCGATGAGCTAGAGGAATTCCGGCGCGGGGTGGAGCTAGTTGGCCCATCCGGCGGAGGCGGACAATGTGATAACTTTTGGGTGGTTTTGTATTTTTTTGAAAGATATTTTACAATTCATTTTGAGAAAGCAGATTTTTACTCCGAGCATTGAGATATAAACTTCGTTCCCTGAGCAGCTCAGCTCTCTAGAGTGATTTTCAGTACCAGTTCACTTGGAGCAACCGACTTCATGTTGACTCCGAAAATTCTCAACTTGATTTTTTCTTTAGAAAAGCTCCCAGAAGCTTCCGCTTCGATGCTGAGCTTTCTCACGGATTCAAGGAGCTCTACGAGGTTCCCGGCGGTGACCAGGTTGACGGTTCACCGCCGGCGCCAGTTATAGCTGGAAGCTAAGAGCAAACCTATTCGTATTCTTTGAGTCAACTTAATACGCGTTGTCGGTATTTTCTACTGAACTCGGCTGTAGGGCAGCTACAGTGCTGGTAAGCACACCTATCGCACTCAGAATTATCAGGCGCGTTCGCCTGTCGACTCCATAGGTCTGAACTCGGTCTGCTAGTCGAGCTAGGTCCGCAAACCTATTCGTATTATTCGAGTCAACCTGATACGTGTTGTCGGTGTTTTCTGCTTAACTCGAGCTGTAGGGCAGCTACAGTGCTGGTTAGCACAGCTATCGCACTCAGAATCATCAGGCGCGTTCGCCTGACGAATACATAGGTTTGAACTCGGTCTGCTAGCCGAGCTACGTGCGCAAACCTATTCGTATTATCCGATTCAACTTGATACGCGTGGTGGGTATTTTGTACTTATTCCGAGCTGCAGGGCAGCTACAGTGCTGGTAAGCACGCCTATCGCACTCAGAATCATCAGGGGTGTTCGTCCGCCTGTTGGATCCAGAGCTCGGAACTCGGTCTGCTGTCCAAATTAGATCGGCACAACTTCTATATTGTTCGAGTCATTCTCAAAAGTGCTGTCGGTTTTCTGCACCTAACTCGGGCCTGTAGGGGGGCGGCAGGGCTGGTGACAGAAGTCGATTCGAAGACATCAGACGCGTCCACCTGTCGCATTCAGAGGTCAACAAATATTTACTATAAGTCGGAATGTTGGATGCGCTGTTTTCTCAACTAACATCAAGGTAGGAAGCTCTACGAGTCCCCGGCGGTAACAAAGGTTCACGGTTTACCGCCGGCGCCCAGTACCTCGTAGAGCTCTTCGGCATCGATGAGCTAGAGGAATTCCGGCGCGGGGTGGAGCTAGTTGGCCCAGCCGGCCGAGGCGGACAATGTGACAGCTTTTGGGTGGTTTTGCAATTTTTTGAAAGATATTTGACAATTCATTTTGAGAAAGCAGATTTTTACTCCGAGCATTGAGATGTAAACTTCGTTCCCTGAGCAGCTCAGCCCTCTAGAGTGATTTTCAGTGCTAGTTCACTTGGAGGAACCGACTTCATGTTGACTCCGAAAAATCTCAACTTGAAGTTTTTGTAGAAAAGCTCCCATAAGCTCCCGCTTTGATGCTGAGCTTTCTCACGGATGCAAGGAGCTCTACGAGGTTCCCGGCAGTGACCAGGTTGACAGTTCACCGCCGGCGCCAGTTCCCCGATAGCTCCTTGGAGAGCTAAGGGTTTGAGAGAACAGCCGGAGGTAACTCGTAGAGCTTCCCTTAGCTTGTAACTCGTAGAGCCCCTTAGCTAGTTAGAGCTGGAAGCTAAGAGTAATTCCGGCGCGCTGGAGAGCTAGTTGGCAAGAAAAATCTCGACGGAACTTTTGGTGACTTTTGCTCGGTTGAAAATTTCGTTCTCGAAATTTGACAATTCGTTAGAGCTCTAGTATTTTTTCCCGTGATATTCGGTACTCGGTCTGTCAGCCGAGCTAGGTTCGCAAACCTGTTTGTATTATTCGAGTCAACTCGATACGCGTTGTCGGTATTTTCTACTTAACTCGAGCTGTAGGGCAGCTACAGTGCTGGTAAGCATTGCTATCGCATTCAGAATGATCAGACGCATTCGCCTGTCGAATCCATAGGTCTGAACTCGGTCTGCTAGCTGAGCTAGGTCCGCAAACTTATTCGTGTTATTCGAGTGAACTTGATACGCGTTGTCGGTATTTTATACTTAACTCGAGCTGTAGGGCAGCTACAGTGCTGGAGCCATCCTGACAGCGCTGTCGATTTTCTGTACTTAACTAGAGCTATATGACAGCTACAGAGCTGATACTTGAAGAAACCGATTCAGAGTGATCAGTCGCACTCAGAATCATCAGGCGCGTTCGCCTGTTGAATCCAGAGCTCTGAACTCGGTCTGTTGCGCGATCCAGAATCACGAAACTGTTCGTTCTTCCAGTCATCTTGAGAGCTACTGTCGGCGTTCTGCACTCAATTCGGGCTGTAGGGAGGCTGCAGGGCGGGTATTTAGAGGCATCGATTCGGAGACATCAGACGCGTCCATCTGTCGCATTTAGAGGTCTGAACTCGGTCTGATACTCGAGTTGGGCTGAAAAACTATTCGTTCTCTGCAATTTTTTCCGACAGTATATGTTGTCAGGAAGCTCTACGAGTCCCCCGGCGGTAACAAAGGTTGACGGTTTACCGCCGGCGCCCAGTTAGAGCTGGAAGCTAAGAGTAATTCCGGCGCGCTGGAGAGCTAGTTGGCAAGAAAAATCTCGACGGAACTTTTGGTGACTTTTGCTCGGTTGAAAATTTCGTTCTCGAAATTTGACAATTCGTTAGAGCTCTAGTATTTTTTCCCGTGATATTCGGTCTTATTCCCGCTCGCCATCTTGATCTCAGCTCGATCGGGTAACTTTGAAGGCCAAAAAGCACTCTGGCGGGATCGGCCGTTTCGAGCCATCTTAATATGCGCTGACGGTTTTCTGAAGATAACTCGAGCTCTAGGGCAGCTACAGAGCTGGTAAGCACAGGTAACGCATGCAGAATGATCAGGCGCGTTCGCCTGTTGAACCCAGAGGTCTGAACTCGGTCTGTCAGCCGAGCTAGGTTCGCAAACCTGTTTGTATTATTCGAGTCAACTCGATACGCGTTGTCGGTATTTTCTACTTAACTCGAGCTGTAGGGCAGCTACAGTGCTGGTAAGCACTGCTATCGCATTCAGAATGATCAGACGCATTCGCCTGTCGAATCCATAGGTCTGAACTCGGTCTGCTAGCTGAGCTAGGTCCGCAAACCTATTCGTGTTATTCGAGTGAACTTGATACGCGTTGTCGGTATTTTATACTTAACTCGAGCTGTAGGGCAGCTACAGTGCTGGTAAGCACAGCTACCCCACTCAGAATCATCAGGCGCGTTCGCCTGTTGAATCCAGAGCTCTGAACTCGGTCTGTTGCGCGATCCAGAATCACGAAACTGTTCGTTCTTCCAGTCATCTTGAGAGCTACTGTCGGCGTTCTGCACTCAATTCGGGCTGTAGGGAGGCTGCAGGGCGGGTATTTAGAGGCATCGATTCGGAGACATCAGACGCGTCCATCTGTCGCATTTAGAGGTCTGAACTCGGTCTGATACTCGAGTTGGGCTGAAAAACTATTCGTTCTCTGCAATTTTTTCCGACAGTATATGTTGTCAGGAAGCTCTACGAGTCCCCCGGCGGTAACAAAGGTTGACGGTTTACCGCCGGCGCCCAGTGGGTGGTGAGGGGGACACGCCCACTTCTGCCGGTCCACGATCCTCGCAGCGAGTTGCCGGAGGTTGCAGCGGGTCCGGAAGCGTGGCTTTCTGGCGTTTCCCAATACGCGTGGCTCAAGGGTGCACGAAACGCTTAACTCGTAGAGCTTCCCTCAGCTAGTTATAGCTAGAAGCTAAGAGTAATTCCGGCACGCCGGAGAGCTAGTTGGCTCGAAAAAAAAAACTGAACTTTTCACAACTTTTGGTCGGTTGAAAATTATGTTCTAAAAATTCAACAATTCCTTAGAGTTCTAGTGTTTTTTCCCGTGGTATTCGATCTTATTCCCGCTCGCCATCTCGATCTCAGCTCGATCGGGTAACTTTTACTGCCAAAAAGCACACTGGCGGGAACGGCCGTTTCGAGTCATCTTGATACGCGTTGTCAATATTTTGTACTTATCTCCAGCTGTAGGACAGCTACAGAGCTGGTAAGCACAGCTATCGCACTCAGAATCATCAGCCGCGTTCGCCTGTTCAATCCAGAGGTCTGAACTCGCTCTGCTAGCCGATCAGGGTCTGCAAACCTATTCGTATTATTCGAGTCAACTTAATACGCGTTGTCAGTATTTTCTACTCAGCGCGAGCTGTGGGGCAGCTATAGTGCTGGTAAGCACACCTATTGCACTCAGAATTATTAGGCGCGTTTGCCTGTTGGAATTGCAGGTCTGAATTCGGCCTGCTAGCCGAGCTAGGTTCGCAAACCTATTCGTATTATTCGATTCAACTTGATACGCGTGGTGGGTATTTTGTACTTAATCCGAGCTGTAGGGCAGCTACAGTGCTGGTGAGCACAGCTATCGCACTCAGAATCGTCAGACGCGTTCGCCTCTATACTACAGAGGTCTGAACTCGCTCTGCTAGCCGAGCTAGGTCCGCAAATCTATTCTTATTATTCGAGTCATCTTCACAAACGCTCTCGGTGTTTTCTGTACTTAACTCGAGCTGTAGGCAGCTACAGAGCCTAGAGCCATAAATCGATTGAATATTATCGGGCGCGTTTGTCTGTCGTATCGAGAGCTCTGAACTCGGCCTGCTGTGCGAGCTCGGTTTGCGACACTATTCGTCGAATCACCGTGAACATTGCTCTCAATTTGCTGCACTCAACTCGTGCTGCGGGAGGACTACAGGCTGCGGGTCATAGAAATCGATTTGCACACACCAGGCGCGTTCGTTGGTTGATTTGCGAGCTCAGAACTTGGTCTACTGCTCGAAACAGGTCTGCGAAACTATTATATTATTCGAGTTATTCTGAGAGATGCTGTCGGTTTCCTGCACTTAACTCGGGCTGTAGGGGGGCTGCAGGGCTGGTAATCACATGAGCGGATTCGCAGATATCAGACGCGCCCGCCTGTCGCATTGAGAGGTCTGAACTCGGCCTGATGAGATGCGTCCGCTTGTCGCATTCAGAGGTCAAACAATATTCATTATGAGTCAGAATGTTGGTGGGTGCTCTCGGTTTTCTCAGCTTGGAAGCTCTACGAGTTCCCCGGCGGTAACCAAGGTTGACGGTTTACCGCCGGCGCCTGGAGTTTCGCCAGTGCTCGCAGGCTCGGTGGGTTTCACAGAGCCCCGCGCGTCGTAAAAAGGCGCTCCCGCAAACGTCTTCTGCGGGGTTTCCAGCGACCCACGCGTCGTTCCAGGCTGCCCGGCAGAGGTCGCCGTGCGGCGCTTTAGATCTGCGCTCCGCGCCTTGCCTCGCTATCCGGGTGTTTCCCGGATAGCTCGTTGGAGAGCTGAGGGTTTCAGATAAGAAGCCGGCGGTGGGTGGTGAGGAGCACACGCCCACCTTCGCCGGTCCACGATCCTTAAATAATACGAATAGTTTTGCAGCCCTAGCTCGGCTAGCAGACCGAGTTCAGACCTTTGGATTCAACGGGCGAACGCGCGTGATGTTTCTGAATGCGATAGGTGTGCTTACCAGCTCTGTAGCTGCCCTGAAGCTCGAGTTATGTTCAGAAAACCGTCAGCGCGTATCAAGATGATTCCAAACGGGCGATCCCGCCAGAGTGCTTTTACCCGATCGAGCTGAGATCAAGATGGCCAGCGGGAATCGAATATCACGGGAAAAAATATTAGAGCTCTAACGAATGTTCAAATTTTGAGAACAAAATTTTCAACCGACCAAAAGTCACCAAAAGTTCCGTCGAGATTTTTCTTGCCAACTAGCTCTCCAGCGCTCCGGAATTACTCTAAAGCTTCCAGCAACAACTTGGTAAGGGAAGCTCTACGAGTTATTTGGATCATCTTCATAGACGCCCTCGGTTTTCTGTACTTAACTCGAGCCGTAGGGCAGCTACAGAGCTCGTAGTCACAGAAATTGATTGGGAATCATCAGTCGCCTTTGTTTGTTGAATCGAGAGCACTAGACTTCGCCTGCTGCCCGAGCTAGGTTCGCAAAACTATTCGTATTGTTCGAGTCATCCTGAGAAGTGCTGTCGGTATTTAGTGCTGGGGGGAGGCTACAGTGCTGCTGGGGACAGCAATCGATTTAGAGATATCAGGCGCGTCCGCCTGTGGAAGCCAGAGCTCGGAACTCGGTCTGCTGCTCGAACTAAGTCCGCGAAACTATTGTATTACTCGAGTCATTATGAGAGCCGCTGTCGGTTTTCTGCACTTAACTCGGGCTGAAGGGGGGCTGCAGGGCTGGTAATGACATGAGTCGATTCGTAGACACCAGACGCGCTGCCTCTCATTCAGAGGTCTGAGCTCGGTTTGATACTCGAGCTGGGTCTAAACTGTTCGATTTTTAGTTAGAGTCATCTTGAGAGGTTTGTAATCGCTTTGGCTGAACAACTAGTCATTCTCTGGAATATTTCACCACATTCCTACGAGTCAGGAAGCTCTACGAGTCCCCCGGCGGTAACAAAGGTTGACGGTTTACCGCCGGCGCCCAGTATAGTATGTTATGACGCGTCCCGCTCGCTATCTTGATCTCAGCTCGATCGGGTTCCTTTTACTGCCAAAAAAAAACACTGGCGGGATCGGCCGTTTCGAGTTATCTTGATACGCGTTGTCGGTATTTTGTACTTAACTCGAGCTCTAGGGCAGCTACAGAGCTGGTAAGCACAGCTATTGCATGCAGAATGATCAGGCGCGTTCGCCTGTTGAACCCAGAGGTCTGAACTCGGTCTGCTAGCCGAGTTAGGTCCGCAAGCCTGCTCGTATTATTCGAGTCATCTTGACAGAAACTCTCGGTTTTCTGCACTTAACTCGAGCTGTAGGACAGCTACAGAGCTGATAGGCACCAATTCAGAATCATCAGTTGCGCTTGTCTGTCGAATCGAAAGCTCTCAACTCGGTCTGCTGCCCGATCTAGAATCGCGAAACTATTCGTATCGTTCGAGTCGCTTGCGAGATGCTGTTGGTTATCTGGACTTAACTCGGGCTGTAGGGGGGCTGCATGGCTGGTAATCACTGGAATCGATTTGAAGACATCAGGCGCGTCCGCCTGTCGAATATAGAGCTCTGAACTCTGTCTGTTGCCCGAACTAGGTCCGCGAAACTATTCCTATTGTTCGAGTCATCCTGAGAGGTGCTCTCGGTTCTCTGCACTCAACTCGGGATGTAGGGGGGCTGCAGGACTGGTCATGACAGCAGTCGATTCGGAGACATTAGACGCGTCCGTCTGTCGCATTCAGAGGTCAAAAACTATTCACTATAAGTCAGATTGTTGGTAAGTGCTGTCTGTTTTCTCAACTTAAGTCGAGTTAGGAAGCTCTACGAGTCTCCCGGCGGTAACCAAGGTTGACGGTTTACCGCCGGCGCCCAGTAGTATGTTATGACGCGTCTGTCAATAAAATTTTCAAGTCCGTAGCTGCAGTATTACTGTCGAAAGACTTGCAGGAACCAATTTTGGATGGAAACCGAAAAATCGTGATTTTTCTGGTGTTTCGGCTCTCGCTTCAGAAGCTTTCTTGATGTTTTTTGAGGAGCACTGTGTAAGAAAAGAGCTCTACGAGGTGCCCGGCGGTAACGAAGGTTGGGCAGAGCTTACCTCCTGCTCAGCCTGGCCTCACCGCTGGGGTCCCCCTCGTCTCGAGCTGCATTGTGCAGAAAGGAGTCTTTGGTTCCTCATACTGTACACGGTGCTTCAGTGTCTGTTTTGCCTGAGTACCGTACACGTTCATTGATTGTCGGAGTGCGCATTGACTGTTCAGATTGTCGGAGTACCGTGCGCTTTCATTGAGTGTCGAAGGCCTGTGCACATTCTTTGTGGTAGCCTACGAGTACCGTACACACTCATTCTTTGCTTGACTCAGATTCCCGCACGCGTGCTGCAGAGTGTCTTTTGCCTGAGTACCGTACACACTCTTTGGAGGTCGAGTTTGACATCTGTTCAACACTCTTGTGAGGACATCTGTTCGACACGACGACAGATTCTAAGCGTTCGCGTGAGGACATCAATTTCTTGGAACAGTGGGGGTTTCCAGAGGAGCTCAAGTATTCGAACACCGTCACCTTCGCAGCGATGTCTCAGCAACACCCAGCAGGTGCGCCCTGTTGTAAGAAGAGTAAGGCTGTGGGTGAGGATGAGGATATGATTCAGGCAAGCAGTGAGGAGGAGGAGCAGTTCGGCGAATTTGATGACGGCAATCCTATGAAGCAACAGTTTGCTATGATGAAGGCTATGCTAGCTAAACAGAACACTCAGAAGAAAAGAATTTCACGGATTGAGCAGGATGTGAAACGGATCGACCAGCGTGGTGAGAAGAATGAGGCTGACATTGCTGCTATGCAGCAGCAGATCCGCTCGCTTCAGCAGAAGGGTCCACCCAGTGATGCAGGATCAGGGTCCACGGATGCTTGGAGTAACTATGCGGGCCCTGCGGGCTCCTCTGCTACGGCCACTGCTCCCAGGTATGGTAATCGTACGCCAATTCGCGAATGGAATCGAGTGCGGGAGGATTTTACACCGACCTTCATCCAACTCACAGGTTGGGCGCGAGGTGGAGTCGGCAATCTCAAGACTCGTTCATCGGATATGCTCTCCTGGGATCATGCCCTGCCTGTCATTCGTAAATTTGTCCGTGGCACAGGAAAGATGACTGAGGAGCATTTCGACATGAGTAGGATCGAGCGGGAGCACAAAAATAAACCATATGGTCTTTATCGTATACGATTCTATGTTATAAGTGGCAAGTTGACGAACGATGAAATTTGGGAGATACGCAACTCTTGGGCCGTCGAGCTTGAGAATGACACGCACGACTTGAAGCAAGTCACTCCCATCCTGGCCAACAAGCGTCTCGGCGTATCCTGTGAACCAGCACCCTGGAAGCAGCCACATGTTTCTGCCGTGGGTCGTTGTCAAGCTATCTTTGCTACTCTCAGGAGTGGATCCCAGTGGCTGAAGGGTGAGATGGGTCCTCCTGTCAGCTATGTGTGGGGCTACCCTTCGGCCACGACGCCGAAGACGGATGGAGTATGCATTGCCGTGTTTGATCCTAACTTGGGGTGGAAGGTTGACGCCGAGCTGCTGCGTAAGGTCGATGACAAGTTGGATTGCGAGGTCTTTCTGGCCAAGCTCAACTTTCGTACCTGGTGAAGGTGCCATGGCGCCATCGTGGGCACGTATAACGTGAGGCGCTGTGGCAGCATGAACAGCCACGACATGCTTGCTCAGATCAAGACCTCGAATTCGGAAGTTCTCGCTTTGCAGGAGTGCCAGTTCCTTGGAATAGGTAGGTGCTCTGAGCATGGTTTCACCTTAACTCTTTCTAATGATGGGAAGGCCGGGGTTCTCTACAAGAGGGTGTGGAGAGCCTCCATACGTGAATGCATCAGGGGTAATCGTTATGTCATTCTCGTGTTTCAATCGTTGATTGTTGCCAGCTTGTACTTACCACATGCGCCGAAAAAAGGGGATCACAATATCTTATTCACACAAACATTGCAGTCGTTTCGAAAGGATTTGGATACGCTCCGAGTTAGGTTTCCCAAGGAAGGGTGGGACTTGTTCATCGGGATGGATGCTAACGTTGAGCTTCTGCCTCACACGGTATTTGGAGATGTTGCTTTGACTGGTTCTGCAGTGCAGGGTGAGAGATTTGAAGAAGGGGACAATGCAGGAGGAGGTGGACGTGGAGGTTTCCAGCAGGGTAGGAGGAGGATGCAACAATACATGTGTGACGAGCTCTGTGAATGTATGTGGCATTATGATTTGGTTTTCTCGAATTCTTTTGGGACCCGTCGTACGACCTGGAAGGCCAGGGAGGAGACGGAGGAGGAGGACAAGGTTCTTGATTACCTGTGTATTCCGAGCTCCTGGGAAAGGCCTCAGTGGGAGGTGTCGTGGTTAAGGCCAACACTCAGGGGCTCCGTGGACCCCAGAAAGACCCGCCTGTCGGACCATGCCCTGCTCACCTTGCTTGTCCCCGAATCGGCCGCTCCGACTCGACGTTGGAGAACGAAGCCACGACAAACGTTCACTCATTGGTGCTGCGACGAAGCCTCGGAATTGCAAGTTTCGGCTAACCTTGATCGTCGTTTGCATGCTGCAGCTCGTTACCCATCTGGTCTCTGCCCGGATGAATTGGCTCCTGTTATCTTGAATGCATGTACACAGGACAAGGAGTCATACACCAATGTCCCAAAGAAAATGCAGATCCCCAAAAAGACAGATCGTCATAAGGAACTTGATGATGAATATCGCCGACTGCGTCGTGAAGGAGGGGAGGAGGAGGAGCTCATCAGGGTTAAGAAAGAGAGAAGGAAGGAGATGCGTGCACACACTCGTCGTCGACTCGAATACGATCATCGTGACGGGAAGCTCGCTCGGACGGTGGTGGACAAATTGAGTTATGACGATGTGCTCACGGAGGATAGGGAGTTGTGGGAGAAGGCGCTCTATGCTCACGGGTTCGCCAAGTACCACTGTGCTGCGCAAGGGATACGTAACGTGGAGTGTATCGAGGAGAGGAGGAGGAGGAGGTTGCAGGACACGAACACAGTGGACGTCTCCCCCATTTCCATGTCCGTATTGTTACAGGCACGATCACGCTTAAAGTGTGGTAAGGCGGTGGGTAAGGACGGAGTTTCTCCTTCTATGTTGAAACGTATCACGTGGGTAGGTTTGCGTCATATTCTTCGGTTATTCCAAGACCTGTATCTTCAACGGTATCCTACTCCTCGGATTTGGTCTGAGTTGCTTGTGGTGTTGATGCCGAAAGCTAAAGATATCACTAAGTTGTCTGATACTCGTGCTCTCGTCTTACTTAGCAGCCTAAGCAAATGGTATACTTCATGTTTGGTTGAGATTGCTGAAGGTTATCTGAAAAGGGTCCCACAATATCTACATAACTACGGATTTTGCAAGGGAAGGCGCACGCACGAGATCACTGCCATGCTTAAGCATGCCACCACACACGCTCTGGAGTGGGGGAAAGATGAGACCCTGCACCTCGCGTCATTAGATGTGCAGACTGCCTTTGATAACGTCACGGTTGAGAAGGCCAGTCGGGCCTTGGATGCCATCCCTGGGTTCCCCAATGACCTTGCGTTGGCGCTACTCGCTCCCAGTATCCTGGACACAGCGGACTTTACCTTTCAGGACTCCACGGCGACGGGTATTCCCTGGGATGCATGTGTACGTACTGGTAGTGTGGAGGCCCCCTTCCTGTGGAAGTGTGTGACACTACTGATGTGGGATAGGATTGTACTGAATTGGGAGGAGGAGAAGTTGGGGTACGATTTGGGGGTGGAGGCTGGTGGGAGGTATCTTACTCATGCGCTCTGGGCCGATAACATTTTGCTTTTCTCGAAATCAAAGACTGAGCTCACACGTATGGTGGGGGACTTCTCGGCTCAGCTGTATACGCACGGTTTCAGATGGAAAGATTCCTCACTACACTATCTTGCCTTTGGGGAGGACTCTGAAGGCGCCTCGACGGGGAACCTCGTTGTCCAGGTGAACGATCTCGGTACCCTGTGTCTTCCGCGATGCTCTGAAATGGAGTGCCTGGGTTGCCTGGTCACGACCAAGACTGACAAACACCATGATGTGGCTTGGAAATTGGCTCGGGGTTGGAAGCGATTTAACCAGTTCCGCAAGTTTTATACGAATCGTGCTGTACCCTTCCAGAAGAAAATCAAGCATTATGAATCTAGGTTGCGTAGTTTTGTACTTTTCGGTGTTGAAGGCATGCCAGCGGACCACCACACTTTGAAACAGTTGCACACGTGGGAAGGTAAAATATTGTGTTCTATGGTACGCCGCCCGAAACCTGCCGACATGGATTGGAGTATATACTTATGCAACTTGTACAAACGTGGGCGGCGTATGCTCCTGGAATTGGGACGGCCGTCTCTTGTGCAGCTATTCTTGTTTCGTCAGTGGCAGTGGGCTCAGGACTGTACGTTTACTGTGAAACGCCTGAACCCAACACCCGCACAGATTCCTCCAGGTACTTTTGATTCTTCAGGCAAGCCTGGCCCCAACGTCTTTGCTGCGTGTGAGCCACCGCCGGCCAAGAGACAACGTCAGGATGAACCCATGTATGTGCTACCAAGTATTGCGTGCTCGACATCAATGGGATGTCATCCTGACGTGTGTGAGACGATGCATGCTGTTGATTCCTTTGAGCTCCCTGGTTCTCAGACACAATTACCCGCGCATCGGCGCAATCTGATTTCCCAGATGCATAAGCGTGCAAAGACATTCCATCCATCTCAGGATTCTCTGTCGCAAAAGCGTTCCTCTGTTGAGTTGCCGTCGCAGGAAATCGCTGCAAACAAGCGGCGACGGGTGGCTCCACCTCAGCATCGTAGTACAGGGGACTCGCATATGCAGGCTAGAGAATGTATTTTTGCATGGTCGGGGGAGTGGACTGACCGACGGCAGGCCTTCATTGCATCGCTGCCTTGGAAAGAACGCCCATTAATGACGCGTCGGCATGAGGGGGGGAGACCACTGGCGTTGAGAAACTTCCATTACATTTTCGAGTTGGTATCAGGGAAGGATTGGTATCACACGTTATCCTTTTCACGTCAGGGATGGAAAGAATTTCTGAAGCGGGCACTGGATGTTACTAACATGGAGGAGGCGTGGGGGTACTGTTACTTTAAACATGCACAACCTGCGGGATATGCTAGGGAGGAGGAGGAGAGGGAGAAGACGGAGGAGCAGCAAAGGAAGGAGGACGAGAAGATGGAGAAACGACTTGCGTACATTAATGAACATGCATCGGAGTGGAATGCGGAGCCTCGGGACTCGATACCGATGGAATTGATTGGGGACTCCGCCACAGGGGTGAATTGGATTAACGGTCTCTGGGCAACATCCAATATTATCTACAAGCACATTCTTGGCGACATTCAAAATAGGCTGGAGCATATCTCTGTGTTGTATGGTATGAGGCCTCCGAGTTGGGGCCACAATATGTTCAGGTGGATCTATCGAGAAGGAAACGAAAGAGCTGACAGGCTGACATGGTTGGCCAGAACCAAAAATAGTTACGTTACGTTCCATACCTCACTTATTGAACATGCGAGTAAAACAAAACTAGACGGCCTCCGTGGATTCTTCGACGGAGGTCGCTCTGTGGAGGGATGTGCTGCAGGATGGTGTATAGATTTGTGTGTACACGGGACGTGGCAGTTGGTGGCGGAGGAAGCTGTCTCGCTTGATGCCTCTGCTTCTGTCATGTTTTGTGAGATGATTGCAGCACAACGGCTCTGTATGGCCGTGGAGCACATTTTGGGTAGCATCTTTCATCCAAGCAGCTGACTCATTTCATCTTGCTTGGAGCTCTCCAACACCTTTACATTTTCACATGTTGTATTGCATCCTTTTCCTTGTTCCTGCATCCTATTCCGTTGCCTATGCCTCAGTGGCTCGGCAGTGTGATGATAAGAGTTGCCCTCTCCAGCTACCCTGTGCTCCGTTTGGGAGTCTTAGGGCTCAGCTGTCACAGCTGTCCGCGCCCTGACTCAAACTCAAAAACCTGGTTGACGGTTTACCGCCGGTTCCCAGTAATCCCGGAGCGCTGGAGAGCTAGTTGGCTGGAAAAAAAAGAACTGAACTTAACTCGTAGAGCTTCCCTTAGCAAGTTATTGCTGGAAGCTTAAGAGTAATTCCGGCGCGCTGGAGAGCTAGTTGGCAAGAAAAATCTCGACGGACCTTTTGGTGACTTTTGGTCGCTTGAAATTTTGTTCTCAAAATTTGACAATTCGTTAGAGCTCTAGTATTTTTTCCCATGATATTTGATCTTATTCCCGCTCGCCATCTTGATCTCAGCTCGATCGGGTAACTTTGAAGGCCAAAAAGCAGGCAGGCGGGAACGGCCGTTTCGAGTCATCTTGATACGCGCTGTCGGTTTTCTCAAGATAACTCGAGCTTCAGGACAACTACAGAGCTGGTGAGCACAGCTAATGCATTCAGAATGATCAGGCGCGTTCGCCTGTTGAATCCAGAGGTCTGAACTCGGTCTGCTAGCCGAGCTAGGGTCGCAAACCTATTCGTATTATTGGAGTCATTGTAGCAGACGCTCTCGGGTTTTCGTACTTAACTCGATCTGTAGGGCAGCCACAGAGCTGATAATCACAGAAATCGATGGAGAATTATCAGGCGCGTTCGTCTGTTGAATCAAGACCTCTGAACTCGGCCTGCTCCCCGAGCTAGGTTCGCGAACCTATTGGTGTTGTTCGAGTCATCTTGAGAAGTGCTTTCGGTTTTCTGTACTTAAATCGTGCTGGGGGAGGGCTACAGTGCTGCTGGTCACAGGAATCAATGTCGAGACATCAGGCGCGTCCGTTCGTCGGACCGAGAGCTCGGAACTCGGTCTGCTGCTCGAACGAGATCCGCGAAACTGTTGTATTATTCGAGTCATCCTGAGAAGTACTCTCGGTTTTCTGCACTTAACTCAGGCTGTATGGGGGATGCAGAGCTGGTAATCGCAGTAATCGATCCGCAGACATCAGACGCGTCCGCCTGTCGCATTCAGAGGTCTGAACTCGGTTTCATACTCGAGCTCGATTCGAAAACATTTCGTTTGTTTTGTTAGAGTTATCTTGAGAGGTCTATAATCGCTTGGGCTGAAAAAGCTAGTCGTTCTCTGAAATTCTTTTCCACATTATATATTGTCTGGAAGCTCTACGAGTCTCCCGGCGGTAAGAAAGGTTGACGGTTTACCGCCGGCGCCCAGTTTCACAACTTTTGGTCGGTTGAAAATTTTGTTCTCGAAATTCAACAATTCGTTTGAGCTCTAGTATGTTTTCCCGTGATATTCGATCTTATTCCCGCTCGCCATCTTGATCTCAGCTCGATCGGGTACCTTTTACTGCCAAAAAGCACACTGGCGGGATCGGCCGTTTCGAGTCATCTTGATACGCGTTCTCGGTATTTTGTACTTAACTCGAGCTGTAGGGCAGCTAAAGAGCTGGTAAGCACACCTATCGCATTCAGAATTATCAGGCGCGCTCGCCTGTTGAATCCCGAGGTCTGAACTCGGTCTGCCAGCCGAGCTAGGTCCGCAAACCTATTCGTATTATTCGAGTCATCTTGACAGACGCTCTCGGTTTTCTGTACTTAACTCGAGCTGTAGGACAGCTACAGAGCTGATAGGCACCAATGGAATATCAGTCGCGTTCGTCTATTGAACCGAGAGCTCTGAACTCGGCCTGCTGCCCGAGCTAGGTTCGCGAAACTATTCGTATTGTCCGAATCATCTTGAGAAGTGCTCTCAATGAATCATCATATTCGTATTGTCCGAATCAACTATTCGTATTGTCCGAATCATCTTGGGGGAGGGCTACAGTGCTGCGGGTCACAGGGATCGATTTGCACACATCAGTCGCGTCTGTTGGTCGATTCCAGAGCTCGGAACTCGGTCTGCTGCACGAACTAGGTTCGCGAAGCTATTCTATTATTCGAGTGGATACTGTCGGTTTTCTGCACTTAACTCGGGCTGTAGAGGGGCTGCAGGGCTGGGAATCACATGAGTGGATTCGCAGACATCAGACGCGCCCGCCTGTCGCATTCAGAGGTCTGAACTCGGTTCGATACTCGAACTGGGTCGCAAAACTGTTTGTTTTTTGGTTAGAGTCATCTTGAGAGGTCTGAAATCGCTTGGGCTGAAAACCTAGTGCTCTTTGGGGTTTTTTTTCCACACTATATATTGTCAGGAAGCTCTACGAGTCCCCCGGCGGTAACCAAGGTTGACGGCTTACCGCCGGCGCCCAGTTCCGGCGCGGGGTGGAGCTAGTCGATCGACCCGGCCAGAAAGGACAAAGTGACTCGTAGAGCTTCCCTTAGCAAGTTATTGCTGGAAGCGAAGAGTAATTCCGGCGCGTTGGAGAGCTAGTTGGCTCGAAAAAAAAGAACTGAACTTGACTTGTAGAGCTTCCCTAAGCTAGTTGCTGGAAGCTTAAGAGTAATTCCGGCGCGCTGGAGAGCTAGTTGGCTCGAAAAAAAGAACTGAACTTTTGACAACTTTTGGTCGGTTGAAAATTTTGTTCTCGAAATTCAACAATTCGTTTGAGCTCTAGTATTTTTTCCCGTGATATTCCATCTCATTCCCGCTTGCCATCTTGATCTCAGCTCGATCGGGTGAATATTACTATCGAAAAGCACTGTGGCGGGATCATTGGTTTTGAGTCATCTTGATGCGCGCTGACGGTTTTCTCGACATAACTCGAGCTTTAGGACAGATACAGAGCTGGTAAGCACAGCTAATCGATGTAGAATGAAAAGGCGCGTTCAGCTGTTCAATCCAAAGGCCTGAACTCGGTCTGCTAGTCGAGCTAGGTCCGTAAATCTATTCATATAATTCGAGTCATCTAGACAGGAACTCTCGGTTTTCCGAACTTAACTCGAGCTGTAGGACAGCTACAGAGCTGATATTTACAGAAACCGATTCATAATCGTCAGTCGTGTTTGTCTATCAAATCTAGAGCTTTGAACTCGGTCTGTTGCCTGATCTACAATCGTGAAACTGTTCGTATTGGTCGAGTCATCTTGAGAAGTGCTCTCGGTTTCCTTCACTCAACTCGCGCTGGGGGCTGCAGTGCTGGTGCTCACAAAATCGATTTGAAGACATCAGATGCGCCCGTCTGTCGAGTCCAGAGCTCTGAACTCTGTCTGCTGCCCGAACTAGGTCCGCGAAACTATTTGTATTGTTCGAGTCATCCTGAGAGGTGCGGTGGGTTTTCTGCACAGAACTCGGACTGTAGAGAAGCTGCTGGTAATGACAGAAGTCGATTCGTAGACATCATACGCGTGCGCATCCAGAGGTACAAAAATATTCATTTTAAGTCAGAATGTTGGTAGGTGCTGTCGGTTTCCTCATCTTAAGTCGAGCTAGGAAGCTCTACGAGTCCCCCGGCGGTAACCAAGGTTGACGGTTTACCGCCGGCGCCCAGTTTGACAACTTTTGCTCGGTTGAAAATTTCGTTCTCGGAATTTGACAATTCGTTTGAGCTCTAGTATTTTTTCCCGTGATATTCGATCTTATTTCCGCTCGCCATCTTGATCTCAGCTCGATCGGGTGAAAATTACAATCGAAAAGCACTGTGGCGGGATCGGCCGTTTCGAGTCATCTTGATACGCGCTGACGGTTTTCTGAACATAACTCGAGCTTTAGGACAGCTACAGAGCTGGTGAGCACAGCTAATCGATGTAGAATGATTAGGCGCGTTCGCCTGTTGAATCTAGAGGTCTGAACTCGGTCTGTTAGCCGAGCTAGGTCTGCAAACCTATTCGTATTATTCGAGTCATCTTGACAGAAGCTCTCGGTTTTCTGTACTTAAATCGAGCTGTAGGACAGCTACAGAGCTGATATTTACAGAAACCGATTCAGATCATCAGTTGCGTTTGTCTTTCGAATCCAGAGCTCTGAACTCGGTCTGCTGCCCGATCTAGAATCGCGAAACTATTTCTATGGTTCGAACAATCTTGAGAAGTGCTCTCGGTTTTCTTCACTCAACTCGCGCTGAGGGGGCCACAGTGCTTGTTGTCACAGGAATCGATTTGAAGACATCAGACGCGTCCGCCTTTGCAATCCAGAGCTCGGAATTCGGTCTGCTGCCCGAATCAGGTCTTCGAAACTACTATATTGTTCCTGAGAGGTGCTGTCGGTTTCTGCACTTAACTCGGGCTGTAGGGGGGCTGCAGGGCTGGTAATGACAGGAGTCGATTCACAGACATCAGAGGCGCCCGCCTGTCGCATTCAGAGGTGAAAAAATATCACCTATAATTCGGAATGTTGGTAGGTGCTGTCGGTTTTCTCAACTTAATTCGAGCTAGGAAGCTCTACGAGTTCCCCGGCGGTAACCAAGGTTGACGGTTTACCGCCGGCGCCCAGTGATGACTTTTGGGTGGTTTTGCGAATATTTCAAAGATATTCGACAATTCATTTTGAGAAAGCAGATTTTTCGCACCTGTAGTGGGTTATTTCGCGTCTGTCAGTAAAATTTTGAGGTCTATAGGTGCAGTATTACTATAAAAACACTTGGCGAAACCGACGTAACTCGTAGAGCTTCCCTTAGCAAGTTATTGCTGGAAGCTTGAGAGTAATTCCGGGGCGCTGGAGAGCTAGTTGGCAAGAAACATCTCGACAGACCTTTTGGTGACTTTTGGTCGGTTGAAAATTTGGTTCTCGAAATTCAACAATTCGTTTGAGCTCTAGTATTTTTTCCCGTGATATTCGATCTTATTCCCGCTCGCCACCTTGATCTCAGCTCGATCGGGTACCTTTTACTGCCAAAAAGCGTCCCGGCGGGATCGGCCGTTTCGAGTCATCTTGATACGCGTTGTCAGTATTTTGTACTTAACTCGAGCTGTAGGGCAGCTACAGAGCTGGCCAGCACAGCTATCGCATTCAGAATCATCAGACGCGTTCGCCTGTTGAATCCAGAGGTCTGAACTCGGTCTGCTAGCCGAGCTAGGTCTGCAAACCTATTCGTATTATTCGAGTCATCTTGACAGACGCTCGTGGTTTTCGGTACTTAACTCGAGCTGTAGGGCAGCTACAGAGCTCATAGTCACAGACATCGATTGGGGGTCAGCAGACGCGTTCGTTTGTTAAATCGAGAATCTCAACTCGGTCTGCTGCCCGAGCTAAGTTTGCGAAACTATTCGTATTCTCCGAATCATCTTGAGAAGTGCTCTCAATTTTCTGCACGCAACTCGTGCCGGGAGAGGGCTACAGTGCCGCTGGTCACAGAAATCGATTCGGACAGATCAGGCGCGTCCGTCCGTCGAACTCAAAACTCGGAACTCGGCCTGCTGCTCGAACTAGGTCCGCGAAACTATTGTATTATTCGAGTCATCCTGAGAGATGCTGTCGGTTTTCTTCATTTAACTCGGGCTGTAGAGGGGCTCCAGGGCTGGTAATCGCATGATTCGATTCGGAGACATCAGACGCGTCCGCCTGTCGCATTGAGAGGTCTGAACTCGGTTTGACATTCGAACTGTGTTCCGAAACTGTTTGTTTTTTGAGAGGTATCTTGAGATGTCCGAAATCGCTTGGGCTGAAAACTAGTCGTTCTCTGGAGTTTTTCCCACATTATATATTGTCAGGACGCTCTACGAGTCCCCCGGCGGTAAGAAAGGTTGACGGTTTACCGCCGGCGCCCAGTTGAATAAAAACAGAAAAAAGTGATTTTTCGAGTTTTTTGTTTCTCGCTCCAGAAGCTTTCTCCATATGTTTTGACGATCGCCGTGCAAGGAAAGAGCTCTACGAGGTTTCCGGCGGTGACCAGGTTGACGGTTTACCGCCGGTTCCAGTAATTCCGGTGCGCTGGAGAGCTAGTTGGCAAGAACAATCTCGACGGACCTTTTGATGATTTTTGGTCGGTTGAACATTTCGTTCTCGGAATTCAACAATTCGTTAAAGCTCTAATATTTTTTCCCGTGATATTCGATCTTATTCCCGCTCGCCATATTGATCTCAGCTCGATCGGGTACCTTTTACTGCCAAAAAGCACTCTAACGGGATTGGCCGTTTCGAGTCATCTTGATACGCGCTATTGATTTTCTCAAGATAACTCGAGCTCCAGGACAGCTATAGAACTGGTAAGCACAGCTAATCGATTCAGAATGATTAGACGCGCTCGGCTATTGAATCCAGAGGTATGAACTCAGTCTTCTAGCTGAGCTAGGTCCGCAAACTTATTCGTATTATTCGAGTCATCGTAGCAGACGCTTTCGGTTTTCTGTACTTAACTCAAGCTGTAGTGCAGTCACAGAGCTCATAATCACAGAAATCGATTGGGAATTATCAGACGCGTTCGTCTGTTTCAATCGAGAGCTCTGAACTCGGCCTGCTGCCCGAGCTAGGTCCGCGAAACTATTCGTATTGTTTGAGTCATCCTGAGAAGTGCTCTCGGTTTTCTGCACTTAACTCGTGCTGGGGGAGGGCTACAGTGCTGCTGCTCACAGAAATCGATTTGGAAACATCAGGCGTGTCCGTCTGTCGAACCGCGAGCTCGCAACTCGGTCTGCTGCTCGAACTAGCTCCGCGAAGCTATTGTATTATTCAAGTCATCCTGAGAGCTGGTGTCGGCTTCTGCACTTAACTCGGGCTGTAGGGGGGCTGCAGGGATGATAATAACAGGAGTCGATTCACAGACATCAGACGCGTCTGCCTGTCGCATTCAGAGGTCTGAACTCGGTTTGACACTCGAGCTCGGTTCGACACTGATCGTTTTTTTTTGCCAGAGTCATCTTGAGAGGTCTGGCTTGGGCTGAATTCTCTTGAATCTTTTTCACACTATATATTGTCAGGAAGCTCTACGAGTCCCCCGGCGGTAAGAAAGGTTGACGGTTTACCGCCGGCGCCCAGTTGGCCCAGCCGGCCGAGGCGGACAATGTGATAACTTTTGGGTAGTTTTGCGAACATTTGAAAGATATTTGACCATTTATTTTGAGAAAGCAGATTTTCACGCCGAGCATTGGCGTATGAACTCTTCTCTGACAGCAGCTCAGCTCTCTCGATGCATTTTTGCATGAGTTGACCTGCAGGAACTGAGCGAATATGAACATCGAAAAAATCGAATTTCAAGATTCTCGAAAAATCTATATTTTTTCACTCTGTGTCGATTCTCTGCACTCATACCAGTGAGAGGAGCTCTACGAGGTTCCCGGCGGTGACCAGGTTGACGGTTCACCGCCGGCGCCAGTTCGAAAACGCTGGCAGGCTAGTTGGCTCGAAAAATCTCGACTGAACTTTTGACAACTTTTGCTCAGTTGAAAATTTTGTTCTCGAAATTCAACAATTCGTTTGAGCTCTAGTATTTTTTCCCGTGGTATTCGATCTTATTCCCGCTCGCCATCTTGATCTCAGCTCGATCGGGTGGGTATTACTATCGAAAAGCGTCATGGCGGGATCGGCCGTTTCGAGTCATCTTGTCACGCGGTGTCGGTTTTCTGAAGATAACCCGAGCTTCAGGACAGCTAAAGAGCTGGTGAGCACAGCTAATGCATTCAGAATGACGAGGCGCGTTCGCCTGTTGAAGCCAGAGGTCTGAATTCGGTCTGGTAGCCGAGCTAGGTGCGCAAACCTATTCGTATTATTCGGGTCATCTTGACAGGCGCTCTCGGTTTTCTGTACTTAACTCGAGCTACAGGACAGCTAAAGAGCTGAAACGTACAGAATCTGATTCAGAATCATCAGTTGCCGTTCTCTGTTGAATGCAGAGCTCTGGCCTCGGTCTGCTGCCCGATCTAGAATCGCGAAACTATTCGTATTGTTCGAGTCGCTGGCGAGATACTGTCGGTTCTCTCCACTTAACTCGGGCTGTAGGGGGCTGCATGGCTGATAATCACTGGAATCGATTCGGAGACATCAGGCGCGTTCGCCTGCGGAATCGAGAGCTCCGAACTCGGTTTGTTGCCCGAACTAGGTCCGCGAAACTATTCGTATTGTTCGAGTCATCCTGAGAGGTGCTGTCGGTTTCCTTTACTTAACTCGGCTGCAGGGGGGGCTGCAGGGCTGGTTATCACAGGGATCGATTCAGAGATATCAGACGCGTCTGCCTGTCGCATGCAGAGATCTAAACTCGGTCTGACACTCGAACTAGGTTTGCCAAACTGTTCGTATTGTTCGAATCATCTTCAGAGGTGCTGTCGATTTACGCACGTAACTCGGGCTGTAGGAGAGCTACAGAGCTCGTGCAGAAGACAATCTAGACGCATCGGGGGCGTTCGGCTGTTGCATCCAAGAGGTCTCAAATTGCCTGGGCTGAACAACTATTTTTTCTGTGTAATTTCTTTCGACATTATTTGTTGTCAGGAAGCTCTATGAGTCCCCCGGCGGTAAGAAAGGTTGACGGTTTACCGCCGGCGCCCAGTTCCGGAGCGCTGGAGAGCTAGTTGGCAAGAAAAATCTCGACGGACCTTTTGGTGACTTTTGGTCGGTTGAAAATTCTGTTCTCGAAATTCAGCAATTCGTTTGAGCTCTAGTATTTTTTCCCGTGATATTTGATCTTATTCCCGCTCGCCATCTTGATCTCAGCTCGATCGGGTACCTTTTACTGCCAAAAAGCACTCCGGCGGGATCGGCCGTTTCGAGTTATCTTGATACGCGGTGACGGTTTCATCAAGTTAACTCGAGCTTCAGGGCAGCTACAGAGCTGGTCAGCACAGCTTATGGATTCAGAATGATCAGGCGCATTCGCCTGTTGAACCAGAGGTCTGAACTCGGTCTATTGGCCGAGCTAGGTCCGCAAACCTATTCGTATTATTCGAGTCATCTTGACAGACGCTCTCGGTTTTCTGTACTTAACTCGCGCTACAACACAGCTACAGAGCTGATACGTACAGAAACCGATTCAGAATCATCAGTGGCGGTTGTCTGTTTAATCGAGAGCTCTGAACTCGGTCTGCTGCCCAGTCTAGAATCGCAAAACTATTCGTATCGTTCGAGTCATCTTGAGAGATGCTGTCGGTTCTTGCACTTAACTCGGGCTTTAGGGTGGCTGCATGGCTGGTTATCACTGGAATCGATTCGGAGACATCAGGCGCGTCCGCCTTCCGAATCCAGAGTTCCGAACTCTGTCCGCTGTACGAACTAGGTCCGCAAAACTATTCGTTCAAGTCATGTTGACGGGTGCTGTCGGTTCCCTGCACTTAACTCGGGCTGTAGGGGGGCTGCAGGGCTGGTCATCACAGGAATCGATTCAGAGACATCAGACGCGTCCGCCTGTGGCATGGAGAGGTCTGATATCGGTGTGATATTCGAGCTAGGTTTGCCAAACTATTCGTATTGTTCGAGTCATCTTGAGAGGTGTCGATTTACGCACGAGACTCAGGCTGTAGGAGAGCTACAGAGCTCGTACAGAAGACAATCCAGAAGCATAGGAGGCGTTCGGCTGTTGCATCCGAGAGGTCTAGACTTGCTTGGCTGAAAAATTATTTTTTCAGTGTATTTGGATTATATGTTGTCAGGAAGCTCTACGAGTCCCCCGGCGGTAAGAAAGGTTGACGGTTTCCCGCCGGCGCCCAGTCTCTTCGCTCTCCGGTTTTTGGACACTGCCAAGATCGACCCGGCCAGAAAGGACAAAGTGATAACTAACTCGTAGAGCTTCCCTTAGCAAGTACCTCGTAGAGATCTTCGGCATCGATGAGCTAGAGGAATTCCGGCGCGGGGTGGAGCTAGTTGGCCCACCCGGCCGAGGCGGACAATGTGACAACTTTTGGGTGGTTTTGCGAATACTTGAAAGATATTTGACAATTTATTTTGAGAAAGCAGATTTTTCGCACCTGCAGTGGGTTAAGGCGCGCCTGCCAGTAAAATTTTTTTGGTCCGTAGCTGGAGTATTACTATCAAAACACACACTTGGGGGAATCAGCGTTGGATAAAAACAAAAAAACGTAATTTTTCGAGATTCTCAGGTCTTGCTCTAGACGCTTTCTTCATGCTTACCGATGAGCGCCGTGTGAGAAAAGTGCTCCACGAGGGCCCCGGCGGTAACCTGGTTGACGGTTTACCGCCGGTTCCCATTATTACTGGAAGCTTAAGAGTAATTCCGGGGCGCCGGAGAGCTAGTTGGCAGGAAAAATCTCGACGGACCTTTTGGTGACTTTTGGTCGGTTGAAAATTTTGTTCTCAAAATTTGAACATTCGTTAGAGCTCTAGTGTTTTTTTCCCATGATATCCGATCTTATTCCCGCCCGCCATCTTGATCTCAGCTCGATCGGGTACTTTTTACTGCCAAAAAGCAGGCAGGTGGGATCGGCCGTTTCAAGTCATGTTGATACGCGCTGACGGTTTTCTGAACATAACTCGAGCTTTAGGACAGCTACAGAGCTTATAAGCACAGCTAATCGATTCAGAATGATCAGACGCGTTCGCCTGTTGAACCCAGAGGTCTGAACTCGGTCTGCTAGCCGAGCTAGGTCCGCAAACCTATTTGTATTATTCGAGTCATCTTAGCGGACGCTTCGGTTTTCTCTACTTAACTCGAGATTTTGGGCAGCTGCAGAACTGATAGTCACAGAAATCGATTGGTAATCATCAGCCGCGTTCGTCTATTGAATCGAGAGCTCTGAACTCGGCCTGCTGCCCGAGCTAGATTCGCGAAACTATTTGTACGCTTCGAGTCTTCTTGAGAAGTGCTCTTGGTTTTCTGCACTTAACTCGTGCTGGGGGGGGGCTACAGTGCTGCTGGTCACATAAATCGATTCGGAGACATCAGGGGCGTCCGTCTGTCGAGCCGAGAGCTCGGAACTCCGCTTGCTGCTCTGAACTAGGTTCGCGAAACTATTGTATTATTCGAGTCATCCTGAGGTCTGAAATCGCTTGGGCTGAAAAACTTTCTGTTCTCTGGATTTTTTTCCACATTATATATATATATATATATATTATCAGGAAGCTCTACGAGTCCCCCGGCGGTAAGAAAGGTTGACGGTTTACCGCCGGCGCCCAGTTTTGGGTGTCTTTGCAATTTTCTGAAAGATATTTGACAATTTATTTTGAGAAAGCAGATTATTCGCACCTGTAAACGACTATCAGGGCTTCTCTGTCTTAATATGAGCTCTGTAGGCGCACTTTTACTATCAAAACACTTGGCGGAACCATCTTCATATCGACACGAAACAGAAACAAGTTTTCCCTGTTTCGAGAAATGCTTCCAGAACTCCCTCTTTCGGCTCTGAGCACTCTGACGTGAAAGGAGCGAAGCTCAAGAGTAATTCCGGGGCGCTGGAGAGCTAGTTGGCAAGAAAAATCTCGACGGACCTTTTGCTGACTTTTGGTCGGTTGAAATTTTGTTCTCGAAATTCAACTATTCGTTAGAGCTCTAGTATTTTTTCCCATGATATTCGATCTTGATCGCAGCTCGATCGGGTAGCTTTTACTGTCAAAAAGCAGGCAGGCGGGATCGGCCGTTTCGGGTCATCTTGATACGCGCTGTCGGTTTTATCAAGATAACTCGAGCTTCAGAAGAGCTGGTGAGTACAGCTAATCGATTCAGAATGATCAGGCGCGTTCGCCTGTTGAACCCAGAGGTCTGAACTCGGTCTGCTAGCCGAGCTAGGTCCGCAAACCTGTTCGTATTATTCGAGTCATCTTGACAGACACTCTCCGTTTTCTGTACTTAACTCGAGCTACAGGAGCTACATAGCTGATACGTAGAGAATCTGATTCAGAATTATAGTGGCCGTTGTCTGGTGAACCGAGAGCTCCGAACTCGGTCTGCTCTTCGAATTAGAATCGCGACACTATTCGTATTGTTCGAGTATCTTGAGAGATGCTGTTGGCTCTCTGCACTTAACTCGGGCTGTAGGGGGGCTGCATAGCTGGTAATCACTGGAATCGATTCGGAGACATGAGGCGCGCCTTTCGAATCCAGAGCTCCGAACTCTGTCTGCTGCCCGAACTAGATCCACGAAACTATTCGTATTGTTTGAGTTATCCTCAGAGGTGCTATCGGTTTTCTGCATAACTCGGGCTCTAGGGGGGCTGCAGGGCTGGTAATCACAGGATTCGATTCAGAGAAATCAGACGCACGTAACTCGGGCTGTAGAAGAGCTACAGAACTCGTACAGAAGATAATCCAGAAGCATCTGGGGCGTTCGGCTGTTGCATCCGAGGGGTCTAATTTTTTTTTGCGTGTACTTTTTTTCGACATTATATGTTGTCAGGAAGCTCCACGAGTCCACCGGCGGTAACGAAGGTTGACGGTGTACCGCCGGCGCCCATTGAGAACGCAGATAACTCGTAGAGCTTTCCTTAGCAAGTAGTTGCTGGAAGCTTGAGTAATTCCGGGGCGCTGGAAAGCTAGTTGGCAACAAAAATCTCGACGGACCTTTTGCTGACTTTTGGTCGTTTGAACATTTTGTTCTCGGGCCGTTTCGGGTCATCTTGTCATGCGCTGTCGGTTTTCTCAAGATAACTCGAGCTTTAGGACAGCTACAGAGCTGGTAAGCACAGCTAATCGATTCAGAATGATCAGGCGCGTTCGCCTGTTGAACCCAGAGGTCTGAACTCGGTCTGCTAGCCGAGCTTGGTCCGCAAACCTACTCGTATTATTCGAGTCATCTTGACAGACGCTCTCGATTTTCTGTACTTAACTCGAGCTACAGGACAGCCACAGAGCTGATACGTACAGAATCTGATTCAGAATCATCAGTGGCCGTTGTCTGTTGAATCCAGAGCTCTGAACTCGGTCTGCTGTCCGATCTAGAATCGCGAAACTATTCGTATCGTTCGAGTCATCTTGAGAGATGCTGTCCGTTCTCTGCACTCAACTCGGGGTGTGGGGGGGGGCTGCATGGCTGGTAAGCACTGGAATCGATTTGGAGACATGAGGTGCGTCGGCCTGTCGAATCCAGAGCTCGGAACTCGGTCTGCTGCCCGAACTAGGTCCGCGAAACTATTCGTATTGTTCGAGTCATCCTGAGAGGTGCTGTCGGTTTTCTGCACTTAACTCGGGCTGTGGGGGGGCTGCAGGGCTGGTA
This sequence comes from Prorocentrum cordatum, assembly GCA_963575745.1. Lineage (NCBI taxonomy): Eukaryota > Dinophyceae > Prorocentrales > Prorocentraceae > Prorocentrum > Prorocentrum cordatum. Next base: position 48,223 of record CAUYUJ010003828.1, on the reverse strand, counting down.
ATCACAGGAACCGATTCAGAGACATCAGACGCGTCCGCCTGTCGCATGCAGAGGTCTGAACTCGGTCTGATACTCGAGCTAGGTTTGCCAAACTATTCGTATTGTTCGAGTCATCTTGAGAGGTGCTGTCGATTTACGCACGTAACTCGGGCTGTAGGAGAGCTAGAGAGCTCGTGCAGAAGACAATCCAGGAGCATCGGGGGCGTTCGGCTGTTACATCGGAGATGTCTGAAATTGCTTGGGCTGAAAAATGATTTGTTCAGTGTAATTTTTTTTCGACATTATATGTTGTCAGGAAGCTCTACGAGTCCCCCGGCTCAAGGACATCTCGGCTCCAGGGCTCCAGGATCCCACTGGGGCTCAGGGGGTGTCGGCGTCGCGGGGAGACGGCGCGGCAGCCATCGCTGCCATCGACGGGTACGGCATCTTCGAGGTCAGCTAGGCTGCTTCCTTTGTTTGCTGCGCTTGTTATCTTTTGTTGTACGTGTGTGAAGACGGACGGATACGACTTTTCGGTTCTCGCGAGAAGGTTTCAGCTGGAGGATATATCACCGACAGTGCCATATTTGCAGTACTCACAGGATTACGGTCAGAAGCCAGATACTGCTGTCGAGAGAGCTTCTCGTAAAAGACAACTTCAGGATATTGAGAAGACCCCAGGTGACTACCCACTGGACGGAAGATTGAACACTGCCGACTCCACTCCAGATAGTGAATCTGTTGTTCCTCTCTGTGAACAGACGGTGACACGACAGTGGTTGCACTCGTGGGGATACGGACCTCAGTGTATTGACACAATGCCTGAGCATGCAGATAACATGACGGTGGATGGCGGAGCCCCCCCTGTGAAGCGTAATCGTGAGGAGGTTCTTGCTGAAAGGAAGGCCGCCTTGGAAGGGGAAGGATGGTATACAGAGTTTACTATTGCAGGTGATGCACAAGATGGATGATAACACTGAAAGGATCCAGGATGCCATAGGAGTTCAGTGGACCAAAATCGACAACGTTCAGGCCCAGGTCCAGAAGCAGGGTGTTACGATTTCTAATCTGGAGACGAGCGTTCACGGGCTTGAGACAAAACATAATCGACTCGAGACGATCGTCCAGGGACTCCAGGGACAGGCTCGTGCGGGTTCAGTTGCCAGTGACGCTTCGACGAGGCCTGATAATACCAGGACGGGAAGATCCCAGGCTCCTGGAACCACCTACTTCTCTCCAACGTATGTCGAACTCAAGGGATGGGTCACCAACTGGAGTGACAGGGATAGGAGGTCTCAGGAGATGCTCATGTGGGAGGATGTGAAGGTGCTCATAGATAACATTACAAATCATTGTCTTTCGGAGCTTGATCGTGTGCACGTGTGTGTTGACGGTACTGAGCGCATTAACGCTGGCCGTTACATGTTCGGATCGGCCAAAATCAAATTCAAACCAGGGACCGGCAGGGATATTATTTGGAGGGTCAAACGGTGCATCGACCTTGTGACGGTACCCCCTGCTAGACGCCCCGCGCCTCCTCCAGGAATCCAGATCGCTGCACCACAGTGCCTCATTGAGAATATGAAGCAGGTTATCAACCCTGAGTCGATCAAAGTCAGTGTCGAGTGCCCAGAGTGGAAGAGGGACCACGTTAAGGCGGTGGGGAGATTCTGCGGCACTATTCGGAGCATGTGTACACATCTTGGTATCGAGGTTATTGCTGTGCGAGGGGAAATGGGACCGCCCAAATCGACTATATGGACAGTGCCCACGACGGCCGCTCCGAGGCCAATGCTTCTGGCCGAGTTTACCACGACGCGGGCGACATGGGAGGTATCGAGTGAGACTGTCGACAGGTTGCATCAACTCATACCTGCGTTTACTAAGACGAAGGCGGATATCGAGACGGAAGTCAACAGGAGGGTGTGACGACGACGACGCCGAACACCGTTCAAGGGGATCCGACTGGGTAGCTGGAACCTCAATCGGGCGGGGTCGGCCAATTTCAAGGGGAATGAGATTCTGAGGTGCCTTTCAATGCGAGATTGCATCTGGGGTGTTCAGGAATGCCAGAATCTTTTTGGAGGCAAAGGCAAATTCGATGCATATATCAGACGGTGTGGTCTATCATATCGTGTGAGTTGTGACGGTAAGTGTGGGTTATTATTTAACAAAGAGTGGAGTACGTGTGTGCGTGAATCAATATGTCAATATGGACGGTTCTGTGTGGTGGTCTTTGGTAGTGGAAGTGCCCCTGTGACAGTTGCCTCTGCATATCTTCCCGACCCCGGCGTCGAGAACGCCGTAGATGTGCAGTGCGTGGTGTTGGACGCGCTCGAGTCAGTTATTCTCACTCTGCGCAGCCGCTGGAAGGGGGCGACTGTCTCTGTGCTGCTCGATGCCAACGTTGAGCTATCCCCATCAACTCAGCTGCAGTGCTCACGCACTGGGACTGTCTATGAGGCGGTGGGAAGTGCTACCAAGGAGGAGAGGAGGACTTGCGAGGAGGGAGGTGCACAGCGGGTGAGGAGGGACGTACGACAACAGTTGCGCGAGCGTGTTCTGTGCTTTCTAGGGCGCCTGGGGATGAAGGCTGCCAATTCGTTCTTGCCACGACGACTACACACATGGGAGAGCTACGGAGTATCTCGGTGGGGGACGTGTAAGAAGGTTCTTGATTACATTTTTGTTCCCAGGACGTGGGTGATCGATGAGATGACGGTCGAAACGATCATGAGTAATGGGGGGAAGACAAATCGTAGTCGTCTCAGCGACCATGGCCTGCTTCAGGGGACTTTTAGTGACACAGGCGCGGAGCTGGTCAAACGTAGTATCCCGACGGCAGCTCGTGAAAAGAGTTTGGTGGGTTATAAGACGGTGAATTGGGGGGACCTCAATATGGCGCGAAGGGAAATCGATCGGGTCTTGGGAGATGCCAATACTACTTGTTCTCCAGGGGACCTTGTGTCGACCACTATTCGGGCCTGTACTGAGCAGGAGGAAATCAAATGCACGACTGCCACCACGGGACGGGGACTACCGCCAATTAGGCCTGCAGGGCTCACGGCCTGCCAGGAGATTTTGCGACGGAAGCCTCTGCCAGCGTCAGTGGACGTGCCCAGCTTGCGCAGACGTGCCAACGGACTGCGGAGGGAGTATCGTGCGGCGTTGGCCGCGTGGACCTCTCCTGCCTCCAGGCGCAAAGAGCGTCATGGTATCAAGCACCTCATTGTGCAGGGACGGATATCTGAGGACAGGGAGGAGTGGGTGGAGGAGATCAGAGCACATACCAGACAGAGGTATACTTCGGAGGAGGTCAGAGGACGGGATATGGCGATGTTGGAGGAGTTGAGGAGGGATGCACAACAGAACCTATGTGACGGGTACTGCACTGAGGGACTGACAATGGCGGTGGTATGCCAGGCACGGTCACGTCTCAAGTCCAAGCGTGCCACTGGCCCCGACAGGCTGCCTTGTGAAATACTCAAGGCATTGCCGTGGGCGACTCTGCGTGGCGTTGCTCGGATGTTTGCTGAGATATTTCGCTTGGCGCGGCAGTATCCGCAGGACTGGATGCAAATTTTGATCGCCTTCATGCCCAAGCTGCCGAGCTTGACATCGCTGACAGATGCACGGTACCTCTGTCTGCAAAACAGTCTCAGCCGTTGGTATTCTGCTTGTGTGGTGATCTTGGTCGAACAATTTGTGTCTCGGGCTGGCCTCATGGGACCCCTGGGCATCTACGGCTTCCAGGAGGGACGTAAGACGGTGGAAATTGTGGGGGCCCTCAAGGCTCTGGCTCAACATGGGGACATCTGGGGAAAGGATCAGACGGTCCATATCGCTAACGCCGATATCAAACAAGCGTTCGACCACTGCAGCCTTCAAAACGCCAAGCGAGCTATGTGCCATGCCAATATTCCTGCCTATCTCCAGTATGCTTTGCTATCACCGCTGGTTTGCACTACGGGGTCGTTAGTTGTCGAGGGTATGGCCATTCACGACATCAACTGGGACGTCTGCATACGGACGGGCGGCCCTGAGGGGCCTCTTCTCTTTAATCTTATCATATGTGCCATGTGGGGACCTATATTTCGGGATTGGGACAGTAGAGGAGTGGGGTATGTGCTGGAGGGCGTCTGTGGTGAGTATGAGCGACGGACAATAGTGAACCACTTTGTGTGGGCGGACAACTGCTACCTTGTCTCTGCCTCCTCAACTGTGTTGGCTCAGATGATGCACGATCTAACACTACCACTACATGACTGGGGGATGAGATGGAAGGATAGCAGCCTGTTGTACATGACATGTGGGGAAAATGCGAAAGTGGACGGTGGCGGACATATACTTACCAGCGAGGATTTGTGTATACCTGCGTGCTCGGGATATCAGGACTTTAGACTTCGACGTGTTTGCAGAATGAAAGTATTGGGTCATGAGATTTTCTCCACCTACTTAGTGCCCGCTCATCCTGATGTGGAATATCGCATCAAGGAGGCTCGTGCTTGTTTCATGGGACAGTCGAATTTCTTTCGTAACAGAGCGGTAGCTGTTCGTGATAAGTTTTGTCGTTATCAAGACAAGGTGCAGAGTATGGCGTTGTATTGTCTAGAGACATGTACTGCTGATACTTCCTCGCTACACATGCTCAATGCCTTCGAGGGATGGTGTTTGTGCCGTATGTTTCGACGGCCGAGGAGAGAGGAGGAGACTATGGCGGACTGGAACCGACGACGGTACCACGAGGCCAGAGAGCAATTTCGATCTTATGGATTTGCGAGTTTGGTGCAGCGATTTCTTCGTATGGTGTGGAACTCCGCTAAGGATGCTGCTGATTTCATTTCTATGCTGTGTACTGCCTCTCATGAGGAAATATCTTCGACGCAACGTACGTGGAGAGATCACCACATGACTACGGTTGCGTATGGCCCACTGTGGGACAGACTCAGGACGGTTGCGTCTGAGTGCTTGCGGGGTATGTTTCACTTCCAAGAGGCTTCGCAGCTAAAAAGGAGACATGTTAGTTCAGGTCGAGCTGTCGGCCAGAGATGCTGGCTATTTTCTTTCTGCGAATTCTACGGACTCAAATGGTGGGAGTCCTTTGTGCCGACAGATGCTGCGTATGTTCAGTTCTGCGAACACATGTGTACACGGACGATGCTGAGTTATTTTCAGAAGAGAAAAGGGTACGGTACAACAGGTGGGGCCCCGCAGGAGGTACTTACCATCACACAAAACGACCTACGCACCTATGGGGCCCAAGAGGGCACTGCGGCGTTCAATGACAAACTGGCCAAACGTATTGCGTTACAAAATATGAAGGAGGTTGAGTACGACCTCGACTCATTTGGGATCCCTGTGTACATTTCTGGGGACAGTCTTCTGGTGGTGTCTTGGCTGCAGGGTGTCTGGAGGGTGCTTAATCGTACTTATCAGGATAGGATCAACAGAATGATAAACCAACTCGACAACATGTGTCAAAGGTATGGAATTAGGCCTGCCTGTCATGGGAGGGAAATTGTAGACCACACATATAGGGAATGGAACACGCGTGCAGATGTACTCACTCATACGGCCCGTGTCGGGCCACCAGTGATTCGAGATAGGATAGGGCTTCACGCCCCTCAGTTACAACAGGTGTTTCGCGTTTGTGCCATCAGAGCTGGATTCGATGGTGGTGTCTCTTGCGACGGCGTGGGAGTCGGGTGCTGGATAGATGTTGGACGGGTATCGAGGCTCTCAAGGCAGCCACTCAGCCATGATATTATTTGGACGGAGGTGTACAGTGCGGCACTCTCGATTGATCCAACTTCAACAGTGACTGATGCCGAGGTCTCGGCCGTTGAGCATACGATTATGATCTTGCCGCGGGTTGTACAAGCGTATTTCGGACAGGATATGATGTGATTTTGATTGTGCTCACTCACGCCATGCCTTCGTTTGTCGTGTGTGTGTGCTTGACCTCTCATCCTCCTAATAAGAGTTGGCTTTCGCCTCTGATCGTTTGGATCGGTGAGGCTTCCGCCTACTCCCGATGCGCCCGCTCCTTGCTTCCGACTAGGCTGGAAAGCCTGCACAGTCGACCGCAAAGTCCGCAAAAAACGAAGGTTGACGGTGTACCGCCGGCGCCCATTGAGAACGCAGATAACTCGTAGAGCTTCCCTTAGCAAGTAGTTGCTGGAAGCTTAAGAGTAATTCCGGGGCGCTGGAGAGCTAGTTGGCAAGAAAAATCTCGACGGACCTTTTGGTGACTTTTGGTCGGTTGAAAATTTTGTTTTCGAAATTCAACCATTCGTTAGAGCTCTGGTATTTTTCCCGTGATATTCGATCTTATCCCCGCTCGCCATCTTGATCTCAGCGCGATCGGGTACCTTTTACGGCCAAAAAGCGTCCCGGCGGGATCGGCCGTTTCGGGTCATCTTGTCATGCGCTGTCGGTTTTCTCAAGATAACTCGAGCTTTAGGACAGCTAGAGAGCTGGTAAGCACAGCTAATCGATTCAGAATGATCAGGCGCGTTCGCCTGTTGAACCCAGAGGTCTGAACTCGGTCTGCTAGCCGAGCTTGGTCCGCAAACCTATTCGTATTATTCGAGTCATCTTGACAGACGCTCTCGGTTTTCTGTACTTAACTCGAGCTACAGGACAGCCGCAGAGCTGATACGTACAGAATCTGATTCAGAATCATCAGTGGCCGTTGTCTGTTGAATCCAGAGCTCTGAACTCGGTCTGCTGTCCGATCTAGAATCGCGAAACTATTCGTATTGTTCGAGTCATCTTGAGAGATGCTGTCCGTTCTCTGCACTCAACTCGGGGTGTGTGTGTGTGTGTGTGGGGGGGGGCTGCATGGCTGGTAAGCACTGGAATCGATTTGGAGACATGAGGTGCGTCGGCCTGTCGAATCCAGAGCTCGGAACTCGGTCTGCTGCCCGAACTAGGTCCGCGAAACTATTCGTATTGTTCGAGTCATCCTGAGAGGTGCTGTCGGTTTTCTGCACTTAGCTCGGGCTGTAGGGGGGCTGCAGGGCTGGTAATCGCAGGAATCGATTCAGAGACATCAGACGCGTCCGCCTGTCGCATTCAGAGGTCTGAACTCGGTCTGATATTCGAGCTAGGTTTGCCAAGCTATTCGTATTGTTCGAGTCATCTTGAGAGGTGCTGTCGATTTACGCACGTAACTCGGGCTGTAGAAGAGCTAGAGAGCTCGTACAGAAGACAATCCAGAAGCATCGGGGGCGTTCGGCTGTTACATCGGAGAGGTCTGAAATTGCTTGGGCTGAAAAAAATATTTTTTCAGTGTATTTTTTCAACATTATATGTTGTCAGGAAGCTCTACGAGTCCCCCTGCGGTAACGAAGGTTGACGGTTTACCGCAGGCGCCCAGTTTTTCGCACCTGTAGTGAGTTATGCCGCACTCGCCAGTAAAATTTTTCAGGTCCGTAGGTACAGTATTACTATCAAAACACTTGGGGGAACCAACGTTGGGTAAAATCAGAGAAACGTGATTTTTCGATTCTTTCGTTTCTCGCTCCAGAAGCTCTCATGATGTGTTATGTGAAGCGCGGTGTGAGAAAAGAGCTCTACGAGGATCCCGGCGGTAACCTGGTTGACGGTTTACCGCCGGTTCCCAGTTCCGGGGCGCTGAGCTAGTTGGCAAGAAAAATCTCGACGGATCTTTTGGTGACTTTTGGTCGGTTGAAAATTTTGTTCTCGAACTTCAACCATTCGTTTGAGCTCTAGTTTTTTTTTCCCGTGATATTCGATCTTATTCCCGCTCGCCATCTTGATGTCAGCTCGATCGGGTACCTTTTACTGCCAAAAAGCACTCCGGCGGGATCGGCCGTTTCGAGTCATCTTGATGCGCGTTGACGGTTTTCTCAAGATAACTCGAGCTTCAGGAGAGCTACAGAGCTGGTAAGCACAGATAATCGATTTAGAATGATCAGGCGCGTTTGTCTGTTGAACCTAGAGGTCTCAACTCGGTCTGCTAGCCGAGCTAGGTCCTCAAACCTATTCGTATTATTCGAGTCATCTTGACAGACGCTCTCGGTTTTCTGTACTTAACTCGAGCTACAGGACAGCTACAGAGCTGATACATACAGAATCTGATTCAGAATCATCAGTGGCCGTTGTCTTTTGAATCCAGAGATCTGAACTCAGTCTGCTGTCCGATCTAGAATCGCGAAACTGTTCGTATTGTTCGAGTCATCTTGAGAGATGCTGTCGGTTCTCTGCACTGAACTCGGGCTGTAGGGGGCTGCATGCTGGTAATCACTGGAATCGATTCGGAGAAATCAGGCGCGTCTGCCTTTCCAATCCAGAGCTCCGAACTCTGTCTGCTGCCCGAACTAGGTCCGCGAAGCTATTCGTATTGTTCGAGTCATCCTGAGAGGTGCTGTCGGTTTCCTGCACTTAACTCGGGCTGTAGGGGGGGCTGCAGGGCTGGTAATGACAGGAATCGATTCAGAGACATCAGACGCGTCCACCTGTCGCATGCAGAGGTCTGAACTCGGTCTGATACTTGAGCTGGTTTGCCAAACTATTCGCATTGTTCGAGTCATCTTAAGAGGTGCTGTCGATTTACGCACGTAACTCGGGCTGTAGGAGAGCTACAGAGCTCGTACAGAAGGCAATCTAGAAGCATCGGGGGCGTTCGGCTGTTGCATCCGAGAGATCTGAAATTGCTTGGGCTGATTTTTTTTTTTCTGGTGTAATTTTTTGCGACATTATATGTTGTCAGGAAGCTCTACGAGTCCCCCGGCGGTAACAAAGGTTGACGGTTTACCGCCGGCGCCCAGTTCTCTTTGCTCTCTGGGTTTTGGACGTTGCCAATGCTGCAGAGGCCCCCAGAGCCCCAGAAGAGCTTCCCGGGAGCTTCTCTGGGCTTGCCAGGAAGGCTTTCCGGTGTGTGCCTTCTTTGCTCTCCGGGTTTTGGACGCTATGAAGTGACAACTTTCGGTCGGTTTTGCTAAGATTTGAAAGATGTTTGACAATTCATTTTGCACCTGTGAACGATTATGAGGGCCTTTGCGTCTTAACATGAGCTCTGTAGGCGCACATTTCCTATCAAAACACTTGGCGGGACCAATTTCAGATCGACATGAAAAAATCAATTCTTTTTTTTTTCGCGAAATGCTTCTAGAAGCTCTCTCTGTCGATTCTAAGCACTCTAACCCCTGGAAGAAGCTCTACGAGGTTCCCGGCGGTGACCAGGTTGACGGTTCACCGCCGGCCCCAGTCGAGGAGCTAGAGGAATTCGGGCGTGGGGTGCATATTCGTATTGTTCGAGTCATCTTGAGAGGTGCTGTCGATTTACGCACGTAATTCGGACTGTAGGAGAGCTACAGAGCTCGTACAGAAGACAATCCAGAAGCATCGGGGGCGTTCGGCTGTTACATCGAAGAGGTCTGAAATTGCCTGGGCTGAACAACTATTTTTTCAGTGTAATTTTTTTCGACATTATATGTTGTTAGGAAGCTCTACGAGTCCCCCGGCGGTAGCGAAGGTTGACGGTTTACCGCCGGCGCCTTGTTGGCCGACCCGGCCCCAACGGACAATGTGCGAACTTTGGGTCGGTTGGACAGACTTTCTGAGAGATTTGAACATATATTTTGAGGACTAGTATTTTTCGCGATCGCCAATCGCCATCCCAAACATTTCATCGCGACCTGTAGTGGGTTATTTCGCGATCGCCAATGAATTCTCATGCCCGTAGGGGCAGTATTGCTATCAAAACACTTGGCGGAACCGTCTTTCGATAACAACATAAAACGTGATGTTTCGAGTTTTGGGGATCTTCCCCGGAGTCTTTATGCATACGTACCGAGGAGCGCCGTACGAGAAAAGAGCTCTACGAGGACCCCGGCGGTAACCTGGTTGACGGTTTACCGCCGGTTCCAGTACCTCGTAGAGCTCTTCGTTATCGATGAGCTAGAGGAATTCCGGCGCGGGGTGAAGCTAGTTGGCCGATCCGACCTAAAGAGACAATGTGACAACTTACCTCGTAGAGCTCTTCGGCATTGATGAATTAGAGGAATTCCGGCACGGGGTGGAGCTAGTTTGCCGACCCGACCAAAAGAGACAATGTGAGAACTTTTTTGGGTGGTTTTGTATTTTTTCAAAGATATTTGACAATTCATTTTTAGAAAGCAGATTTTTCGCACCTGTAAACGACTATGAGGGCCTCTCTGTCTTAGTATGAGCTCTGTAGGCGCACTTTTACTATGAAAACACTTGGCGGAACCAACTTCATGTCGACACGAAAAATATCAATGTTTCCCTTTTTCGAGAAATGCTTCCAGAAGCTCTCTCTTTCGACTCTGAGCACTCTTACGCGTTAAAGGATCTCTAAGAGGTTCCCGTCGGTGACCAGGTTGACGGTTCACCGCCGGCGCCAGTTGGGTTGGTTTTGCTAAGATTTGAAAGATATTTGACAACCAGATCTTTCGCACCTGTAGTGGGTTATTTCCCGCTTGCCAGTCAAATTCTCAGGTCCGTAGCTGCAGTATTACTATCAAAACACTTGGCGGAACCGACGTTGAATAAAAACAGAAAAACGTGTTTTTGGAGTTTTTTGTTTCTCGCTCCAGAAGCTTTCTTCATGTGTTCCGACGATCGCCGTGCAAGGATAGAGCTCTACGAGTTCCCGGCGGTAACCTGGTTGACGAGTTCCCGGCGGTAACCAAGGTTGTCTTGGTTGCCGCTGGGGCTCGTGGGGCCTCCTCGTGCGGCTCGAGCTGCATTGTGCAGTCAGGCAGCCTGCCCCCTGGCCTGGCCCGCCGCGCGGGGGCGCGTGGCGATTGGGCCAATCGGCATCTTCGGCGACTTCGGCGAGTCCGAGGCAAGCAGGCCGCCTGCCATTTGTTTGTATTTGTTTGTGTGCATTGTTGCGGCATTTTGCTGCATCGAGCTGGACGGGGCGAGCCAGAGTTTATCGATCGATCTGGACCGCTGGGGATCCAACTTCGGACACTGGGAGTGGGAATATCTTGCCAGACAGGTTGGTGTATCTTGTCACGACGATAGAATTTCTCTAGTTGACATACCATCTGGACCACCTGATCTCTCTCCCACTTTACCTCACAATCCTGTTGCCCCATATAACTTTCATCAGTTACGTGCGCATCTCAAACGTACTCGAGAAGATCGATCGTTCTGTGAGAAGTGGAATATCCCTTGCAACATCTCAGACGGCAAGATGGCTGCCTCATCAGCTGCTGTGGTCCCCGAGATTTTCGCCATGGATGCCACTGATATGCCCGTTCCAGGAGCCAAGGAGGAGGAGGTCCCAGAGGGGAAACGTGTCAAAGTTCAGACGGTTGAGGGCCTCGAGGAGGCCATGACTAAGGGTATGGACAAGATCACGACGCTTGTTGCATCTCTGGGAGGTAAGATGACTGAGGGCTTCCAGTCAACCCATAGGAGCATCACGGATCTCGGCACCCAACTCAATGCTCGTGTTGTTTCGGTGGAGAAAAATGTACAGCAGGCGATGACGGACATAGATGCTATTACTAAGAAGGTAGATCAGAGGCTTCAGATTATCCAGCTCCAGCAGGCCCCTGCAGGTGGGCCCCCCAGAGCAGGCGCCTCTACGACGGCGTCCTCGGCGGAAACTCGGCAGTCCATGCAGAATTTCACTCCGTCGTTCGTCGAGCTCAAGGGATGGGTGACTGACTGGCGGGATGCAGAGAAGCGTCAGGAGGAGATGTTATCACAGCAGGCGTTGAATTCACTACTGAATGAGGTCCTTGCTGGAGAATGGTTCAGTGGTGTCAAGGAGCTTCTTGACCTGAACCAATCCAAGAGGTTCAACACAGGTCGAGAGGCATGGGGTTATTCGCGTGCTCGGCTTTATTTCCAGAATGGGGTTACCAGTGACCAGCTGTGGGATCTCCGTCGTCGACTCGTCGCCGCGATTGCCGACAACAAACTCCAGCATACTCCCAGGGTCCTCAAGGTCCACGTGGAGGCCCCCGCCCTGGAAGAAGCCCCATCTGGATGCCGCTGGGATCTTTCAGGCAAAGTTCAAGAGCTTCAAGAAGCATCATTCCAATCTCAGGGCTGAGACGGGACCACCGATTACGTTCATGTGGGGCTCCAGTGACCACTTACCACCTCCAGGGAAGATTGTGGCCAAGTTCTCTCTGCAGAATGGCTGGGAGATTACTCGTGCAATGAATCAGCTTGAGCCAGGGATCAACATTGATGAGTTGCGAGCGAGGATTTCCAGTACGAACTAGAGGTGCCACGACACCATTGCGTCATGGAATGTGCGTCGGGCAGGTGCAGAGAACGGCCATGACATAATTAATTCACTACGTCGCTTAGATGTGGGACTCGCGGGGTTGTGCGAGTGCCAGTTCCTTTCAGTTCGTGATCTCAGCATGCGAGGTTACACAATTTTTCGGAGTACTTGTCGGAAGGCTGCGGTGATCATGTCTAAGTCTTGGAGAGACTCGCTCAGGGCCACATATCGTGGCAAAGGTTTTGTGATTTGTAGTTATTCTAGTGTTACTGTTATTGTTGCATATATGCCGCATGGGAGTATTCGTACCTTACGGAAGAACAGCATGAACATGAGGTCAACGGCTTTAGAGTTACTGGATCAGGGTTTCTGGAGGCGTCTGGGATTGCTGGGGATTCTACGGAGATTGATACTGGGATGGAGGAAGGATCGGATGACGGCAACCCGTATATGACTCAAACAAAACGTGGTGCACGTAAAACAAGACCTCATAGGGTTGTCTCGGGCTTCGAAACTCGACGGGCGTCTAGGCTGCAATCTATGAGGAGGGCCCTACTGGACTTCTGCGGGCTCTGGGGCATAAGGATGGATAACACATCTGGGCAGTGGAGGGTTACTTTCAAATCAAGTATGTTGGTGTCAGCCGTCGTTTACACAGGCAGGAGATCACTGTAGGCTGGATGCTGCCTGCGGAAGTGGGCCACGCCTGGACGAAGCACCCATGCAGCAGATGCGAGCGTGCGCTGTCTGACCACGCTTGCCTAGTTGTTCGCTTGTCTTGTGCACCGTCTGCGAAGAGACGGACCCAGCCTGCTCGACAATTCATCTACTTGCAACCGGTGTCGCAGTTTGAGTTTGCGAAGAACATGGACGATCGGGGCAGTCGTTACCGTGCATTGTACCAGGAAAATGCCGACCCTGAGGATCGACAGGAGATGTTGGATATGCTGGGACCTGACCTCATAAAGGCCGCCGGGGAGACCCCCCAGAAGGATACCAATCCCAGGAATAATGTGCCAAAGAAATCCGAGATCCACTGGGCCGCCCAGGAAAGTAAACGCGAAGCACTTCGTCGTGGGGATAGAGAGGAGGCCAAACGGTGCTCAAAGATAGTGAGGAGAGAAAGGAGGAGGCTGGAGGCAAGAGTACAGAGGTGGAGGGCGGAGATGAACACGAGGAGGAGGAGGAGGGCCAAGACGGAGACGTTGATCCTTGCCAACGGGATGGAGTCCCAGAGCCGCGAGGAGTGGGGGGACGAGATATTGGGGCACATGAAGTCTAAGGTGGAGGACCCCGAGGCCAGGGAGGTGACCCTTCGTGAGCTACAGTCGCTGCGTGGTCTATGTTCGGGAAGCGGATCCTCGGAGGTGTTCTCGATGTCGCTCCTGCTGCGGGCGAGGGCGAAGCTGTCCACGGGAAAGGCCCCAGGTCCCGACAACGTGACTGTCACGATGTTGAAACAGCTCTCGTGGGCATCTGTCCGACGTGTTCTGGTGAGCTTCCAAGGTGTGTATTCTCGCAGGTTATGTTGCCCCGACAGTTGGCGTCAACTAGCTGCCACGCTCATGCCTAAGGAAATGGACATACAACACTTGACAGATACACGTGTACTATGTCTACAGTCGTGTCTTATGAAATGGTACATGACATGTATTGTGATGATGATTGAGAAGAGGATTGAGGAGCACCGACACTATGTATGCCTGTACGGGTTCGGATCGGGACGAAAACCATCGGAAATCACTAGCGTTGCCAAAAGGCTCAGCCAGCACTCCGCTGTCTGGGGCAAATGAGACAGTTTGTGGCTTGCCAACCTCGATATTTTACAAGCATTCGATAATGTCACTCCGTGCCTCGCCATGCGCTGTCTTCGTGCTCTTGACATACCAGCTGATCTCATTGTGGCGTTGATTGAACCCATGATTGATAATCAGTGCGTGGACAGCTTCGAGGGCATCGAGGCATCTTCAGCTGTCTATTGAGACAAATCTATTCGAACGGGAGGAGTGGAGGGGCCGATTTTTTTCTAGCAGTATCTATTGTACTCTGGAGAGATGTGATCGACAGGTGGAGGCAGGATACGCAGTACGGTATCAAGTTGGAAAATGATGAGCGCATGTTCAACGGTGAGCGTATGACCCACAGTTTCTGGGCAGATCATCTTTTGTTGTATGCGAAGACTCGCTCTGACCTCGAGTTTATGGTGCGTGACATGAGTATCCCGCTGATGAATGCAGGAATGACCTGGAAGCCGGAGTCCTTGATGTATATTTACTTTGGTGCGCCGCCTGGCATCCCGCCGTCCCCCGAGCAGGATATCCGTGTGCTGGTGCCGCCTTATGACGCTGCTCTTGGGGCCCGAGAAGTGGTCCTGCCGCGTGTTCAGTCGTTTGAGATCCTGGGAGCCACTCTGGAGGAGACCTGGAAGGACCACTCGGATTCAGAGGCCATGCTCCAGAAAGCCCAGAAGATATTCTTTGGGGAAATCGCCTATTATTGCTGCTCTGGTATTGAGTTGGCTGAGAGATTTATTCGTTATCAAGCTGAAGTGATTGCTGCATTATTATTCAACTGTGAGGGCCGAACGCCCGACTATTCCACCGTTGCTGCTGTTCACTCTTTCGAGGGCAGATGCCTGGCGTTAATGTCAGGTCTACGCAAGCGGAGAACTGAAGGATGGTCTGAGTTTCAACGTAGGCGATACAAAGTTGGACGGCAGAGTTTTGTTGAGCTTGGATTCCGAAGTGCGGTGCAGATATGGATATTTCGTCGTTGGGATTGGGCCAAGGATGTCTCAGTTGCTGCAAGTATTCGTATGAGGAGGTACACAACACACACAGTGGAGGAGGAGGGGGAGACGGTACCAAATCGGCGTCAGAGAAAAACTCGGGCGATGGCGGTGGCGGTGGCCTCTCAAGTATCCCAGATCTCCCAGATGTCGAGTGGCGGTCGTCGGCGGGCAACGGATGATCAGCCTGCCATACCTGAGGAGTCGAACATGTCACGTGAATGGATGATATCTAGGCTGGCCATGCTACATGGAAGGGGGAAGTGGACGGAACATCGGGACACATGTATTCTAGCGTTGCCTGCAAAAGATAGGAAGCATCTCACACGCATGAGCATGGGTGCACCTGCCCGTGGACATACTGTATGGGACTGGTGTTTGTGCGATCTCTTTGGTTGTGAGTGGTACCTCTCGTTCGACAGCTCCGCTGGGTCCCGAGAGAAATATTGCAAACATTTGCTGACTGTGATTGGCATGCAACACTTGTTCGACTTGTTTGTTTTACCCAGGCCACCTGGTGTGAGGCACGTGAAGGCGGAGGAGGAGGTGGAGAGAGAGATGAATGAGAGGATTAGCAAACGTATTGCCGCTAATTATGAGAATGAAACGGAGTGGAGGTGTGAGAATATTGAACGTCTTGGGATGGAGATCTTGGGAGATAGTAAGACGGTCGTTAACTGGATGTGTGGTGAGTGGCAGATTCGCAACAAGCAGTATGTACGACTGGTGGGAACACTACAAAATACTGTATCGATGCTGTCTGGATGGGGACTGACCTCACCTGCATCGGGACAGAATCTGTATAAGCATTTCTTTCGTGAGGGTAATGAACGTGCGGATAGATTGTCGTGGGAGGCCAGAGGTGGCCAAACTATTACTCGCTGGTTTGCATATGATCAGTTCCTCAGTACTCGTAAGACTGCTCTCCGTGGTGCATTCGATGGGGGTGTCAGTAATGAAGGATGTGGAGGTGGGTGGTGGCTTCAGATTGGCGTTGTAGGTAGGGGTTCCAGCGTGCAGGTTGATTTTCCCATCTCCTCCTCCTCCTCCTCCTCCTCTTCCTCCTGCATCAGCTCGCAGAGCTTCCATTGGCACGATGTGGCCGAGGAGGCGATGAGCTTGCCTCCAGGTAGCACGGTAACCTGCTGCGAACTAGCTGCCTGCGCTGCCCTGACGAGAGCTGCTGCTAAGGTGGCGTGCGCTCTGCTGCGACCTACCTAAGATGGTGGGGGCTCAGTTGCACTGTTCCGCCGATTCGGATTCGGATTCTAGTGGCGGACCGCAAACCGCAAAAAAACTTGGTTGACGGTTTACCGCCGGTTCCAAGTCGATGAGCTAGAGGAATTCCGGCGCGGGGTGGAGCTAGTTGGTCGACCCGACCAGAAAGAGCAAAGTGATGACTTTGGGTTGGTTTTGCTCAGATTGGAAAGATATTTGACAATCTATTTTGAGAAAGCAGATTTTTACGCCGAGTATTGGCATATGAACTTTTTTCCCTGAGCAGCTCAGCTCTCTTGAGCCAGTTTTAGTTTCAGTTGACTTCCGGGAACCGACTGCATCTTCACTCCGAAAATCTTAATTTGACGTTTTTCTAGAAAAGCTACAAGAAGCTCTCCGCTTCGATCCTGAGCTTTCTTACAGGTGCAAGGAGCTCTACGAGATTCCCGGCGGTGACCAGGTTGACGGTTCACCGCTGTCGCCAGTAACTCGTAGAGCTCCCCTTAGCGAGTTATTGCTGGAAGCTTAAGAGTAATTCCGGAGCGCTGGAGAGCTAGTCGACAAGAAAAATATCTCGTAGAGCTCTTCGTTATCGATTAGCCAGAGGAATTCCGGCGCGGGGTGGAGCTAGTTTGTCGACCCGGCGAGAAAGGACAAAGTGGTGACTTTGGGTTGGTGTTGCTCAGATTGGAAAGATTTGTGACAATTCATTTTGAGAAAGCAGATTTATACGCCGAGTATTGGCATATGAACTTTGTTCCCTGAGCAGCTCAGCTCTCTGGAGCCAGTTTTAGTTTCACTTGACCTCCGGGAACCAATTGTATCTTCACTCCGAAATCTTAATTTGACGTTTCTCTAGAAAAGCTGTAAGAAGCTCTCCGCTTCGATCCTGAGCTTTCTTACGGGTGCAAGGAGCTCTACGAGGTTCCCGGCGGTGACCAGGTTGACGGTTCACCGCTGTCGCCAGTCTTAAACCCTGTAGCTCTCAGCGAGCTCTCCGGGAACATCAGACGCGTCCACTTGTTCCACTCTGAGGTCTAAACTCGGTCTGATACTCGAGCTAGGTTCGCGAAACTGTTCGTATTGTTCCAGTCATCCTCAGAGCTGCTCTCGATTTACGCACTTAACTCGGGCTTTAGGAGACCTACAGAGCTCGTGCAAAAGACAATCCAGAAGCATCGAGAGCGTTCGGCTCTTGCATCGAGAGGTCTGAAATCGCTTGGGCTGAAAAATTGTTTGTTCTCTGCATTTTTTCGAAATTATATATTGTCAGGAAGCTGTGCGAGTCTCCCAGCGGTAAGAAAGGTTGACGGTTTACCGCCGGCGCCCAGTTTCTGCCCGCCAGATGGGCTTGCAAGGAAAGTTGGGATACCAGATTTTTCGACCTGTGACGACTATGAGGGTTTCTGTATCTTAATATGAGCTCTCTAGGCGTATTTCACTATCGGAACACTAGGAGCAACCAACTTCTTCTCAACATAAAAAAATAGAAAATGATTTTTTTCGAGAAATGCCTCCAGAAGTTTCATATGTCAAGTTCCCGGCCGTGACCTGTTGACGGTTGACCGCCGGCGCCAGGTCAATCCGGTCAGAAAATAAGATGTCATAACTTTGGGTTGGTTTTGCTGAGATATAAAAGATATACCTCGTAGAGCTCTTCGGCATCGATGAGCTAGAGGAATTTCGGCGCGGGGTGAAGCTGGTTGGCAGAGCCGACGTTAAGAGACAATGTGAGGAGCTGGGGTGGATTTTCTTTAGATTTGGAAGATATTTGACCATTGATTTTGAGACGTGAGTTATGCCTCGTCTGCCAAGCAAATTCTCCGAGATCGCGCGCGTTCGATGCCCTGAGCAGATCGCTAAACTGCTTCAGTAACTCGTAGAACTTCCCTTAGCTAGTTGCTGGAAGCTTAAGAGAAATTCCGGGGCGCTGGAGAGCTAGTTGGCAAGAAACATCCACGCACCTTTTGCAGACTCAACTCGTAGAGCTTCCCTCAGCTAGTAACTCGTAGAGCTTCAGCTAGTTGCTAGCTTAAGAGTAATTCCGGGGCGTTGGGGAGCTAGTTGGTTAGAAACATCTCCACGGACTTTTTTCTTACCTTGGGTCGGTAGAATTTCGTTCTCGAAATTTCTCAATTCATTTGAGCTCGTTTTTTTTTGCCGTGATTTTCGATCTAGTTCCCGCTCGCCGTCTTTCAGATCGATCGGGTAGATATTACGGCCAAAAAGCACTGCGGCCGGATCGGCCGTTTCGGATCATCTTAACACGCGGTGGCGGTTTTCTGAACATAACTGAAGCTATAGGACAACTACAGAGCTGATGTTAACAGAAACCCTCTTAGAATCATCTGGCGCGTTCGTCTGTTGCATCTAGAGGTCTGGACTCGGTCTGCTACCCGAGCTAGGTCCGCGAAATTGTTCGTATTATCCGAGTAATCTAAATCGGTGCTGTCGGTTTTCTGTAGTTAACTCAAGCTGTGGGACACATACAGAACTCATATTAACAGAAATCGATCCATAATAACCTAGCGCGTTCATCTGTTGCATCTAGAGGACTGAACTCGGTCTGCTACTCGAGCTACGTCCACGAACCTATTCGTATTATTCGAGTCATCTTGACAGATGCTGTCGGCTTTGTGGACTTAACTCCAGCTGTAGACCACCTACATAACTAATACTTGCAGAAACGATTCGGAATCATCAGGCGCGCTCATCTATGGCATCTGGGGCTCTGAACTCGGTCTGCTACCCGAGCTAGGTCCGTGAACCTGTTCGTATCATTCGAGTCATCTTGACAATCCTGTCGGTTTTCTGTACTTAACTCGAAATTTGGGAGGGCCACAGAGCTCGTACGCACATCAATCGATTCAACATCATCCAGCGCGTGCGTCTGTTGCATCTAGAGCTCTGAACTCAGTCTTGTATCCGAGTCTGCTATCAGCGGAGGCCGAAAAACTATTCGTTCTCTACTAATTCTTTCGACACAATATATGGTCAGGAAGCTCTACGAGCTCCGGCGGGAAGAAAGGTTGACGGTTTACCGCCGGCGCCCGCTGGAAGCTTTTTAAGAGTAATTCCGGGGCGCTGGAGAGCTAGTTGGCCAGAAAAATCTCGACGGACTTTTTTCAGACTTTTTGTCGGTTGAAAATTTGGTTCTCGAAATTCCTCAATTCGTTTGAGCTCTAGTTTTTTTTCCCGTGATATTCGTTCTTCTTCCCGCTCGCCGTCTTAATCTCAGATCGATCGGGTAGATATTACTGCCAAAAAGCACTGCGGCGGGATCGGCCGTTTCGGGTCATCTTGACACGCGGTGGCGGTTTTCTGAACATAACTCGAGCTATAGGACAGCTATAGAGCTGATATTAACAGAGACCTCTTTAGAATCATCAGACGCGTTCATCCGTTGCATCCAGAGGTTTGAAATCGGTCTGCTATTCGAGCTATGTCCACGAAGCTATTCGTATTTTTCGAGTTATCTTGACAGATGCTGTCGGCTTTCTGGACTTAACTCGAGCTCTAGGACAGCTACAGAGCTGATGCTTACAGAACCCATTCGAGATCATCAGGCGCGTTCATCTATGGCATCTAGAGGTCTGAACTCGGTCTGCTACTCGATCTAAGTCCGTGAACCTATTCGTATTATTGGAGTCATCTTGACAGATGCTGTCGGTTTTCTGTACTTAACTCGAAATGTGGGAGGGCAGAGCTTGTACGCACATCAATCGCTTCAGCATCATCAGGCGCGTGCGCCTGTTGCATCTAGAGCTCTGAACTCAGTCTTGTATTCGAGTGTGCTATCAGCAGAGGCTGGAAAACTATTCGTTCTCTGCCAATTCTTTGGACATAATATGTGGCAAGGAAGCTCTACGAGTCCCCCGGCGGTAAGAAAGTTTGACGGTTTACCGCCGGCGCCGAGTGGCCCTTCAGGAGCGCGCCAGGCAAGCCAGCGCGACCGCGCACGTTTAAAGCGTGCTTGAGGCTACCTGACACGCAGTCGCACGGACCCGGGCACGCCTCGCCCGGGGCGAGGGCCCGGGGTTGGCGCGCCCGCGTTCCGGGCAGGCGAGATCGTACTCGTGGTCCCGAGCAGGGCGTTAAAAGGCTCTGATCTGAGCAGGCCGACACTGGTTCAGTGGAAAAGAACTTCCAGCACTGTTGGAAATCCCTCGCATGTGACGGTTCCTGCATACCTCGTAGAGCTCTTCGTTATCGATGAGCTAGAGGAATTCCGGCGCGGGATGGAGCTAGTTGGTCGAGCCGACGAGAAAGGACAAAGTGATAACTTTTGGGTGGTTTTGCGAATATTTGAAAGATATTTGACCATTCATTTTGAGAAACCAGATTTTCCGCACCTGTAGTGGGTTATGTCGCGTCCGTCAGTAAAACTCTTAGGCCCATAGGTGCAGTATTACTATCAAAACACTTGGGGGAACCGGCGCTGGATAAAAACAGGAAAACGTGATTTTTCGAGTTCTTCGTATCTCGGCCCAGAAGCTTTCTTCATGTGTTCCGAGGATCGCCGCGAGAAAAGAGCTCTACGAGGTTCCCGGCGGTCACCAGGTTGACGGTTTACCGCCGGTTCCCAGTCTCGACGGACCTTTTGCTGACTTTTGGTCGGTTGAAAATTTTGTTCTCGAAATTCAACCATTCGTTAGAGCTCTAGTATTTTTTCCCGTGAGATTCGATCTTATTCCCGCTCGCCATCTTGATCTCAGCTCGATCGGGTATCTTGCACTGCCAAAAAGCACACGGGCGGGATCGGCCATCTCGAGTCACCTTGATACACGCTATCGGTATATTGGACTTAACTCGAGATACAGGACAGTTACAGAGCTGATAAGCACACCTTATCGATTCAGAATGATCAGGGGCGTTCGTCTGTTGCATCCAGAGGTCTGAACTCGGTCTCCCAGCCGAGCTAGGTCCGCATTTGTATTCGTATTATTCGAGTCACCTTGACAGGCGCTCTCGGTTTTCTGTACTTAACTCGAGCTATATGACAGCTACAGAGCTGATACTTACAGAAACCGATTCGGAGTCATCAGCCGCGTCTGTCTGTTGAATCCATAACTCTGAACTCGGCCTGCTGCCCGCTCTAGAATCGCGAAACTATTCGTATTGTTCGAGTCATCTTGAGAGATGCTGTCGGTTTTCTGTACTTAACTCGAGTTCTGGGGTGGCCACAGTGCTGGTAGTCACAGGAATTGATTTGGAGACATTAGGCGTCGCCTGTCGATTCAGAGCTCGGAACTCGGTCTGCTGCCCGAACTAGGTCCGCGAAGCTGTTCGTATTGTTCGAGTCATCCTGAGAGGTGCTCTCGGTTTTCTGCGGGCTGTAGGGGGGCTGCAGCGCTGGTAATCACAGAAATCGATTCGGAGACATCAGACGCGTCCGCCCGTCGCATTCAGAGGTCTGAACTCGGTCTGATACTCGAGCTAGGTTTGCCAAACTATTCGTATTGTTCGAGTCAGCTGTCGATTTACGCACGTAACTCGGGCTGTAGGAGAGCTACAGAGCTCGTACAGAAGACAATCCAGAAGCATCGGGGGCGTTCGGCTGTTGCATCGAGAGGTCTGAAATCGCTTGGGCTGAAAAACTATTCGTTCTCCGCAATTTTTTTTCGACATTATATATTGTCAGGAAGCTCTACGAGTTCCCCAGCTGTAAGAAAGGTTGACGGTTTACCGCCGGCGCCCAGTGCGAATATTTAAAAGATATTTGGCCATTTCTACCTCGTAGAGCTCTTCGGCATCGATGAGCTAGAGGAATTCCGGCGCGGGGTGGAGCTAGTTGCCCGACCCGGCCAGAAAGGGCAAAGTGTTAACTTTTGGTCGGTTTTGCCAATATTTGAGAGATATTTGACAATTCATTTTGAGAAAGCAGATTTTCCGCACCTGTAAACGATTAAGAGGGCCTCTGCGTCTTAATATGAGCTCTGGAGACGCACATTTACTATCAAAACACTTGGCGGTGCGAACTTCACATCGACATGAAAAATTATCCTGGCGAAGGACCCAACCATATGCAGTTGTGAATGCCGCAATTGTGAATGCCATCTTCGCCTGCGCTCCCTATGTGGCCACGGCTTCCCGCCGGAGCCCGACATGCTCAGGGACACGTTCGTGGCCGTCTTCGCGGGCGCCGACGACGACAAGGACGGCGTCCCTCTCACCGAGGAGCAGAAGCAGGAGAAGGCCTTGAGAGCCATGAGGGAGGAGGTGGCGTTGCACGTCGACAAGGCGGAGTACGACGCCCATGCGCGGTTGTTGAAGCAGCGCAACTATGGGGCCACGATCCTCGTGAGGGATGTGCCGCTATGGCCCGGGGCCGCCATGCGAACCCTGCCACTGGCGCCTTCGGTGGAGCTCCAGTGGGGCCACGGTCCTCGTGAGCCGAAATGGCCCGAGGCCGCCATGCGAACCCTGCCACTGGGGCCTTCGGTGGAGCTCCCCATAGGGCCACGATCCTCGTGAGGGGTGTGCCGAAATGGCCCGAGGCCGCCATGCGAACCCTGCCACTGGCGCCTTCAGTGGAGCTCCCTATGGGGCCACGATCCTGTTGAGGGGTGTGCCGAAATGGCCCGAGGCCGCCATGCGAACCCTGCCACTGGCGCCTTCGGTGGAGCTCCCTATGGGGCCACGATCCTCGTGAGGGGTGTGCCGAAATGGCCCGAGGCCGCCATGCGAAACCTGCCACTGGCGCCTTCGGTGGAGCTCCCTATGGGGCCACGATCCTCGTGAGGGGTGTGCCGAAATGGCCCGAGGCCGCCATGCGCACTTTGCTACTGGCGCCTTCGGTGGAGCTCCTATGGGGCCACGATCCTCGTGAGGGTGTGCCGAATGGCCCGAGGCCCCGCCAGGCGAATGCGAACCCTGCCTCTTTTGCCTTCGTGGGAAGCTCCCTATGGGGGCCACGATCCGATTGCGAGGTGGTGCCGAAAAATGGCCACCGAGGCCGCCTGCGAACCCTGCCCACTGGCGCCTTTTCGCGGGCCGCCCTAATGGGCATGAGTCACTCGTGAGGGGTGTGCCGAAATGGCCCGAGCCGCCATGCGAAACCCTGCCACAATGGAGCCTTGCTGGTGGAGCTTCCCCTATGGGGGCCAACGATCCTCGTGAGGGGTGTGCCCGAAATGGCCCCCTAGGCTCGCCATGGCGAACCTGCCACTGGCGCCTTCGTGGAGCTCCCCTATTGGGGCCAGGGATCCTCTGGGGGGTGTGCCGAAATGGACCGAGGCCGCCATGCGAACCCTGCCACTGGCGCCTTCGGTGGAGCTAGCTTCCTATGGGGCCACGATCCTCGTGAGGGGTGTGCCGAAATGGACCGAGGCCGCCATGCGAACCCTGCCACTGGCGCCTTCGGTGGAGCTCCCTATGGGGCCACGATCCTCGTGAGGGTTGTGCCGAAATGGCCCGAGGCCGCCATGCGAACCCTGCCACTGGAGCCTTCAGTGGAGCTCCCTATGGGGCCACGATCCTCGTGAGGGGTGTGCCGCGAAATGTCCCGAGGCCGCCATGCGAACCCTGCCACTGGCGCCTTCGGCGGGGCGCCCTATGGGGCCACGATCCTCGTGAGGGGTGTGCCGAAATGGCCCGAGGCCGCCATGCGAACCCTGCCACTGCAGCCTTCGGTGGAGCTCCCTATGGGGCCACGATCCTCGTGAGGGGTGTGCCGAAATTGCCCGAGGCCGCCATGCGAACCCTGCCACTGGAGCCTTCGGTGGAGCTCCCTATGGGGCCACGATCTTCGTGAGGGGTGTGCCGAAATGGCCCGAGGCCGCCATGCGAACCCTGCCAGTGGGGCCTTCGGTGGAGCTCCCTAGGGGGCCACGAAGCGGTGGGTGAAACGCAGGGATGAAGAGGAGGAAGGGGGCAGCGGGAGGAGGAGTGGACGCGGGGCGCTGTCTCTTCAAAACGAGGACCCACCACCACAGGATGGTTGGGAATAATCAATTTTGCTTTTTTCGCGAACTGCTTCCAGAAGCTCTCTCTGTCGATTCTAAGCACTCTGACGCGTAGAAGGAGCTCTACGAGGTTTCCGGCGGTGACCAGGTTAACGGTTCACCGCCGGCGCCAGTTTTGAGAAATTAGATTCTTCGCACCTGTAGAAGGTTATAAGGGCCTCTGCGTCTTAATATAAGCTCTCTAGACGCACTTCTACTACCGAAACACTTGGAGGAACCAACTTCATTCCGACATGAAAAAAATGAGTTCGAGAAATGCCTCCAGAAGCTCTCTCTTTCGACTCTGAGCTCTCACGCGTGCAAGGAGCTCTACGAGGTTCCCGGCGGTGACTAGGTTGACGGTTCACCGCCGGCGCCAGTCGATGAGCTAGAGGAATTCCGGCGCGGGGTGGAGCTAGTAGGGCCACCTGGCCAGAAATGACAAAGAGGTAACTTTTGGTCGGTTGTGCCTTGTGTAGCCGTGGGGGTCAGAGTTCGGTGGTTTCTATAGAATGGAGGAAATCGAGGAAGTTGCAGGGTCATTTCGCTCCACCATCCAACTTCTTGGTATGCGAACTACATGCAATATTCATGTGTTTTTCGTTGCAACTTGCATGTTTGTCTTAGAAGCAGCACGATCTGATCCACGTTTGCCTGCGATTCGCATTTGTTGTGCGCGTGCGAGCCACCCGTTTCTATTTGCAACTGCGGCGCGCTTGCTACGAGACGCGAGCGTGTCGGTTGAGTTCGGGGCAGCGTCTCGTTGAGAGTCGGCGCGCGCCGCCCCCTCGCTCGATGCCTCTGCCGCCAACGGCGGTAGGGGCATCATTGTCGATGCGCCGCTCGCTGGTGCGACTCTTGTCTTCTGCGTCCGCCCTGCATGACAGTGGCATTGGTGCTTCGACTGTCTACCCCGCCCTTGCGTCTGACATCCGCTAGCTGTATCGCAATTGACGCGCCAGTTGTGTAATCTGTTCGTGAATTGTCTGCGGGCGATCCTCGCTGCTCGCGGCGTCGGCACTGGTTTGTGTGGTTCGTGGTCAAGTTTTGCGATGGGGGCCGCGGGTCTCAGCAGAGGCCCGCGTTAGTTGCGCGGAAAGTTATCGTTTGTTTGCCGTGGGCGCGCGCCCCACCCAACGCTTGGTCGCTCCTGTTTGTTTGTGCCCCGTCGCTTTAGCAGGGCAGCGACGCGGGGCGCGATGCTTTGTTTTCGTCGCGCAATTGCGCCGCACTTGCATCATTGTAGCCGTGTTGTTCCCGCGGCCCGCTTGAAACTGCCTGCGTCGAAGCCGCCGTATGCGGCGCGCAGGGTGGCGGCACCAGTTGAGTTTTGATTCGTTTGACAAATGGCAATCCCTTGTGTCCCGCGTCGGTGCCCTGACCGCTGAGCTACGCGACCTCGCAAAAAACTAGCTCCCTCGCAGTATGCCTCCCTGTTCCCTCGTTCATCCCCGCCCCCCGTCTTCATGTACCCAGTGCCCCAGTTCGTCTCATTATTTAGCCCCCCCCGTTTCAACCAACGCTTCCTATGTGTAACACTTCCCCAAACAGATCTTACAACATGTCCCAGGCAGTCCTTGCAACGTGTCTCAAACAGTGCTTGCAGCTTTTCCAAAAACAGTGCCTGCAGCGTCCTCGGCAACAGTGCTTGCCAGTGTTCCCCTCTCAGTGCTTGCAGCGGCTCTTCAAACGGTGCTTGAATCGTCCAGGCTGTGCTTGCAACGTCTCACTAGTGCCTTTCAGTGCTTGCAGTGTCCTGCGGGGCGTGGAACGTCTTACAGCGTGCGCAGTGTCTCTGCAACCCAGCGGTGGAAACAATGCCCCCGTGGCGCTCTCAGAAGGACTCGCCGTTAACATCGTTATAACCACCATCGTCACCATCGTCATCATCACCGTCTTCCGTCTCCTCCTTCTCCTCCCCCATTCCCCCCCCGTTCCTTCTTTTCCGTTGCATCATCCGTATCCTCATCCTCTTCCTGCTCCTCCTGCTCCTCCCCCCCTCCTCCTCCTCTTCCTCCTCCCCCCCCTCAGTCTCAAACTCTTTATTGGAATCCTCACCCTCCTCCTCATCCTCCTCCTCCGTCACATGCCCCCCCGCCAGCAGTCATCAATCAGGCACATGTTGATGCCTACCAGAGTGGGCATAGTCTATATTGGCGCAGTGTCCGAGCCAGTGCTTGCAATTCTACTACAAAACGTCGTTGGTACTATGTTCGGCGCAGTGCTTGCAGCGTTTCCCCATGCAGTGCTTGCAACCTCTCCTCAAACAGTGTTTGCTACGTCTCGGCATGGGGTTCGGTATGGGCAGTGGGCAACGACCATGCTCAGATGATGCGTTCAATGTTGATGTGGTGATGTGACGATGTGATGGTATTGCCGTTTTGGCTCAAACCGAGGAGATCCTGCTTCCAGCTTGCAGTGCTTGAGGCCCCCTGCCCTGTGTTGAGGCTTCACTTTCTGTGTCGCACCCAGCATGGACCAACACATCGAGGATGTGCCGATGCCGTTGGCGATCGGGGGTTTGGTTGCAGGCGGCCCTCCAGATGCAAACGGCGATGATCACATTGCCGTGCCGCCGCCTCTGGCGCTTCCAGCGCCAGCGCCCCCTGCCCGCCTCGATCTCAAGAGAAGGACGCCCGAGCTCATGAGCCACGCTCGTTCCAAGAAGATGTTGTTGTGCGCCCAGAGCCGCGAGTCGAAGCTCCGCCAAGACTTTGAACAGCTCAAAGGGGACATGCACACGGCTTGTACGTTGATCCCTGCATGCGCCCAATTGTTCGGGCGGCCCGTGAAACACGTCGGCAGGATCAAACAGGACGACCTCCGACCAGCACATTTCACCTTCTTGAGCAGGATTGTCTTTGCCAGACGCCTGGGCACGCTGAACATTGGCATCGACATTCGGCGGTTGGTGTGCGCCGCAGCCCGCGTGATCAAGGCCAGACAGGATGATGGCGTGGAACACGTCCTCCGCGGCGGTGAGAAGGCTTTGCAGCACCCAGGTGCCAGCAATCGGTTCGTCCACATGTCATATGCTCATTTGTGGGACGAGGTCAACTGCAAGTTCGCAGCATATCCGAAGATGGGGTGCCGCCGCAGGAAGACAACCACGAGCATTCAGACGATCTGCCAGCGAGGTTACGCCAGGCTGACCTTGGCCAACCACATCAACGACGAGAGCGCGATCAGCCGATCGTTCTGCGAGCAGATCCTTGTCAACCCGATGAAGGTGAGCGGCACTTCAGCCAATGCGATCCTGCCCGCTGTGTTGAAGACAATCCCGCGGCCATTCCAGTTCAACGCCGTGGAGAATATTGATCGGTTGTTGCGTTCGTTCTCGTCCTTCACGATGTCTCTGACTGGTGACAAGGCGTCTGGGAACATCCTCTTGATGAAACAATTCTGTCACCAATGGGAAACGATGGTGCTTCCGCGCAGCAGTGGTCGGCTTCTTGTGTTCCCAGAGACGTGTGGCGTGCACTTAGAACATCGCACAAAATTGCAAGTTGTACCGCTCAAGCACCACACAATGCGCCTCTTCAGCTTAGCCAACTTGCTTCGCCTTGACGGTGTGCGGACCAGCATATGCGAGTCGATCGAAGTGCTGGTGCAGAAGATGCTCAAGCGACGGGTCCTCGGCCCGCCGCCAGACGGCATTGCCTGCCCGCTGTCCAAGTGCATCAATGTTCTCTTCCGCCCAGATGCGGGCCACCACAAGCGCGCCAACGGCAAGGTGTCTCGCAGGGTACAGGACCTGGGTGAATTGATGAGAATGGTCAACGGGGATCTCCACGGAGATTGGGTGCATTATTGCTGGGACGAGTCAACTGGCAGGCCGTGTTGCAGGGGCGCCGGCACTTGCTACGACAGAACAGTTCGTTCGGTCACGAATGCGCTGTATGGCGGCGGGGACCCTATTCCAGCAGAAAGCAGATGGACGCACACCTTGGTCAATATGAAACAGTTGCTGCTGAGGCGAATCGTGTACAATATCGGCGTGAAGGCGTTCCCGTGTTCGATCAGAAAACCTGGCGCCGCCAGCGAGATGCCGCAATCCGCCGACGGCGAGGCATGTCAATCGCACGTCGCTGAGGTGAATGCGTCGCGGCTGTCACGTGTGGGCGTGTATTTTGATGACCCCGAGACTTTTCCAGAGCTGGCCTTGCTCACGGTTTCCGTGGACATCGTCGACAGGCGTTTGTTGTACCCACTTTTGGGCGACCCATGGCCCGCGGATGACGACGCCCGCAGCAAATTCGAGTGTCTCCTGGACCCAGATGATATGATTGCCTGCGGCTGCTCCCGCCACCGTGCCAGCCCAGCCGCGTCGGTGGTTTTTGCGCTAGGGGGCGCGTGCGTTTTACAAGTGACGCGTTTGGTTTTTCAAACTACGATAATACCTCTGCAGCCATGACGGCCACCACTGGTGATTGTTATGACGGCAGGGGTATTCCATGTGACGAAGACGGCGGGGATGATGATGATGATGATGATGATGATGATGATGATGATGATGATGGCTTCTGCTGCTGCGAAAACGGTAACCGTGGCGATGACGATGGTGATTCTCCCGCGAGGGAGGCGCCGAAACAGTAGCACGTGACACTTAGTCACTTCGGCTGCTTCAGGAAAACGACGACGGTGACGACGATGGGGGGGAGAAAGGGGAGGAGGAGGAGGAGGAGGAGGATGAGGAGGAGGAGGAGGAGGATGGGGAGGAGGAGGGGGAGGAAGAGGAGGAGGAGGGAGAGGAAGAAGCAACGAAGTAGACATTCGCCCGTTTCGCCCGAGACATTCTCTGACGCATGCGGCATTGAAAATGTGATTGTTTTATGTTGATTTGATTTGAATTTTTGAATTTTTGAATTTATTGAAATGTGAAATTTTTTGATTTTTTTTGATTGAATTTTTTTTTTGTGTTGAATTTTTTGATTTGAATGACTTGTGGTTTTTTTTGTTTTTTTTTTTTTTTGAATTTGTTTGTGAAATTGAAATCTAAGGCCTGGCCATCGGAACGTCGCACAGGGCGCGGGGGGGGCGGGGAGGGAAGGGGGGCGGCGGGGGGGGGGCAAGGAGAGAAGAGTTGTCATATGCGGCCCGTCCGTCTTTACTTTTCCAGGGGCCGAAGTTATTATTAGGTGGTGTCTCAGGCGAAACACGTATGCAGCACTGGCGGTGTCAACGCACATTGGCGTTACAATAATGCCACGTTCTTCTGCAATATTGGAGTTCATCTCGGGTCGGTTTGAAATCGACGCCTGAACACTGGCCTTTGGAACTGTTATTTGTTTCCACGGGCCTAGGCGACGCGGTCCCCGTGTTCGTCCGCCTCGAACGGCCGATTCGTCACACATGACGGCGCTGGCGCCTGCCCCGCCCTCGGCGCCTCTCCCGCTCAGACGCGGCGGAGGTACCGCGCGTGACGCTTCCGAGACGTGATGTCGAAATGTGCCATTGGTGTCACATGTGACAAGGCGTGTCCCCTCCCCCTACGCAACTTCCCGATGTGGCGAGGATGTCTCAGGCGATGCGCCCATTTCCAGGGGGGGCACGCGGGCGCGCGGAAGCGCGTGCAGAGGGGGGTAGAAGACTACCATCAACCGCACCAGACAGCACGACATCGCGGCCCAAGTGCCAGCGGTGGCGGATAGTTTGCTCGGCCACTGTTTGTCAGAGTTATTGCATGTACTTGAATCGTGGCTTCATGGCGGCGAGAGGGATCCGCTGGTTATCCTCGATGCAGTCCAGGCGCCGATGAGGGGCCCTGGCTATGCGCGCTTCGCGCGTTCATGCATCCTTCGCCTGAGTTCTGCGATCAGCCGAAGGTGGGATCTTCGGTACTCGAGCTGGCCGCACCCGCTCTTCACGCTTTGCAGCGCCCGCTCATCGGAAGAGCAGCGCAGGGATGTTGCGCGGCGACTGCTCGATGCATCGCGCGAGGAGCTCGGCGTGTACGCGCGCGGCGTGAAGCACCGCTTCAACACCGTGCCTCTGCTGATGAGTGAGGCGTGCAGGAAAACATTGCTGGCTGATTTTCGCACGTTCGGATTCTCCACCGACATCATCGAGAGGCTCAACGCGGAGATTCAGGCTGGTCGAGTGCATCGTGCGCCAGGTCGCGTCTTCGGTGGGGCGTCCAGGGAGCAGCTGCTGCAGCAGGCACTCGCCGTGCACAAGAAATGCGGTGGCGTCGACCCGTTGAGCATGAAGCGAGATGCAGCCCTGAAGTCGTCGGACCTTCGAGTGCAGGTGCAGCCACTCATTGCCGCTGCTCGGCCTGAGTTTCTTCCAATTGCAGGTGGGCCCGATGGCGCTGCTGCGAGCGCCGCGGCGCCTGAGCCCGTGGCCGTCGACCGCCCCGTGGAGATCGCGCTGGCGAACGCCTCCATCCTGCCGGGCGCGAGGGCGGTGGGAGCTGGCGGGGCCGATGGCGGCGGCGGGCCACCTGGCGACGGCGACGGCGGCGGACCTCTGCCACCCCGTCGGCGCGGATTGAGCCCGTGCATGCTGGAATTGAACAAGACGTTGGCGAGTCTGAAGAGGGCGAAGGGCTCCGCCTTGACGCCCGAGGAGCTGAGCACGGCTCGCAGCAGGTTCAGGGAACAGTGGCAGCTCATGAATCATGACGCTCACCACGAGGCCTTCGAGGATTGGCAGAACACGCTTGCAGAGATGGTGCCCGCTGATGCCCAGGCGCCCGCGTATGCCACTTCCTGGGGTCGAGGTTGCCGCTCGTCCCCGATCTCCTGCGAGGAGTTCTACGAGTGGCATCAATTGCACGGTTGGCCGACCAAGGACATGCGGGTGTACAATTTTGCAAACTTCACGGTGGCATGGGAGGAGGAGGGAGAGGAGGAGTAGGAGGAGCACGTGGAGGAGTAGGAGGGGGGGGGGAGGGGGATCGAGGCTGGATGGGAGGGAGGAGGAGGAGGAGAAAGAGGAGAAGGAGGAAGAGTAAGAGAAGGATCAGCAGATCGCATTCGGATGCTTCCGCCTAGCAGGAAGACTTCGAGTGCGATGCTGCCGACGACCTGGTCGTCCGCGCTGAGCCCATCCCTGACCTTCCAGACTTCAGCCTGTGGGGCTGCGGCAGGAACGCTCGGCCTGTTCCTCGGGCAACGGTGCCAAACGTTCAGCAGTTCCATTTGATAGAAAATGGCATTCACAACCTCCTGGCACGTTTAACGAGACCCGCCGCCGATGTCGGCGACGTGATGATCATGGTGGAGGGCCACTCACTGGAGAACCCAGCCAGCCGAATGCGCTTCGTGGGTATCATTTCGGGCACGTTTTACAATCCGAAGGTGATGCGTCCGCTAATATGTAACCGCCCTCCCTAAGCCCATCCAGAAACGACCACTGCCCATCCAGAAATCTGATGTGCCCGACGTCCGCTAGTGCATCCCCGTCAGCCCATCCACTAACGACCAATCCCATCCAGAGACGATATTGCCAATGCCCCAGCCCATCAGAAACGACATGAGACATGCACCCCTGTCAGCCCATCCATGAACGACCGACATCCGAACGAGTTGCCTTGGCCACGGAATTCCACGGGGGGAGTCAAATTGTAATAAGAGGGGTTCTGAGCACGCTCTGAAGGCTCTCGAGGTGGCAGTCTGCGCGCCGTTTTTTTTGGGGGGGGGCTATCGGGGGGCGCCGCCTGTGACGCCGTCTTGCGACCATCTTGGGTTCTTGGGACAGCATAGCATCACAATATCACGGTCTTGGGATCCTCCTCATCTCCCTCCTCCTCCTCCTCCTCCTCCTCCTCGCCCATCCTCGCCCATCCTCCTCATCCTCCTCCTCCGTCTCCTCCCCCTCCTCCTCTTCCTCCTCCCCCTCCTCCTCCTCCTCCCCCCCCGCCCAAGAGCACCCTCAGGCTCTCAGGAGAGCCGCGGTAGACACCAGTCTCCATGATGAATCATGCCGCTCCCTCTTGGTGACCACCCATGGCACACGGTTCGGGGAGCGGGGAGGCGAGATTGAAGCCAAGACGCCGCCTAAGAAACCCTTTCCCTTCCTCCCCATCCTCCTTCTCCGCCTCATCCTCCTTCAGGGCGCCGTGCGCTGTGCTCCTAGGTTGCCCATCGACCCAAGGTGTTTGATATCGCACCGAACACGTTCCAAGTGAGAGCGAATGCCCGCAGCGACGTGCTACACACGCCGTGTCTTGTGGAGATCGATGTTCAGAACTGTAGGAGCGCTGGCCGATTTCGTTGTATTGGCTATGAATCTTCAGTTCACTTTGTACTGAAGTTGGTTCGGAACCTGATCGACATGGATTTGTACTTAGTGGATTACGGCGTGGATGTCGATGTTGATAACAGTCTGAAGTGGAGCAGGATCTCAGCTGTGCACTTGCAGGGTGAGCTGTGGAGGGCGGGGATGACGCGCCCGTTCGGGTACCAGAGCCCCAGCAGCCGTGGGCCTTCTGCGTCCGACCTGGGAGCTGAACACCAGCGACCCCTTGGAGACGCCTCCTGGGCGCGGTGTTGGGCGCGGCGCTGGGCGCGGCGCTGGGCGCGGCGGCCGCCGCGGAGGGGGCGCAGGCAGAGGCCGCGGCCACGGAGCCGTAGATGGCGAGGGTCTCGGCGGCGGCCCCGACGCCCACGGCGACGTCGACGACGTTGACATGCCGCCGGTGGTCGACGACTTGCTACCAGCTGGCGCGGCGATTGGCGAGGAGATGGACATGCTGGAACACGAGGCCGAGGATGCCGACCTCGACGGCATGGAGGAGCTGGGCGACACGTTCGGCTTGGAGGACGGCGTCATCGAGGGGCACCCCCCAGGACTGGTCGGCGAGGGCGGCGGGGACTTGGACGAGCATGGCGATGCTCGCGGTGCTGAGCTTCTTGGGGTACCAGCTGAAGTACCCGATGAGATCGCAGCTGGAGCGGCAGACGGCGCTGCTGACGTCGGCCTGGAGCCTGAGCCTGGCGAGGCCGAGGAGCCGCCCGCGCCTGCGGCGCCGCTCCCGCCGCCGCCGCCAGGGCCGCATGATCTCGTTGGCCCGACGCCGAGTGGATACTTCCACATGGATGGTCGCCAGGTGTTGCGCATTTTGCGCGGTCATCCTGCCGACAGCGTGACAGTGAATTGCTATCATACTGGCCTTCGGCGCATCCCGCCACCGCGCCTGAGTTGTCGGTCGGGGGCATATGTCGGCAGTATGCCCCGCCCTCCGATGCGCCTCGCCAGCGGAACAAGTACCACTTGAAGCATCTCTGCACTATGCCTCAAGTGGTACCGAATACGTGTCACTTGGGACATGGCCGTTGCATGCCTCAAGTTGTACCGACCAAGTACCACTCGGAGCATGTCGCCAATCTGCCTCAAGTGGTACCGAGCAACATACCACTTGAAGCATGTTGGCAATATGCCTCAAGTGGTACCGAGTAGGTAGCACTTGAGGCATGCCCGTTGTATGCCTCAAGTGGGACCGATGAAGTACCACTTGGGGCATGCCGTCAGTATGCTTCCAGTGGTACCGATCACGTACCACGTGATGCATAGTGACGCGCCTGCACGCGGGTGGACCAGAGATATTTTACAAGTTGGGCGCTGGTCCCCTGGATGATTCCTCGGGGTTGAAGCCTGAAATTCAAGGGATGCGGCAGAAAGCCCGACGGCACGCCCACTCCGTGCCTCGAGGCACGGTGGCGGGTATGCATGCTGGCTGCAGGCTGTGCATCGGCGAGAGTCGGTGCCCATCGGACGAGGTCTTGAAGACCTGGCTGTTCGAGGTGCCAGCAGCAGCCCCTGGCGCGTCCGCCGCGGAGCGGCGAGAGCTCATGCAGCGGCACGCGCAGCTGGCCAAGGACAGGTGGTACGTGAACAAGAAGGCCAAAGCCAAAGCTGCACCTGCGCCTCCTGGTGAAAACATCAAAGAACCCCCATCAGGTCTTCCAGAAACGGTGGTCCATCCAGAAACGATTCTCCGATGTCGCCAGCCGTCCAGCCTCGGAACTGCAGATATTGAACTGTCAGCCCAGCCGCTGGGACCCGAAGAACAGCGGTCGAGCCAGCTCATCCAGAGGCGATGCCAGCCCAGCCCATTCAGAGGCAATGCCAGTTGCCAACCTATCCAGAAACGATGCCAGCCAAACCCATCCAGAAGCGATGTCAGCCTGCCCTGGCCCACCCCGAAGCGACATCACCAGCCCATCCAGAAACGGCGTTCATCTATCCAGGAACGATGCTCCATGGAGGGGTTAGTTTCCAGAAGCCAAGTGGGCGCGCGCAGTGACAATGAGGGATTCGCAGTGCCACTCATGCTTCGGTGTGCGTCTCTGTTCGCACAAATTGGGCTTGCATGTTCTGAATGCGTATGTCCGCATGTATGCATGTTTGTGCATGTGGATACATGTAGCTATATGTATGTATGTGTATGTGTGTTATGTCGAGGTGATGCTGTTTGCATTTATGTGTGGTATATGCATGGCATGTAGAGTGTATGTGCGTGTAGGTGTGTTCTATTTACGTCCGACCATCCTCATCTAGCGCGCATTTGTAGGACATCAGGCCAGGTCCCCCCCCCCCCCCCCCCCCCCCCCCCCCCCCCCCCCCCCCCCCCCCCCTCTCCCCTCCCCCCCCCTCCCCCCCCCCCCCCCCCCCCCCCCCCCCTCCCCCCTCCCCCCCCCCCCCCCCCCCCTCCCCCCCACCCCTCCCCCCCCCCCCCCCCCCCCCCCCCCCCCCCCCCTCCCTCCCCCCCCCTCCCGACCCATCCTCATCTAGCCGCGCATCGGTAGGACATTCAGGCCAGGATTTGCACAAAGACATTCAGCGCCCTGATCAAGACCAAAGCGTAGGTTGTTCGTCGTTTTCGGCCTCTGGGGACCTCGGCCGTTTGGGCACCCTGGGTCATCAACAACTTATGTGGCATGGTCCGTAGCAATTTGGGTTCAAACAGCAAAGGTTTGCTCAAAAACTCTTCACTTCACAAAGAAACGCGTCCGAACGTAGGACCAAGACAATGAGCCCCACTGTGATTGCACTCGCTTGCGCCCTCTTCGGGTCGCCCGTATTCTCGTACAGGCCGTCGTCGTTTTTCGATGATGAGGGGAAGGTGCTCAAGGTGCACAGCCACAACTCGAGTAGCCCGACTCCAGGCCATCCAGAGGGTGTGACATTGTACTTGAAGAGTATTCAGCCGGGTGACGCCCTCCTTAAGAGTCTCAGTGACTTCATCTCCACGCCCACCTTCAAGGCTCAGCGGATCGAGACGGGTGGCTTCGGTGAAATAACTGTCCAGATCCCGGGCATGACTTGCTATACGGACAGCTTTGGCTTCGTCTCCATTGCAGGGAACCACTTTTTCCTTTACGTCAGGCGTGATGGCTCGGAGGACAGTCTGTCGGGGAAGCTGTGGGCCATCAAGGGCGTCATGAAGGTCGTGTCAAAAGAGGAGGGGGCGGTGGTCCTCCACTTCCCGTCGAAGGTCGAGGTTGC
The DNA here is from genome assembly GCA_963575745.1 of Prorocentrum cordatum. Classification (NCBI taxonomy): domain Eukaryota; class Dinophyceae; order Prorocentrales; family Prorocentraceae; genus Prorocentrum; species Prorocentrum cordatum. The sequence goes on along the minus strand of CAUYUJ010003828.1, from coordinate 12,597 downwards.
GTGTCCCGAGAGCAGTCTGATGTACCCCGGTCCTCAGGCTTATTCTGCCATGAGCCCCATGGCCGACAGCTTTGCCTGGCGCCACGCTGGGCAGCTCGGTGCGGGTGACCACGGCGCCTTCGTCTACAAGACAAAGGCGGAGTGCTTCCGCTTGGACATGGACGGCACGGGCACCATGCCGTGCGCCGAGCGGGCGCCGTTTCGGGATATGTACAACGGCCCCCCGAAGCAGAAGAAGCGTGTCTTGGTCGTCATCGACGTGCAGGGCGGGTACGATGCCGCAATCGTAGCGAACGCGTCAGGCAAAGGTGGGCTCACTTACATCAATCAGGAACACGACGTGGACCAAAGCTACGCGTTGGGCGCATGGAACGCCAACCACACCATGAAGCCTGTCACGAAGTTCGAGCCTGGCAAAAAAACAGATTTCGTACAACAAGGGTTGGAACACTGGATTGCCAACGGCTGTCATCGGACCAGTGGTGAACCGCATCAACGAATTGGTTGAGACAGTGGATTGGGACCTCGTCTTGTACACGCATGACTATCTCGATCCCGAGGCAAAAGGCGTGTTCCCCCTCGATAACAAACCGTGGTCGGACCCGAACAAGGAGGTTGCGCTCGTGCCGTACGGCGAATTCCTCACGCTTGCGGCCAAGGGAGCAGGGACAGACACGCACGACCGGTTCATGCACAACCCCCATTGCGCCAGACACGGCCCAGGTATTTTCAAAGTCGGGACGAAGAAGGTCTCAGAGGAGGAACAGGTACCCATACCTCTACCCTTCCCTCGTTTTCCCTTTTTTGGGCCTCCTGGGAGGCCCTCGTCGCCACCGCTGGATTCGCTTCGAAATCCTGGTCAGAACGCACACCAGGAGAGGTCCGGGGGGTAGCGGTATCGGTACCTTTTGGTTTCCCCAAGGTCATGTGTTTCCGGAAGCAGGTGGACGATGCCTTCTCCGATGATTTGGCAGAGCGTGGGCCGAAAAACGTGGACCCGGATGACGATGGGAGGCAGAACCCAATGGGGCATCTGTTGCTCTCGCAGCTCACCGAGGCGGGTTACGGGCCCGAGCACGCTGAGTTGAGCTTCACTGGCGTGGTGACGAGTCGGTGCGTCCAGTCCTCCCTTGTCCACGCCTGCAACGTAGGCTACAAGACGGAGCTCATCACAAGCGCGTGCGCTGACACAAGCGAAAGTGATCACGCGAAGGGGTTGGAGGCGGTGCGGACCGGTTGTCCGTCAGCCAAGATTTCGGAGTGATATTGGTTGTGCTCGAGGTGGTAGGCGAATGCAGACACACTCTAATGGACCAAAAGCACTTTTGATAGGGGCAAAAACGAACCATCTGGATGGAATAAGCAACGCCCCTGGGGAAGAGGGTCGAGACTTTCTACAGGCCCCGCACTCAGCAGCAACAGTACATCGGATCTCGGGGTGCATGTCCACCGCCAGGGACCCGACCGTCCTGGACCTGAGGGAGGCGGTGGATGCGGACGCCTCCCTTGCGGGGCCCCCCGGGGCCCCGCATGCATCACATCCACCGCGGCCTGGGGTCCTGGGAGACCGGCTTCCCAGGCGGTGGATGTGGTGCATCTTCAACAACAATGCAGCATCGTGAAGCGTCTCGACCAGAGCCCCGTACCCCATCTCTCTGCGCCATGTTTCGAGCCCGGTCGATCTCTGCGAGGGCACCGGGGGGCCCGAAACCGGGCGCGGAGGAACTCACGACTCGAAAAAATGAGACGCCAGGATCGCAGGGAATCGGGCTCGGCCGACAGGGGGGCGATGACTCGGGGGGGAGATCATGGGCCGGGGCCACGATGTCTCCCCATCTTTCATGGCGCCCCTCCTTCTTCAATCGCGTCGCTCATTCCGCCTGCCAAGACTATTCTGTCGCTGGCATTTGCCCGCGTGTTCGTTGCCATTGAGGCGCTGATGGGTGGTGGTAGTGTGCCGGAAGTGTTGCGTGATCAGTCTCAGGCAGAGGGCTCGAAATGGCTACTCGTGTCCCCGCTCTTGCGCCCCTCTTGGACTCCCCTTGAGGCCCTCTTGAGCCGTCTTGGGAGCTTCCTATGGGCTCATTGCAGCATGGTTGGCTCTTGCTTGCGTGCTCGCAGAGGCATTTTTGAAGCCTCGTCGGGCCTCTTGGAGGTATTTTGGGGGCATCTCGGGGCCTCTTCGGAGGGGTCTCGGGGGCCTTTTGGAGATTCTTGGGGCCCTCTTGGGAGCTTTCTGGCGGCGTGTGGGGGCAATTCTTTAGGAAAAGGTTTGAAGTTTCAGTTCGGGTTCTCCCTCTTGAGACCCTCCTGGTGGGATTGGAGGCTTCTTAAGACGCCTCTGGGGCCATCTTGGGGGCCTCTTGGGCCGTCATGGGCGCGTCTTGGCTAGAATTGTGTCAATCTGGGAGGCTGCATGGGCCGTTTTAGACGGTCGGAGGGCGGACAAGCGGTAACGCAAACGTATGATATGAATTCTGGCCTTTTGGAGGCCCCTTGGATTTGTATTAGGTAATTTGAGAGGGCACTTTCTGCCGCTACTTGCGGGGGGGGGGAGTTCAAAGCCCCTTGCCCCCCCAAAAGAAAACAGGGAGGGGGGGAAGGAACTTCTCCACCCCCTCTGAAAATGATTCAGGAGGTTTAGAGCGACGACGTTGCCGCCGCCAGCAAACGACGCAGACGCGAACGACGACGACGACGACGACGACGCACGGCGCACGACGCACGACGCACGACGGACCAAGCACGACGCATCACGCGCGACGCACGACCACGACCACGCCGACGCCGACGCCGACCACGACGCCGACGCCGACAAAGACGACGACGAATACGTCGACGAGCAGTGTAGAGTAGGGTTAGGGTAGAGAAGAGTCGAGCATGGTGAGACAAGGTAAGGTAGAATAGAACAGTTTAGAAAAGAGAAGAGTAGGGAGATGTAGATTAGATTGGGCCAGGGTCGAGTCGATGAGAGAAGAGTAGGGTCGATGAGTAGGGTCGAGCAGGAATCAACTAGAGTAGAGCAGAGCTGAGAAGAGTCGGAGCATATCAGGAGCAAAGTAGAGCTGAGTGGAGTAGAGTATAATATGCTAGAGTACGGTGGGTTAGAATAGGGTAGGGTAGGGTGGAGTGTGTTAGAGCACGGTAGAGTAGAATAGGGTAGGTTAGGGTAGAGTAAGGTAGAGTAGAGTAAGGTAGAGTAGAGGGGAGCGGAGTAGAGTTGAGTAGGGCAATGTCAAGTAAGGTAGAGCACAGTCGGGCTGGCAGGAGCCTGAGAGAGCTGGATCGAGTCCCGGTAGCATTAGGTCAGAACCAGTGTTTGGCGCGGGCGTTGGCGACAGCTGCGCCGCCGCCGCCGCTGACGTTGTCGCCGTCGTCGGCGTAGGCGTCGGGGGGAGTATCTGGATCCCCCGATACATTTTGCGGTGGGGGGGCTCGTTCTCCCCACAGGAGGGGGGGGGGGGCGGGCCCCCCCTCCCCTGTTTTTTGCGGGGGGGGAGGGGGCTTCGTGGGGGAAGGTGGGGGGTGGGGGCCTGGTTTCTGACCCCCCCCCAAGGATCTCTCTAAAGGGGGGAGAGGGGGGTGGCCCCGTGGTCTCCGACCCCACCTTGTTAAAATGTCGCAGGCCATCGGCGGTGGATCGCGCTGCGCTCACCCGACCGCTCGTCGGAGGATACTTTGAACCCTGGCGGGGGCGTACGGAGGCTATCGAGGAACCTGCCACCCGTGGCCCCGACTCGAATGACCTCTTCGGGCTCCCTCGGGTTCTTTCGGGGCGCTCCCGGGGCGCTTTGAGGGGCCTTGAAGACAGCCCGCGGGAACTCCGGCAGCTGCACAGACCACCGCCAGAACTTGCTCGGGGTCCGCACGGGGGACCCCGAAGGGCGGCCACGCGCGCGCGCGCGAAGTCTGACCGCCAAGTCTTGTTGACGGGGATCTCTGCACCCCGCTGACCCGATGGACCGGCGAGTTTCAATACGTCCCCTGGTTCCCCACCGTCTACGCACAGGCGTCGGCCCATACAGACGGCCTTGATTAGCAGGTCGACCCTGCCAAGTCAAGGGTATCCTTGTATCCTGTCTTCAGGGACGCGTGTCTGTTGTGTAGCCGTGGGGGTCAGAGTTCGGTGGTTTCTATAGAATGGAGGAAATCGAGGAAGTTGCAGGGTCATTTCGCTCCACCATCCAACTTCTTGGTATGCGAACTACATGCAATATTCATGTGTTTTTCGTTGCAACTTGCATGTTTGTCTTAGAAGCAGCACGATCTGATCCACGTTTGCCTGCGATTCGCATTTGTTGTGCGCGTGCGAGCCACCCGTTTCTATTTGCAACTGCGGCGCGCTTGCTACGAGACGCGAGCGTGTCGGTTGAGTTCGGGGCAGCGTCTCGTTGAGAGTCGGCGCGCGCCGCCCCCTCGCTCGATGCCTCTGCCGCCAACGGCGGTAGGGGCATCATTGTCGATGCGCCGCTCGCTGGTGCGACTCTTGTCTTCTGCGGCCGCCCTGAATGACAGTGGCATTGGTGCTTCGACTGTCTACCCCGCCCTTGCGTCTGACATCCGCTAGCTGTATCGCAATTGACGCGCCAGTTGTGTAATCTGTTCGTGAATTGTCTGCGGGCGATCCTCGCTGCTCGCGGCGTCGGCACTGGTTTGTGTGGTTCGTGGTCAAGTTTTGCGATGGGGGCCGCGGGTCTCAGCAGAGGCCCGCGTTAGTTGCGCGGAAAGTTATCGTTTGTTTGCCGTGGGCGCGCGCCCCACCCAACGCTTGGTCGCTCCTGTTTGTTTGTGCCCCGTCGCTTTAGCAGGGCAGCGACGCGGGGCGCGATGCTTTGTTTTCGTCGCGCAATTGCGCCGCACTTGCATCATTGTAGCCGTGTTGTTCCCGCGGAGCCGCCGTATGCGGCGCGCAGGGTGGCGGCACCAGTTGAGTTTTGATTCGTTTGACAAATGGCAATCCCTTGTGTCCCGCGTCGGTGCCCTGACCGCTGAGCTACGCGACCTCGCAAAAAACTAGCTCCCTCGCATTATGCCTCCCTGTTCCCTCGTTCATCCCCGCCCCCCGTCTTCATGTACCCAGTACCCCAGTTCGTCTCATTATTTAGCCCCCCCCGTTTCAACCAACGTTTCCTATGTGTAACACTTCCCCAAACAGATCTTACAACATGTCCCAGGCAGTCCTTGCAACGTGTCTCAAACAGTGCTTGCAGCTTTTCCAAAAACAGTGCCTGCAGCGTCCTCGGCAACAGTGCTTGCCAGTGTTCCCCTCTCAGTGCTTGCAGCGGCTCTTCAAACGGTGCTTGAATCGTCCAGGCTGTGCTTGCAACGTCTCACTAGTGCCTTTCAGTGCTTGCAGTGTCCTGCGGGGCGTGGAACGTCTTACAGCGTGCGCAGTGTCTCTGCAACCCAGCGGTGGAAACAATGCCCCCGTGGCGCTCTCAGAAGGACTCACCGTTAACATCGTTATAACCACCATCGTCACCATCGTCATCATCACCGTCTTCCGTCTCCTCCTTCTCCTCCCCCATTCCCCCCCGTTCCTTCTTTTCCGTTGCATCATCCGTATCCTCATCCTCTTCCTGCTCCTCCTGCTCCTCCCCCCCTCCTCCTCCTCTTCCTCCTCCTCCCCCTCAGTCTCAAACTCTTTATTGGAATCCTCACCCTCCTCCTCATCCTCCTCCTCCGTCACATGCCCCCCCGCCAGCAGTCATCAATCAGGCACATGTTGATGCCTACCAAATTGGGCATAGTCTATATTGGCGCAGTGTCCGAGCCAGTGCTTGCAATTCTACTACAAAACGTCGTTGGTACTATGTTCGGCGCAGTGCTTGCAGCGTTTCCCCATGCAGTGCTTGCAACCTCTCCTCAAACAGTGTTTGCTACGTCTCGGCATGGGGTTCGGTATGGGCAGTGGACAACGACCATGCTCAGATGATACGTTCAATGTTGATGTGGTGATGTGACGATGTGATGGTATTGCCGTTTTGGCTCAAACCGAGGAGATCCTGCTTCCAGCTTGCAGTGCTTGAGGCCCCCTGCCCTGTGTTGAGGCTTCACTTTCTGTGTCGCACCCAGCATGGACCAACACATCGAGGATGTGCCGATGCCGTTGGCGATCGGGGGTTTGGTTGCAGGCGGCCCTCCAGATGCAGACGGCGATGATCACATTGCCGTGCCGCCGCCTCTGGCGCTTCCAGCGCCAGCGCCCCCTGCCCGCCTCGATCTCAAGAGAAGGACGCCCGAGCTCATGAGCCACGCTCGTTCCAAGAAGATGTTGTTGTGCGCCCAGAGCCGCGAGTCGAAGCTCCGCCAAGACTTTGAACAGCTCAAAGGGGACATGCACACGGCTTGTACGTTGATCCCTGCATGCGCCCAATTGTTCGGGCGGCCCGTGAAACACGTCGGCAAGATCAAAAAGGACGGCCTCCGACCAGCACGTTTCACTTTCTTGAGCAGGATTGTCTTTGCCAGACGCCTGGGCACGCTGAACATTGGCATCGACATTCGGCGGTTGGTGTGCGCCGCAGCCCGCGTGATCAAGGCCAGACAGGATGATGGCGTGGAGCACGTCCTCCGCGGCGATGAGAAGGCTTTGCAGCATCCAGGTGCCAGCAATCGGTTCGTCCACATGTCATATGCTCATTTGTGGGACGAGGTCAACTGCAAGTTCGCAGCATATCCGAAGATGGGGTGCCGCCGCAGGAAGACAACCACGAGCATTCAGACTATCTGCCAGCGGGGTTGCGCCAGGCTGACCTTGGCCAACCACATCAACGACGAGAGCGCGATCAGCCGATCGTTCTGCGAGCAGATCCTTGTCAACCCGATGAAGGTGAGCGGCACTTCAGCCAATGCGATCCTACCCGCTGTGTTGAATCCCGCGGCCATTCCAGTTCAACGCCGTGGAGAATATTGATCGGTTGTTGCGTTCGTTCTCGTCCTTCACGATGTCTCTGACTGGTGACAAGGCGTCTGGGAACATCCTCTTGATGAAACAATTCTGTCACCAATGGGAAACGATGGTGCTTCCGCGCAGCAGTGGTCGGCTTCTTGTGTTCCCAGAGACGTGTGGCGTGCACTTAGAACATCGCACAAAATTGCAAGTTGTACCGCTCAAGCACCACACAATGCGCCTCTTCAGCTTAGCCAACTTGCTTCGCCTTGGCGGTGTGCGGACCAGCATATGCGAGTCGATCGAAGTGCTGGTGCAGAAGATGCTCAAGCGACGGGTCCTCGGCCCGCCGCCAGACGGCATTGCCTGCCCGCTGTCCAAGTGCATCAATGTTCTCTTCCGCCCAGATGCGGACCACACAAGCGCGCCCAACAATCTTTCGTGGATGCGCGTAAACCGCATACTGGCGGAACGCAGAACTATATGATGCACTTGACAGCTTCCGTTCCCCTTCCTCCTTTTTTCTGCTTTCCCCCTCTCCCCCTTCTCTTCTCCCTTCCCCTTCTTTTCCTCCTCCATTTCTTTTGATGGCCAGGTCTGTCTCGCAGGGTGCAGGACCTGGGTGAATTGATGAGAATGGTCACCGGGGATCTCCACGGAGATTGGGTGCATTATTGCTGGGACGAGTCAACTGGCAGGCCGCGTTGCAGGGACGCCGACACTTGCTACGACAGAACAGTTCGTTCGGTCACGAATGCGCTGTATGGCGGCGGGGACCCTATTCCAGCAGAAAGCAGATGGACGCACACCTTGGTCAATATGAAACAGTTGCTGCTGAGGCGAATCGTGTACAATATCGGCGTGAAGGCGTTCCCGTGTTCGATCAGAAAACCTGGCGCCGCCAGCGAGATGCCGCAATCCGCCGACGGCGAGGCATGTCAATCGCACGTCGCTGAGGTGAATGCGTCGCGGCTGTCACGGGTGGGCGTGTATTTTGATGACCCCAAGACTTTTCCAGAGCTGGCCTTGCTCACGGTTTCCGTGGACATCATCGACAGGCGTTTGTTGTACCCACTTTTGGGCGACCCATGGCCCGCGGATGACGACACCCGCAGCAAATTCGAGTGTCTCCTGGACCCAGATGATATGATTGCCTGCGGCTGCTCCCGCCACCGTGCCAGCCCAGCCGCGTCGGCGGTTTTTGCGCTAGGGGGCGCGTGCGTTTTACAAGTGACGCGTTTGGTTTTTCAAACTACGATAATACCTCTGCAGCCATGACGGCCACCACTGGTGATTGTTATGACGGCAGGGGTATTGCATGTGACGAAGACGGCGGGGATGATGATGATGATGATGATGCTGATGATGATGATGATGATGATGGCTTCTGCTGCTGCGAAAACGGTAACCGCGGCGATGACGATGGTGATTCTCCCGCGAGGGAGGCGCCGAAACAGTAGCACGTGACACTTAGTCACTTCGGCTGCTTCAGGAAAACGACGACGGTGACGACGATGGGGGGGAGAAAGGGGAGGAGGAGGAGGAGGATGGGGAGGAGGAGGGGGAGGAAGAGGAGGAGGAGGGAGAGGAAGAAGCAACGAAGTAGACATTCGCCCGTTTCGCCCGAGACATTCTCTGACGCATGCGGCATTGAAATCTAAGGCCTGGCCATCGGAACGTCGCACAGGGCGCGGGGGGGGCGGGGAGGGGAGGGGGGCGGCGGGGGGGGGGCAAGGAGAGAAGAGTTGTCATATGCGGCCCGTCCGTCTTTACTTTTCCAGGGGCCGAAGTTATTATTAGGTGGTGTCTCAGGCGAAACACGTATGCAGCACTGGCGGTGTCAACGCACATTGGCGTTACAATAATGCCACGTTCTTCTGCAATATTGGAGTTCATCTCGGGTCGGTTTGAAATAGACGCCTGAACACTGGCCGTTGGAACTGTTATTTGTTTCCACGGGCCTCGGCGACGCGGTCCCCGTGTTCGTCCGCCTCGAACGGCCGATTCGTCACACATGACGGCGCTGGCGCCTGCCCCGCCCTCGGCGCCTCTCCCGCTCAGGCGCGGCGGAGGTACCGCGCGCGACGCTTCCGAGACGTGATGTCGAAATGTGCCATTGGTGTCACATGTGACAAGGCGTGTCCCCTCCCCCTACGCAACTTCCCGATGTGGCGAGGATGTCTCAGGCGATGCGCCCATTTCCAGGGGGGGCACGCGGGCGCGCGGAAGCGCGTGCAGAGGGGGGTAGAAGACTACCATCAACCGCACCAGACAGCACGACATCGCGGCCCAAGTGCCAGCGGTGGCGGATAGTTTGCTCGGCCACTGTTTGTCAGAGTTATTGCATGTACTGGAATCGTGGCTTCATGGCGGCGAGAGGGATCCGCTGGTTATCCTCGATGCAGTCCAGGCGCCGATGAGGGACCCTGGCTATGCGCGCTTCGCGCGTTCATGCATCCTTCGCCTGAGTTCTGCGATCAGCCGAAGGTGGGATCTTCGGTACTCGAGCTGGCCGCACCCGCTCTTCACGCTTTGCAGCGCCCACTCATCGGAAGAGCAGCGCAGGGATGTTGCGCGGCGACTGCTCGATGCATCGCGCGAGGAGCTTATTCTTTTTTTGTTTGTTATTTATCGGGGCGTGTACGCGCACGGCGTGAAGCAACCGCTCTGTTCACCCTCTGGCTGATGAGTTGAGGCATCAGGGAAAACATTGCTGGCTGATTTTTTCGCACGTTCGGATTCTCCACCGACAGCATCGAGAGGTCAACGCGGAGATTTCAGGCTGGTCGAGGCATCGGCGACCAGGTCGCTCTTTCGGCGGGGCGTCCAGGAGCAGTGCTGCAGCAGGAATCGCCGTGCACAAGAAATCGGTGCGGTCGACCCGGTTGAGCACGAAGCGAGATGCAGCCCTTGAGTCGTCACCTCGAGTGCAGGTGCGCCACTCATTGCCGCTGCTCGGCCTGAGTTTCTTCCAATTGCAGGTGGGCCCGATGGCGCTGCTGCGAGCGCCGCGGCGCCTGAGCCCGTGGCCGTCGACCGCCCCGTGGAGATCGCGCTGGCGAACGCCTCCATCCTGCCGGGCGCGAGGGCGGTGGGGGCTGGCGGGGCCGATGGCGGCGGCGGGCCACCTGGCGACGGCGACGGCGGCGGACCTCTGCCACCCCGTCGGCGCGGATTGAGCCCGTACATGCTGGAATTGAACAAGACGTTGGCGAGTCTGAAGAGGGCGGAGGGCTCCGCCTTGACGCCCGAGGAGCTGAGCACGGCTCGCAGCAGGTTCAGGGAACAGTGGCAGCTCATGAATCATGACGCTCACCACGAGGCCTTCGGGGATTGGCAGAACACGCCTGCAGAGATGGTGCCCGCTGATGCCCAGGCGCCCGCGTATGCCACTTCCTGGGGTCGAGGTTGCCGCTCGTCCCCGATCTCCTGCGAGGAGTTCTACGAGTGGCATCAATTGCACGGTTGGCCGACCAAGGACATGCGGGTGTACAATTTTGCAAACTTCACGGTGACATGGGAGGAGGAGGGAGAGGAGGAGTAGGAGGAGCACGTGGAGGAGTAGGAGGGGGGAGGGAGGGGGATCGAGGCTGGATGGGAGGGAGGAGGAGGAGGAGAAAGAGGAGAAGGAGGAAGAGTAAGAGAAGGATCAGCAGATCGCATTCGGATGCTTCCGCCCTAGCAGGAAGACTTCACGAGTGCGAGATATGCTGCCGACGACCTGGTCGTCCGTTCCGCGCTGAGCCCATCCCTGACCTTCCAGACTTCAGCCTGTGGGGCTGCGGCAGGAACGCTCGGCCTGTTCCTCGGGCAACGGTGCCAAACGTTCAGCAGTTCCATTTGATAGAAAATGGCATTCACAACCTCATGGCACGTTTAACGAGACCCGCCGCCGATGTCGGCGACGTGATGATCATGGTGGAGGGCCACTCACTGGAGAACCCAGCCAGCCGAATGCGCTTCGTGGGTATCATTTCGGGCACGTTTTACAATCCGAAGGTGATGCGTCCGCTAATATGTAACCGCCCTCCCTAAGCCCATCCAGAAACGACCACTGCCCATCCAGAAATCTGATGTGCCCGACGTCCGCTAGTGCATCCCCGTCAGCCCATCCACTAACGACCAGTCCCATCCAGAGACGATATTGCCAATGCCCCAGCCCATCAGAAACGACATGAGACATGTACCCCTGTCAGCCCATCCATGAACGACCGACATCCGAACGAGTTGCCTTGGCCACGGAATTCCACGGGGGGAGTCAAATTGTAATAAAAGGGGTTCTGAGCACGCTCTGAAGGCTCTCGAGGTGGCAGTCTGCGCGCCGTTTTTTTTTGGGGGGGGGGGGCTATCGGGGGGGCGCCGCCTGTGACGCCGTCTTGCGACCATCTTGGGTTCTTGGGACAGCATAGCATCACAATATCACGGTCTTGGGATCCTCCTCATCTCCCTCCTCCTCCTCCTCCTCCTCCTCGCCCATCCTCGCCCATCCTCCTCATCCTCCTCCTCCGTCTCCTCCCCCTCCTCCTCTTCCCCCCCCCCCTCCTCCTCCTCCCCCCCCGCCCAAGAGCACCCTCGGGCTCTCACGGTAGACACCAGTCTCCATGATGAATCATGCCGCCCCCTCTTGGTGACCACCCATGGCACACGGTTCGGGGAGCGGGGGGGCGAGATTGAAGCCAAGGCGCCGCCTAAGAAACCCTTTCCCTTCCTCCCCATCCTCCTTCTCCGCCTCATCCTCCTTAAGGGCGCCGTGCGCTGTTCTCCTAGGTTGCCCATCGACCCAAGGTGTTTGATATCGCACCGAACACGTTCCAAGTGAGAGCGAATGCCCACAGCGACGTGCTACACACGCCGTGTCTTGTGGAGATCGATGTTCAGAACTGTAGGACCGCTGGTCGATTACGTTGTATTGGCTATGAATCTTCAGATCACTTTGTGCTGAAGTTGGTTCGGAGCCTGATCGACATGGATTTGTACTTAGTGGATTACGACGTGGATGTCGATGTTGATAACAGTCTGAAGTGGAGCAGGGTCTCAGCTGTGCACTTGCAGGGTGAGCTGTGGAGGGCGGGGATGGCGCGCCCGTTCGGGTACCAGAGCCCCAGCAGCCGTGGGCCTTCTGCGTCCGACCTGGGGAGGCTGAACACCAGCGACCCCTTCGAGACGCCTCCTGGGCGCGGTGTTGGGCGCGGCGCTGGGCGCGGCGCTGGGCGCGGCGCTGGGCGCGGCGGCCGCCGCGGAGGGGGCGCAGGCAGAGGCCGCGGCCACGGAGCCGTAGATGGCGAGGGTCTCGGCGGCGGCCCCGACGCCCACGGCGACGTCGACGACGTTGACATGCCGCCGTTGGTCGACGACTTGCTACCAGCTGGCGCGGCGATTGGCGAGGAGATGGACATGCTGGAACACGAGGCCGAGGATGCCGACCTCGACGGCATGGAGGAGCTGGGCGACACGTTCGGCTTGGAGGACGGCGTCATCGAGGGGCACCCTCCAGGACTGGTCGGCGAGGACGGCGGGGACTTGGACGAGCATGACGATGCTCGCGGTGCTGAGCTTCTTGGGGTACCAGCTGAAGTACCCGGTGAGATCGCAGCTGGAGCGGCAGACGGCGCTGCTGACGTCGGCCTGGAGCCTGAGCCTGGCGAGGCCGAGGAGCCGCCCGCGCCTGCGGCACCGCTCCCGCCGCCGCCGCCAGGGCCGCATGA
>CAUYUJ010003827.1:0-75394 GCA_963575745.1 Prorocentrum cordatum | reverse complement strand
ACCACTGGGGGGCGCTGGGGAGGTCCCACTGGCGGGGGGAGGCGTGCGACGCGAAAAATTAAATCGTCGGGGCGGAGGGGGCACTGGGCGCGGCTGGGGAGGCCCCACTGGGGGGTGCTGGGGGCCACTGGGGGGCGCTGGGGAGGTCCCGGGGGGGAGGGGGTGCGTCGCGATCATAAAATCGTCGGGACGGAGGGGCACTGGGCGCAGCTGGGAGGCCCCACTGGGGGGCGCTGGGGACCACGGGGGACGCTGGGGAGGTCCCACTGGGGGGAGGAGGGGTGCGTGGCGAAAATAAAATCGTCGGGGCGGAGGGGGCACTGGGCGCGGCTGGGGAGGCCCGACTGGGTTGCGCTGGGGACCACTGGGGAGCGCTGGGGAGGTCCCACTGGGGGGAGGAGGGGTGCGTCGCGAAAATAAAATCGTCGGGGCGGAGGGGGCACTGGGCGCGGCTGGGGAGGCCCCACTGGGGGGCGCTGGGGACCACTGGGGGGCGCTGGGGAAGCCCCACTGGGGGGGGAGGGGTGCGTCGCGAAAAGGGGGAGGGGTGCGTCGCCAAAGATAAAACGGTCGGAGCTCTAGACACCCGGTGCAAGAGAATAAAACAGCGGAAAAAGAAAGGCAAGGCCCCGGAAAAAAAGACAAGCCGCCGAAAAAATGCAGATCCGCTGAAGCAGCACGAAGCCCGCCGAAAAACGGCAAGGCCGCCACGCGGCCCGAAGCCTGGGCCGGGGCGGAGTCGGACCGGGGGCCATCCAGAGATCTCGAAGACCCAGCGGCGTTGGATGGCCGGAATACGCTCGCGGGCGGGCAAAATACGCCCGTGTCCGGGGCCTCGCGGGCTGGGCCCTTGGGGGCCGCGACCCCGCAGACAAAGAACTTCGCATGGCGGATGCCCGGCGCGGAACGCGCCCGCTCGGGAGCGGCAGCGAGGGGGGCGTCCAAGAGGGGGGGGATGCAGATCATGGCCGGCGGGATGTGCGCGGCCCCGGGGGGGGGGCCGGGGACGAATGAACACAAGAAAAAGCGCCGTGAAATCTGTGGAAATATCGCGGCTCACGTCGCGATATTCCCCCCCCCCTAATCATCGCCCCCCTCTTGGCCGCCCCCGACCCGTGCGACCGCGTATCCGCGGGATCGCGCCCCGGAATCCACGCCGCGAGGATGTGGATATGGGCGCGTTCGCCGCTCGGGGAAGGCATCGGGCGCCGCCGCAGTTCCGAAGCGCACCAGAAGGCTCAGCGGGCGTGCCCGAACGCCTCTGCACCGGTTTATAGCAGGTAACTAGGGAACGCGGTGCGTTGGGTCAAGTTCACCTCGACACTTTCCAAAAGTGGCTGACGATTACACAAGCTGTGAACTCCGAAATGCCGAGCAAGCACAATGGAAACACACGAAGCAGAGAAGCAGAGGTCGCACCGACGGGGGCGAGCTGATGGAACTCACCGGCGCAGCCATCATCATCTGCATGGCAGACTGCCCTCCGTGGCGTGATCACGCCGATGATTTGCCAATGCAGCGACGCGAATTATCAGCTTGCCTCTGCGCCGGTTTATCCTGGTCTTGTGCCCGCCCGACATAGGTCCAAGTTCCAACGCAGACGGTGGCGTGGCTGGTCAGCGGGGAAGGATGGATTAGAGTCAAAACGTGTATTAAGGACGGATGGTAAGGGCGCAAGACCCTTGGAGCACGAATATCGGATTTTTTTTGAGCGGTGGGCGAAGTGACAGCGGCAGAGAACGGGTCGCAAAGACAAGGCCACAAGGGTACCCTAGAGGAAGGCGCACATCCTTGCAGAGTGGGCGCGTTGACTGCACAATAAAGCAGATAGTAAGCATGCGCAATGAGGATGCAAATAGAACCATGGATGCAAGGGTACCCTCGGGAAGGATACCCGTCCTTGCTACCGGCTTCGGCTGTGCAGATTATGTAGGTCATCAAACTTCGCGTCTCGATTCTCGCGAGGCGGGACGGGCGGCTATCCTCGCGCCTACGCGCCCTCGCTCCGCCAGGCAACTGCTCTGGTCCAGACCGCGACGCGCGACGTGCGACTACTGTCGCGACCCCGCGGGTGACCCGTGATTCGACGCGGGCGCCGGCTGCACAAGTGGGTACGAGTGCAGGAAGGTGGCGAAAGAGCCCCCACATGGAGAAAATTCGCCTTCAAAGCCGTAGCGCACTGCGTCGTCACGGGCCCCACGCATTGCACGCCTTTGGTGGGGTTCGGGGCCTCTGTGGCGCCTGTTTCGTCAGGGCTCTGCCGCGCAGCAAATGTGCCGCCTCATGGGGCCCCCGCGAAATGCGCAGGCCCCAAACGAGCGGAATCTTAACGCGCGTTTTCATAACACGAGGCGCAGCATATGGAGGGCACCACTTTTCTGCGCTCGGTTGCGCCAAGATTTGCGACAAGCGCCTTCGCAAACACCGTGGCGCACAAAAAACCCTTTCCGACTTCAAAATAACCCATGCACTAAGGACCGGGCTGTAGTCTCGCGATCGAATCGAGCCGGCCAAGTCGCAAACATCGGCGCTTCAAACTGCGAGCACTGTAAACAGCGGCGACCTTCGCGCGCAGACGTGGTCTGCGTGGAGAACAGCATATATCCAGCCCACATCGCCTGGAGGAAAACGTGTAGGACGACAAGGAGGAGGAGGGCGAGGAGGAGGAGGAGGAGGAAGAGGAGAAGGGGGCGGAGGAGAAGGAAGAGGAGGGCAAAAACGACGAGAACGAAGAAAATGGAGGAGGACACCGTGCAAGAGGGCGAGGAGGAGGACGTAAAGGAGGCGAGGGCGAGGAGGAGGGCAGGGACAACGAAACATAACGAATGAGGACGAAGGAAGAAAACGAGGACGAGGACAAAGGAAATGGAGGAGGAAGACGCGCAGGTTGGCCCTGACGAAAACGTGAAGACTATAATGTAGAACGGAAAGAAAAACTATGTTTTCATGAAAGTAGAGCAAGGTGTGTGAAAAGACTGTAAACCGGGCGCGGTAAGGTTCCTTGAACCAAGAAAGGCCGAACAAGGTCCTTCCCTGCAACCCGGCATCGAACAGCTAGGCTACAAATCGGGTCTGGTGGCCAAGCAGGTCGGTCTGGTGGTTAACCAGTAGGGTCTGGTGGGCAAGCCCTACGGACCACCAACAATCCAAGACGGACATATCGCACGTGAAACATCTACTTGCACCGAACACAATCCCAGGGTCGGGAACGAACGCAAGCACCAACTCCCCACAGACTGTATTGTAAAAAGACCAAACGCGTGAACGAACAGCAGACGTTTTGACAGAGGCGCGCCTGGTCGTTCACCTGCTGCCTCCCGAACGCAGGTCGGAATGACAACCTCTCCCTGATGAGCGTTTGCGTCTCCTTCTCAAACGCAACTCACAAGAAGCGGGTCGCACCTTCGTTGGTTTCCATGCAAAACTACATTGCAGGCGCAGCTCTTGTAATGGATGGCTGGTGGCCGCGTCGCATTCGCGAACACAGTGCGCGTGCACTCGCGAACGCAACTCGGGATATGCAGCGGCAGGTGGCTTAACTAGTGGCGTTGTCGACCTCATTGATCGGGTGGCTGCGTTGTGAACTGTGGATGATCTTCTTCATTTACTCTTGTTTCAGTTTGACGACGCTGCGCTCGTAGCCGAAGTTGCCGTTCACGATGCCGTAAGCAGCTCGCGGCCGATGCTCCCCTTCGTCATGGGGTCGTTGCGAATGTCTGTTTGCACGCCCGAACTGTGCACGGAACGAATGGCACAATGCCCAACAGCAAATGTTGTCCCGAATCGACGCCGGCCGCTGTTTGGCAGGCGGCCTTCTGTCTCATATGGACACAATCCGCGGCGACGCCGACAGCGAATCCTGTTCAAAATGATAAGACATGCTGTCGGTCTTTGTACTCATTGTCCGCACCCATGTCGGTCGTCCCGAATCTTTGGTGTCGCAACACAAAATGTCGTCCAACTGTCGGGTGCGCGGTTGTTATGACAGCCGCCAGAAATGCCGGGTCATGCTTTTCTCCGGCGGTGGACTAACAAGATCCATCGACCACGACCTCGGCCGGCGTGGCATAACCCCCCGACTCCCCAAGTCTCCTGATCTGATCGGTTGAAGCAGGTCCGCGTACCTTCTCACGTGGCGTCAGGATGCGGGCCTGAAGTCCGTCGGCGGATCCACGGGCTGCGAGCAACTCTGAGCCGAAGGAGAATCTGATAGGATATACATAGAAGCTTTTGCGATCGGCTCGGTGCTTCGAATGGTGGCCGACATTCCTCCCCGTCCTGCGGCATTTACCTCGACACATGCATGCGGCGCCTCTCATGCCGCACCCCGGCGTCTCCTCGCGCTTGAAAGAGCCGCCGCTGCCTGCGCCGAGTCGGCCGGCGCATTCCATTGCTGGACAGCGAGGCGCGCCTCGACCCTCTGCGTGGCCATAGCTAGAGGACTCAGCTGCAACAGGTGCATGATGTGCAGCCGGTTCTTTGGCCCTCTGCAGCGGGACAACGCGCGCCACGGCGCGGCGCTGCGTGGGCAGCGCGCGCGCGGCCGATCCGAGGCGGGAAACGAGGTCTGGAGAGGGACCTCCTGCCCGCTCGCAGGCCATCGCATTGGCCTGGTCGACGTGCCTGATGGGAAATGGGAATCAGCGCGTCGACGCAGTCGTCCTGGCTGAGCGTCGCCATGGCGGTATGTGTGGACGCAGCAATTCGAAAAGTCGTCGTAGTCCCCCATCGTCTTGCCGGAGACGCTCTCGATGTGGCCGAGCGGCCCGTCTGCGTGCTCCACGCGTCAAACGGCCCCCAAGCCGTCGTTGTGCCTAGTCAGAATAAGCGCTACCTCTGAGCCGCCAGCGCTCGGCCTCAAGCCCTGGACACCGCCCGCCCGTCGCCGCGAACATCGACGTTGGCGGAAGTCCCCCGCCCGTCGAGGGAGGCCCCTGGAAATCGACTTTCGCGCGCCGAGACCCCCCTCGTCCGCGGGGGGGGGGGGCGCGCGACAATTCATCATCGCGTGCTGGGACCCCCCCCCGCCCCCAAAAAAACCCACGGGGGCCCTGGGGCGCGAAAATCAAAGTTGGGATTTCCGAGGGGAGGCCGCCCTCCACCGAGGGGCCTCCGCCAATCAATATTCGCGCACTAAAGCCCGCGCCCCGCGGGGGGGGGTCTTAACGCGAGAAAGCCACGTTCGAGAGCCGCGGGCCCCTCTGGGGGGGGGGTCTTGCCACCTCCAACATCGGCTTTCGCGCGCGAAGACGCCCCTTCCGACGGGGGGGGTCTTAGCGCCTGTAAAATCGATTTTGGCGTTGCCAGGGCCCCCCTCTTCGCGCGCCAGCCCCCCCGCCCCTGCCGCGGGCGCTCGCTCGGGAACTCGACGCCCCAGACGATGGGAAACCAAACCCCGCCTTCCTGGCACAATGGACACGGACATCGATCGCCGCCGCGGTTCGAAGTCGGTTCGGCACCGAACCGCCTGGCTCGAATTCGAAGCGAGTTCGAGCCGCCCTGGCCCGAACTCGGCGCGAGCTCTACCCGCCATGGTAAGAACTCGATGAGTTCGACCCGCCATGGCGAGATCCTGATTTGAATTCTAGCCGGCATGGTTAGAACTCGGTTTGAGTCCTAACCGCCCTGGTCAGACGCCGATGTGAGGTCTGATCGCCACGGTTTAAAACTCGATGTGAATTCCAAACGCCATGGTTAGACATCGATTTGAATTCGAACAGCCCCGTATAAATCTCGACGTGGCCCGCCCTCGGACAGCCCCGCCCCATCGGACCCCCAGGGGCCCCGAGCGCGCGGAAATCGATGTTGGCGGAGGCTCCCGCCCGCCGAAGGGCTCCGCGGGGGGGGGGGCCTGGCGCGCGAGCGTTGATTTTCGCGCGCTGAGACCACCCCCCCCGTCCGCCCCCAGGGACCCCCAGGGGCCCCCGGCAAGCGAGCGTCGAGTTTAAAAGCCCCCCCCCCCCCCCCGGACGAGGGGGACCTCGCAAAATCAACGTTCGCGCGCTGTCCCCCGCCCGCGGGGGAGAAGGTTCTCACCCTGCGGAAATCGACGGCGCTGAGCCCCCCCCCCCCCCCCCGCCCCAAGGCGCAAATCGATTTCCCGCGCGCCAAGACCGCCGCCCCGCAGGGTGGAGGTCTAACCCAACGAAGATAAATATTTGAGGCGGCAAGCCCCGGCCCCCTCCCCCCCCCCCCCCTGACGTGCCCTCGGCGCCCCCGAAACTGATCTTCGCGGAATAAGGGCCCCTGGAAGGGGCGGGGGTCTCGCCACCCCCAGAATTTACGTTTGCGGGATGAGACCCCCCCCGCGGGGAGCGTCTTAGCACGCGAAAATCGACGCTGCAAGGTCCTCCTCGGGGGGGGGGGGGGGGGCGTGTACCCCGGCGCCTGCGGGCCCGGCGAATTCCCTCCCAAGCGAGACTCGAAGCGCACGCGAACCGCCGAGCTCGAACAAGAATCGAGTTCGAACCAAAGCAGTTGAAACTCAAATCGAGCTCTAACCAGGGCGGTTAGAACTCGCACCGACTTCTAACAAGGACGGTTGAAACTCAGATCAAATTCTGACCAGGAAAGACAAAAATCAAATCGGGGGGTTAGTTTCCCAAGCGCCTCGGCGCATCGAGTTCTCGAGCGAGCGCCCGCGGAAAGGGGGGGGCCTTAGCGCGCGACGAAGGAGGCTTGCAGCGCCCCCAACCTTGGTTTCAGAGGCGCCGACCCCCCCCTGGCGGAGGAGATCTCAGCGCGCGACAACCGACGTCGGATGGCAAGCCCCCCCCAGAGGGCCCGTCGCACGCGAAAATCGATGGCTGGATACCCCCGACGGGGGCGGGGGGAAGGGGGGTGGGGGGGGGTGGGGGGGGGCAAAGCGCATCCAAACATTGGATTTAAGACCCCGCCCCGCGGGGGGGTCTGAGCACGCGAGAATTCACGTTGCGAGGTCCCCCTCGGCGGAAGAAGACCCCCCCCCTAGACTGTATTTGTCGCGCGCCGAGGGCCTCCCCATGGAAGCCCCGTGGGGGGGTGGTAGTACGCGACAACCGATGTTCGCGGTGACGCCCCCTCTGGGCCCCCCGGGCGGTCCCCCTCGACGGGTTTACCCGCGGGCCTAGCGAGCCCCCTTTTACGCGAGGCTCGATGCGCACGCGAAGCGCCAAGCTCGAACAGGAGTCGAGTTCTGACCATGGCGGTTAGAAGCCAAATCGAGTTCTAGCAGGGGCGGATAGACATCAAATCGCAGCGTAACCAGACCGCGCGCAAAAGAATTGCACGAGAATTCGTGGTTCACAAAGGAATTGCAGCAACGCACTTAGGGTTGCGCTCTTCGCGCGCGGCGACGGCCCAGAGCTGGAAAGGAAGGGGAGGCGGGGCAAGGCAAAGCAAGGGAAGAGGACAAAAGAAGAGGAGGGCGAGAACATAGCGAAGTAAGCAACGGAAGGAAGCCAGGACGCGCGCAAGCGAAGCTAACGCTGCGCGCCGAGACACTGATTCGTTCGTTCGGTTGGCCGCGCGGCAGATAAATGAAAAAAGACTCGTTTGCTGCCTGTCGAAGAGACTTCTTGGGCATGAGACTCGCGCTCTCTTCCCGACCCCCTTTCCCGCGCCCCGCTGCGAGCGCGCGACGATTTGTTCTGGCCCGCGGGCAGAGGACTGCCGGTTGCTGGTGAGCGGCCTCTCCACCCGTCACGCGTTCCGAACGCATGCGACCAACTAAACGCACTTGCCACGCAAACCGCCAACTCCAAAGACAGACGCCGCACCGATCCCCGCACCCGTGCCAGGCACCCTCTCTCAACGACGCCCCCTTCTGGCGTAAAATCCACAAAGCCCTTTGCGTTTATGTGTTTTCCTGTTCTGAACCACTGGCATCGGGGTTGGCATCGGCAACGTAGTCGCCCGGTGCCCCGCCCGCCCCATTTGCCTCGAGTGGCGGCAGCGCGGAGGGATGCCTACCGAGGGCGACATTGCATGGCGCAGCGCCGCCCACGTGGGTGAGGCTGTTGCCCGCCAGCATAGCCCCAGCCAGCATGAAGTCGAGGTTTGCGGCGATGCCTTCGCGCTTCAGCTGCTCCTCGGCAGCGCGCGGCGCTAGTTGTAGCACTGCGCCGCGCCCCTTAATGAAACGAGCCCTCAGGCGTGGAGCTCGGATGTCCACCTGTGCTCCTAGTTTCCGCATCTCCTCCGCCGCCCACGATGGAGGTCCCCATCGGGCCGAGTAGCTGGACCCAAGACCCGTCGACGGCCGCCAGAGGCGTCGAGTGCCACATATCCACGATATCCTGGCCATTGCGCCACCTTGGCGCGTAGACAGATCAAGTGCAGTATCGTGCGATCTCTGTAACAGGAGATTCGCGTTCGACGTGCTGGCTGAATCGCGTCGGTAGGCGTTGCGCGGGAATGATTTGGCGCGCTGGCGGCAGCCACTTGAGGCATTCCCGAAAAACGTTGACCGCCGTGGGGGCGAGGTCGGAGATGTCCCGCGGCAAGCGGGCTTCGTGTGAAGCTCGTGCCGCCTCTTCCTTAGCAGTGGCGTGCCACCACTGGAGATGTGACTAGCGTCGCTCTTGCATTCGGGTCTCTTGCAAGTCGCCGCGCAGTGCTCGCTGCACGTTGTGGCGTGATGAAGTCGCAACGAGTCCAGTCCGCAAGCGCTGGGTTGCCCGTAGAGGCGTCGGCAGCACGCGGCGCTGAGCCTCTCGTCGCTGTGCCAAGTTCGTGGACCAGCAACGCCTTTGCCGGATCCAATGCCCTGAGCCCCAACGCTGGGCGATGGGCTGGCTCCTGGAGCACCTGCAGGTGCTGGTGGTAGGTCGGCTTCGTCTGCTGCTCCGAGGCCGGGTCCTCCAAATTGTTGCGCTTGCTGTCGTTGGAGTGGGGTGGTCCTCCTGGTCGTGCTGGTGCTCGCGGGCGTTGGCCTGGGTGGGGTCGCGGCCGTTTGCGATGGCCGGCGAACCTGCGCTTGCTGACCTCGCGCGCGCGGGGTGATCGCTTTTCTTCTCATCGCAATGGCCTGGGCATTCCCATGTACTGAGGCGCTGCGACGGCGTCGGCAGGTAGCCCGATTTCGGTAGTGCGAGGGCGAATCTGATCGAGCATTGCGCAGGCACGCCTCGCGCGAGTAGCCCGCGCGCCCAGCGGCCATGGCACCCCTGATTCTGCCCTCTGAGGCCATTGCTGGAAAGGCCGCCAATTATACGTCGCATTCAGGAACGTAGCTCGCGACTTGCGAGTGACCCCGGCGGCGGCGCAAGTCCACGAAATGCTGGGCGAGCCGCTCAGCCATCTTCCATGGCCAGACCTGGGCGTAGGTGCCGCTGTGGCCCTCGACGTGCACGTGCGCGCGTTTGTCTGTGCACTTGAAATTGACGGGCTGCTCGAGAATCCCCGGGGCGCGGGAAAGCCGGCCAGGGGCCGTTCTCAAAAAACGAACGCGACGATCTCGGAGTCCCAGCTGGCACTGGTCGGAGAGATGACCCTGGTTCACCCAGCATTGCCACCGCCCCTGGCCAAGGCGGCTCGGGATGCGGCCGCGAGACGGGCTGTCCATTGGCGAGGTAGTCGCCGGACTGCTGCTGCAGTAGCGCCACGCAGCCGCAGCGTCGGCTATGAGGTAGGGACCAAAAAACATTATCTTTCGCTTGTCGGCCCGTAGGGTGTGCTTTCATGGCCCTCGCGCCAAAAAGCGATCACTGATCGCGACGCCACGAGGCCGACATCTGCGCGAAACGGCACCAAATGCGCGAATCAACCGAGCTCGCGATTTGAAGGGGCGCCCAGGACGGCGTCGCACGACATTTGGACACCAAGGCCCGCCGCCCGAAAGAACCCTCAACGCGCCAATGGCGCCCCGTGGGCAGCCGGGGACTCCAGGAGGGGTTCTGCGTGAGCCTGAATGCGACGGAGAACCGCCCTGCGCGTCCGATGACAGACAGGCATCACCAATGCGTCGCCGAGACGTCTCCAGGAGCTTCTACATTGACCCAGGAGGGCCAAATCGCCCACGGCAGCCTCGGAAAAAACAGTGGGAGAACCCGAGGAAGAGCGCGACCCCAAGAGAGGCCCGATACGACCTAGTTCGAGCCCTCCGCAGAAGCCCGCAAGGAACCACTCGCGCCCGCCCCAGACAAGGACGCCTCCCAGACCCGCGATCGGTGAAATGAAACGTTTTTCGGTTTTGGTCCGCCCACAACATCGACATCCCCCCATTTCACCTATCCAGCCTGGCGGGGGCCCCAGGGGTGGACACTGCGCGCGCCCTGAGGCGGCGGGCCGATCGACGCAGGGCTGCGCCCTCACTTTAGCGCGCGCGCCGACCTCCGGCGCGGCGCGCGTGGACCTGCGCCCGGGGCCCGCGGAGAAGAGTGGTGCACATGTTCGTTCGTGCATGCAGGTTCCCGTCGGCATTGCAAGGCAGCCCAGGAACGCGCGCCATTGGAAGGGATCCTGCCGCGACACTGTGCACATGTGGACTCGATGTCAGTTCGGGGGCCGCTCGATGCGTCGCGCATCCCGTCGCGCTCCATCAATGCATAAACATACATCTGCAGCGCGCGCGCGGTCCTCGAGGAGGCCGGCGGCATCTCGCGGCGGCCGCGATCGCTTGGTTCACGAGGTCCAAGGGGGCAGCTGGCAGCGAAACGAAGAGCGCACTGGATAATAATCAACTCAGCGTCTACGATCGAACCCAAGCGACCAGCGAAATATATACACCTGGTGCTGATGAGGAGCCGCGCCCACGCAAGAGAACAGCCTAATGCGGCGGCTGCGCTTGCCCCTGAAAATAACACATCGACCGAGAGGCCGGTGGGCGGGAACCACGATGGCCACAAGAGTACTACTTTGTCGGGTCTATCGCTCCACTGCCCACTGCTGGCCCTCGTCGTCGAGGTCAATGCCCGCGACCAAATCGAAATTGGAACCCGCCCCGAGGCGGCGGTGGACAGCGAGTCTGCTGGTACGCGCCTCCCCGCCGCATCGCTCCACGATGTTAGCGCCGTAGTCGATGGAGGTGAGGTAGGAGGGGGGGCAATCCAAAAACGCACTAAAATGATCATTTGTTTTTAAGCCCCCCCCCCTCTGTCACGGAGGGGCCCTAAAATGGCCCCCCTCTGTCACGGAGGGGCTCGTTCTGGGTGCTCTTCTGCCATGGGGCCCCCCGATGCGATTGGAGGCGATAAAATGCGATGGCGGGATGGGAGATTGGAGGGGGAGGGAAAAGAAAACGACGATAGAGAAGAGGCAACGACAGCGCCGATGAAAGCACCGTTTCTTTTTCCTACTCCGCTCGGGCAGCGGTCGCCGAGCCCGACGGCGCGCTCGACTTGCCGCCGCCCGCGATGCATTGGCAAGGCCTGTGCTGCTGCGGAGACGGCGACCTTCGACTGATGAGGCCCCCCCCCCGCTGCTGCGGAGGGGCGGCCCTGTGCGATGGTTCAGCTAATTAAGTTCGGCCCGGGGATTGGTCTCGGGGGGGCGTTCGGCCCGCCTCCAGGTGGTCGCATGCGTGGCCTCCCAGCGCCCCTGGCCGCCACTCCACCCACCGTGGCTGCTGCGCCAGCCACTGGGGCGCGATTCGCTGCCGAATGCCACTTGCATGTCGCGCCAGGCGGAGTCGACCCTGCCGTCCTGCACCGAGGAAGCCGCGCCCCCCCCCCCCCCCCCCCCTGGTGCGCACCCAGTCCTACGATGTGCCGCGCCACTCATCCCTGCGGCACTCCCCGTCTGTTTGGGCGCTGCCATGGCGTCTGTGGCCCCTGCTGCTGCGGGGGCTCTGGCGGCTGATGCCGCGGCGCCTCCTGCGCCCCCTGCCCTTGCAACCCTTGCCCTCGCTGCTCCGGCGGCGGAGGCCCTGGAGATGGCCATTGCGGGGTCGGCCGCGACCTTGGGGGTGATAAATAATTAACTATTTAGATAATTATCCTTTTCCTGACAACTCCCGCCCCTTCCCGACACCCATTTCCTTGTGTCATCCCTCGTCCTGCTCAGCCTATTCGCCATTCCCCTCTCCTCCTCCCTCCTGCACCCCCCCCCCCCCCCCCCCATGCACCCCCCCCCCCCCCCCCCCGCCCCCTTTAACCCCCCGCCGCGACCTTCCATCGCCAGCCGCGGGCCAGTCGCGATCGCTGTCCGCGCCTTCGTCTGCCCATCTTGGTGGGCGCCACGCCTGTTGGGCGCGCTGGTGCTGCTCTGGTGCCTGGCGCTCGGGCCCGTGCTGCTCGGGCGCCGCTGCTGCGGCGCTAGGCGCCGCTGCTGCGGCGCCCTGGAGCGCAGCTGCTTGCGCTCTCTGGGCGCGCCTGTCCTTCTTCTCTTTGTGCCTCTCCTGCTTCCTTCCCTGCGAACGCGAGCTGGCCATGCGCATTTGGAACAGGAGAGGGCAGTGGGCGCCGCCGTGCCAGCGCCCCTCCACCTCCACGGTCTCAGGCGGGAACGTCTTCTGCACCGCGCGGAAGAGGGTCACCTCGCAAATATTAAAGAAGCGGTGGCCCCCTCTAGCCTCAGCCTCGGCACGCCTCTGTTTATCACGCTCCTTCTCTTGGATCTTGCGCTGGCATTCCTCTGACTGAGTCAGAAAATCCTGGAGGTGCTCGCGGGTTGTTTTTGGGTAGTAGCGACCGCAAGGCGTCCCAGGGCCCCCTGCCTGCTTGTGGTGCCAGTACGTCGGCCCCGATGCTGGGCTGCTGGAGGCCCCCGCTGCTGCGGGGGCCTCTGCCTTGCATCTGTTCCGGTGCCCGATCACACCGATCACCGACTTGCGTGCGAAGAGCTACCCCGTCTCGTCTCTGTCGCGCACGGCGCTCAGCGGCCAGCGCAGGGTGTACTCGCCAGGCCTGTTGAGAACGAAGATGCCGCAGCTGTCCAAGCACGGGGCGCCGTCCAATCCGCGCCAGAAGTACGCTGCTGCCGTCCCCAATCGCAAGCCTAGACCCCGAAGACTCGGAAGCGTCTGTGTGGGCGCCATGTTGAAATCCCCACAAAGGATGTCAACATGGTTCTCCTGCAAGACGGCCGCCAGCCTCGGCCACCACGTGTTGTGAGCCTCCTTCAAGCCTTTGGAAGCTTTCGCCGTGTCGCGGTGGAGGTGCACCGCGCGCGCCCGCACCTCCGTGCCGAAGTGGGGGTGGGTTTGACCGACGGAGACCTTAACCACCATGATCCTCGAGAACGCTTCCATCTTGTTCCCGTTTGCAGTTTTGTAGTGGTCGTCGACACTCCTTTCCCAGTGGAGCAGCTGCATTCCGTGGCACAGGCCTGCGCGCGCAGCTTTGCACAATGACTTGTTGTTGGCAATCGCCAACACTCGCAGCGCGACTCCCTCTTGCTGTCGCCCCCGCTGCTGCGGTGGCGACAAAAGGCCCAGCGCTGCTGCTGCTTCGGCCCTGCGCTGCTGACGCCCCCGCTGCTGCGGGGGCGGCCGCCATCAGCGGCGGTGGTTTTCCTGGCCGCTGTAGGATCACCTCCATCGTTTCCTCACATTCCGCAAAGCACGCCAGGAGAGCAGGGCAATACCGCAGCTGCAACTCAATTCTCCGCCGCTGGTCCGCGTTGTTGGTCTCGCTCGGCATGGATCCCCAGTTCGCGAACAGGACGGAAAGGTTGCCCACGTCGTCGTTCCGCTGCGTGTTCACCTGGGACGCTCTACGCTCGCAGACCAACTGGAGCGGGACGGTGTCGCGCAGAACGGACATGCGCTGCTGGGCGTCGCCGGGCGGCGCGCAGCCCCCAAAGGCCGGCTGATCGCGCCGCTCTTCCTGAGGCTCTTCGTCATCGGTCGGATCCACCACCGAGTCGCCTGGGCGGGCGTGCATCGTAGAAACTTGTGATCGCGCCTCGTCGTCCGAGTCCGCCGCCGCTGCTGAGCTTGAAACGCCAGCCGGCGCAGCCCCCGCTGCTGCGGGGGGGCGCCCTATCTGAAAAAAGTGCTGTTCAGACTCTGGGGCGCCCCCAGACTCTGGGGGTTGGGGGTTGCTCCGACTTTGTCTCTCGTTGTCCGACTGTGTCTCCTCGCTCATACCCCCTGCCTCCTTCTCCTGGTCCTCCTCCCTGTTTCTCTTCCTACTCCCTCTTCGCCTGCTTTTCCCAGTCCTTTTTCTTCCTATTCCTCCTTTTCCTCCTCCTCCTCCTCAACCTCCTCCTCCTCATCCTCCTCCCCCTCCTCGCCCCCAGTGCGCCCAGGAGGCTTTCAAGATGGCCCCATGACGGCCCAGGAGGCCCCAAAGACGGCCCCAAGAGGCCTCTAAGACGCCCAATATGGCCTCCAAGACGGCCCTGAAGCGCCTCAAGAGGACCCCACATCGGTTCAGAGAGGCCCCCAAGACGGCTTCCGACGGCGTCAGACCCGTCAGACGGGCTAGGAACGATTTAAGACTGCCAAGGAGAGGCCCCCAAGACGCCCCCACGGCCCCCAAGAGGCCTAAGGAGGCCCCCAAGAGGCTTCCGAGAGGCCCCCCGGGAAGCCCCCAGGAGGCCCCACAAGAGTGCCCCAAGAGGCTCCCAAGAGGCTTCCTCCTCCTCCTCCTCCTTCTCCTCCTCCTTGTCATCCTCTTCCTCCCTCTCCTGATCCTCCCCCTCAGCCTCCCCCAAGCGTTCCCCGAAGAGTTTCCGGAGCGGCTGGGGGAATACATAATCAGATAGCTTGGCCAAGCTGGGGCCCAACGTTTGGCCACATAGGCGCTTCTCAAAAAGGCTGGGGGCGGCGGTGATTCGCCGTAGGCGTCTTGGATCCGCCGCCCCCTGTGCTTGCCACAGGGTTGGACGGCGTGCCAGACATTTTGCTGAGATTCTGATTTTCAAACCCTTCCCAGTGGCCTTCGGCCCAGACCGCCTGCCCCTCGGAAGGACCAGAAGGTGTGGCCCACATCGCCACCAAGACGGCCCAAACGGCCCAATATGGTCACCAAGATGCCTCCAAGGCGGCTAGGATCGCTCCAAGAGAGCCCAAGACGGCTCCAATATGTCTCCAAGACGGCCCAAGATGCACCCGAGGCGTCCAAGATGGCCCCAAGATGGCCCAGGACGGCCCCAAAGGCCCCCAGGAGGCTTTTAATGCAGTCCAAGAAGCCTCCAAAGGGATCTGCAGGAAGGCCCGAAGAGGCCAAGACAGCTGATTTCCCGTGGGCTCTTGATGGATTTTGACGTTTTCGGCCTGCCGACGGCCCAATGCCGCCGAAGAGACCCCCAAGATGGCCCCAAGAGCGCCCAAGAGGCCTCCAAGACGGCCCCATGACGGCCTCCAGACGGTCCAAGAGGCCCCCAAGGCGCCTCCAAGACGGCCCACGAGAATTCCAAGGCGCCCACGATGGCCTTCAAGACGGCTCCAAAACGTCCAAGATGGCAACGATACGATTCGACATAGCCCCAGGATGTCCCAAGACAGCCACAGAGGGCCCCAAGGGCCCCAAGGGGATGCAAGGGGCCTCCTAGACAGTCTAGGAAGTCTTCAAGAGGACCTCCAGGAGAGCCCGAAATGCCCAAATGGTTGTATTTATTCCCTTCAATTGTTGAATAATTTGGGCGCGTTTTCTTTTTCGGCTGTCCGACGGCCCAAGATGTCCACAAGATGGTCCCAAGACGGCCCAAGCTGACTTCAAGATGGCCCCAAAAGGGCCCCAAAGGGCGAGGAAACAGTCCAAGAGGAAGAGCAAGAGGAAAGGACGGAATCAGAGGCCCGAAGCGGCTCCGAGAAGCCTGCAGCTCAGCGCGGGCTCGTCTGCGGACGCCCTTGCCCCCCCCAGGAAAAACATATCACCCCGAGGCCCGGTGATGTTTTGTGGGGCCGCCATCTCAAAGCCCCACGGCCAGCTTTTGGGTCGAGGAGGAGGAGGGGCAGGAGGACGAGGAGGTGATCAACAGGAACCAGAGGAGCAGGAGCAGCAGGAGGACGAGGAGTTTGAGCAAGGGGTCAAGGACGGAATGATAGGCCAGAAGCGGCTCCGAGACCAAACCGCGCTGAGCTGCAGGGTTTTCGGAAGCCGCTTAAGGCCTCTCATTTCGTCCTTGTCCCCCTGCTCAACCTCCTCGTCCTCCTGCTCCTGATTCTCCTGGTTTTGCTCCTCATTCTTCCTCGACCCAAGAGCCGGCCGTGGGGCCTTGAAAGGGCGGGCCGAAAAAATGTCACCGGGGGCCGAGCTGCAGGCTTCTCGGAGCCGATGCGGCCAAAAAGAGGCTGCCCTGCAGGCTGTCTCGGAGCCGCTGCGCCAAAAGAAGGACACCTTGTCGGTTTAACTACTAGGTCGCTTTGTCGGCTGATTTCGGGCGCGTCGTCATCGTGGTCGTCGTTGTCATCGTCGTCGTCGTGGTCGTCGTCGTCACCACCATCGTCGTGGTCGTCGTCGTCGTCGTCGTCGTCGTTGTCGTCGTCGTCGTCGTCGTCGTCGTCGTCGTCGTCGTCGTCATCGTGGTCGTCGTTGTCGTTGTCGTCGCCGTCCATAAGATGGCCCCGAGAGGGCCCTAAGAGGGCCCCAAGAGAGCCCCAAGAGGGCTCCGAGAGGGCCCCAAGAGGGCCCCAGGAGTTGTGCAACAACCCAGCGGCCGCTGGCACATAACTCCTGGGGCCCTCTTGGGGCCCTTTGAGGGCCCCAAGAGGGCCCCAAAAGGGCCCCAAGAGGGCCCCAAGAGGGCGCCAAAAGGGCCCCAAGAAGGCCCCAGGAATTATGTACCAATCCAGCGGCCGCTGGTACAGAACTCCTGAACCCTCTTGGGACCCTCTGAGGGCCCTCTCGGAGCCCTCTCGGACCCCTGGTTGGCCCTGTAGGGCCCCAAGAGGGCCCCAAGAGGGCCCCAAGAGGGCGCCAAGAGGGCGCCAAGAGGGCTCCAAGAAGGCCCCAGGAATTATGTACCAACCCAGCGGCCGGTGGTACAGAACTCCTGGGGCCCTCCTCCTCCTCCTCGGCGACGACGACGACGAGGAGGTGTAAACGCACCCTTACCCAGCCCCTGCAGGACCAGGCAGCGATACTTGGACCAAATTTCCTGGCCCCTGTTTCGACCCCAGAGCTCTCGACCCCGTCCAGGAGCTCCCGACCCCAACCCGGAGCTTTCGGCCCCATCCTGGAGCTCTCGACCCGCAGACGACGGACGACGACGACGACGACGACGCCTCGACCTGGAGTGGTAAGTTTTGCTGCTGCTTTTCCCCAGGGGTTTGGAGCCCTCGGGGCCCAGGGGGGCCCCGAAACGGATCCGAAGCCTCAAATCTTTCCGGCCCGCGACCGACGACCGGCGACAACGACGACGACGACGACGGGCATAAGTTATTGGCGCCCCCCCTTGGGAGCATCGGGTAACTGGGGGATGCGCTCCACACCCCCCACTTACCCGGTGTCTCCCAGGGGACATCGGGTAACTCGACCTTGCAGGGGGGGTGTTAGGCACGGGTTACCCGGTGGCGAGGGAGGGGCATCGGGTAACTCGACTTTGCACGGGGGGGAGTCGGGCATGAGTTACCCGGTGTCCCCTGGGGGACATCGGGTAAGCGGGGGGTGCGCTCCACACCCCCCACTTACCCGGTGTCCCCCGAGGGGCGTCGAGCAAGTCGACCTTGCAAGGGGCGCATTCGGCATTATTCAGTAAACCAGTGGACCCCCATGGGACATCGGAGTTACCCGGTGGTCCCCGTGGGACATCGGCCCGTGGGACATCGGAGTTACCCTGTGTCCCCGGGGGGACATCGGGTAACTCGACATTGCAAGGGGGGTCTGGGCATGGTTACCCGGTGGCCTCCCGCTTGGAAGGGGGATGGTGTTAGTAGTTACTAGAGGGGTTGCTAAATGCTGTGTGGCTTCCGAATGGTTAGCAAGCTTTCGGTAAGCTGTTTGGTAACACGCGTAAGCGTTCCCAGCGCGACACGATAGGACAGGTTTTTTGGGTTTCGCAGTTCAAGTTTGTAAGATTTACGTTGCAAGCGTATGAAGTTACACATACCATTGCAAAGGTTAGTAACCTTGTTAACCTGAGTTGCTAACATTGGTAACCTCACAAAGATACCCCCTGTATCCTAAAAATCGCGTGCTCCAAACCATGAAACATCACTACTGGAACTTGGACTTCCGATTCCTTCGAGCAGGCCGCGTCAGCATTAGGAGCCTTGTTTTTCGAAGATCGGACCTACAGTTGTCTGATGCATCAGAGACGGCCCAAACGATATGACACGCGTGAGCTTATCAAACTCGCAATCTCGACTGGCAGGAGCACGAGTAGGAGAAGAAGGAAGAAGGGTTGGATGCGGGAGTGAGAGAACAAATCAGCAGGGGCACAGAAGGAGTGTAGCTCACCCCCCCACTCTCATATCCTTTGTCTTCGTCGTCCTTCTCGTCGGCCTCCTCCTCATCATCTTCCTTCTGATCCTCCTCTTCATGCTCCTCCAAAGAGCCATGCACAGTGCAACGTATTGCCGTTCTCTCAAGTGCCAGGTGCGGCGCAAGACGTATCACCTGACTAGTCCCAGGGGGTGTAGCACGCAGAGGTCGTGCTCAGGCCCCCGTGAAATAAGTACTTCAATCAGATCCT
This sequence comes from Prorocentrum cordatum, assembly GCA_963575745.1. NCBI lineage: Eukaryota > Dinophyceae > Prorocentrales > Prorocentraceae > Prorocentrum > Prorocentrum cordatum. The sequence continues at coordinate 56,893 of CAUYUJ010003827.1, read as the reverse complement.
CCAAGGCGACAAGCAACGGCAAGCCGTGCTTCGACCATGTCGAATGCCACGCGTGCCTCTCGACGCACGCGAACCCCTGCACTGAGCAGTAAGGGATCGCAGCGCTGCTACCGAAAAGAAGAACTACCCCGACAATCCATCCCGACGGATCCTTGATTGCAACTGTGTCTCCGATAGCGGCAGAGTCGAAAGCGTTAAACTTAGCGCGGCGTGCGGAAAGATGCTCAACATTCGGGCCAAACACCTCGATCTGTTGAGCGAGAACTCTCTTTGGAGACGGCTTGGCCCCCACGAGGCCAACATCCAAATCAAGCCATGGAGACAAGTCGAGCTTGGATATACTTTGAGATACAACTTCGTTAAGAACCCTCGTGCAGTCTTTGTCGAACTCATCACCGAATTTCAAGATCTGCTTATGTTTCCTTTCCAGTGGGAACGTGTGCGGGGAGAAACCCCATCTACGTATATATTGCGGGTGATGCAAAATCCCATGCATCTTCCACAGCATCCCGTCCACTCCAAAATTTCTCACGTAATGTTGAAAGAATGCAGTCGTCGCGGTTTTGACATCTTGCGCTTTGATATCTAATTTCGGCCCATACCACAGCATTTGGATGAGGCTGGCAAGCGCGATGAAAGTAAGACAGGGCCCATCGTGCATACCAGATGGCATAACGACAGTCCTGCAGTAATGAGCTAGCACGGGGGCCATGGACAAGGCCTCTCCGTTAGAGCATTTCCAAGATGATGCCTTCCATGAGCTTTCGGACCTCTTGGGGGAAAACATGTCGACGCCTGTGACGCTGGAGCTGGATACCCGCTTTGGCCATCTAAAACTTCCAACCCACGCGAAAATATGAGCAGCCGTGATGCCAGATTTTTTCAGCTCGACCATCAGACAGAACACTACACATTGAAATATTCCCTGGAGTATGTTGTGAACCCAATCGAAACAATTCTGAGCTGCGGGGTCCAACATGGGCCGAAGTTTGGCGTCGTGTAACATGTTGTATGGTGTGTCGTTCCAGCCTAGGCGCCGCTCCCGTTCTTTGAACCTACCTTTTGGCATCGTACCCCTTGTGTTTTTCAAGTCATCGACGATGTGCAAAATACGCGCTCGGGTCTGAAGCACACATTGGTCCAGAGACGACACTTCTGTGAAGTCCTTCAATGCAGAATCAGGCTCAAGTGCTTCTGCAACAAGAGCGTTTTTGTTAACGATGTTGAAGCACTGCACGCATGGAACCACACCGCCTGAACCTTTGCACTGCCACAAAGAATGCAAAGCCGACCCATCCCCCAACACGCAGGACAATCTTGCAAATAATCGAATACTTTGCCCGCTTGGTAAGTCAAGGGTTGCACCCGAAAGGCTCAAGTCGTGACCACGTTCACCGAAACACAGTTTCAAAATATGCCCTACGAGTTGAGACATGCCAGCTTCACAGTTCGCGATATCCGTCGATAAAGCGGCAGCCGCACACAACCAGTAGTCATCTTTACATAATGCCGCAGGGCCGAAGTTCAAGAACGATATGTAGCAGCATTGCAGTGCCCGTTTGTTGTGTTGTTTCATTGCGTTTCCTGGCTTCGCCTCGTCGGCGTATATTGCTAATTGCCAAGGTTTTTCGGCGGTGCAGGGATCCCTCCTGCAAGTTTCAGTCACAAGCTTACCGAACATTTTGAGCTGGGACACAGCATAAATGTAGGGTATTGGGCTGGCAACTGGAACCTTGATTACATCACCCTTCTTGTCAATCAGATCAACGCTCACGCATAACTGCCCATATGGTGTCTTCTGATAAGCATTCATGTCCCTTACAGCCCGAATCGCTTTGGTATCCGTGCAGACATCATCGAGCTCGCCTTTCTTCAGTTTTGCACATATTGCTGCAAGCGCAGCCTGGCTCGCATATGGTATGCTATTCCTGAAGTCATTCAACTTTCGATACTTTACCTGCTGCGACATGGCTTGAGCGAAATGGCTACGGACACCACGCACGCAGTTCCACTATTGAGCTGATTTGTCTGATTCAGACTAAAGCACACACGTGATAAACAAGGTCTGCAAATGGCGCGCACACCTCCCTCGAAGGCTTCCCACGCACGAACGCGCTGGGGCTCTCGCGACGCGACTTCGCATGCCAATCGACTGCGTGTTTCATATGTGCGCTAGGATCAACAATCGGGCGGTGCTCACCCGTTCTGAATCAGATGTTCCTATTTGAACTCAGCATACATTGCAACCGAGACATGCTCTGATGCGTAAGGGCATCAAGCTCGATTGGCCAATTGGGGGGAGGGGGGGTGGGCTCATGGAACCCTTCCAACCACGAAACCTACATCTGTAGAAGGTTCGACCCCCTATGCGCAATGAGGGGGAGTGTTGACCTGAAAACATACAGGTCGCTTATACTCAATATGTGGGGCGGCGGCCCTAAGTTCAGGAATGGCTTCCAGCTGCGCAAGAGGTACCTCAAGGGGCAACGAGGGGATCACTCGTAGAACAAGCAAGGCCGATCGAGAAGCGCACGAGGACACAGCTTGAAACCCAACGGCCCAGGGGGGGGATTGAAATCACACGAAAACTTTCCAACGACAAGAGAGAGCATCGCCCAACAATCCAATTATGGTTCCATATACTCTACAATGCCACACGGCTCAAAATCAATGCGACGACCCGCGGTACAAGTTTAAGTGCTTCGCTGCCGCCGAGGCTGAGTCCCAAGAGAGAGGTCTCGCTCCGAAACTCATCTTATTCTCACGTCCTCCCCTCCTCAACCTCCAAACATCGTCGACGTGGCTGATCCCCTTCGTCTCATCGTCGCCTCCTCCCAGAGCCCCCCCCCTCCTCACCTTCGCTCCTCCTCGTCCTCCTCCTCGTCCACCACATCCTCCTCCTCTTCTCGTCGTCGTCGTCCTCCTCCTCCTCTCCCTCCTCCTCCTCCTCCTGCCTCGTGTCCTTTCCTTCCCGTCTCCCGAACCACCAGTGGAAGAAAACATGTTGCAGTTTTGTAGAACTCATTTTGGCCTCACGTAGTTGCCGTTCGTCAGTTGCTGCTGCTGTCGTCGCCCCCCCCCCCCCCCTCCTCGCCAGCGCAGCCCTCCTCCCCGCTCTCTGGCACGCGGACGCGCTGCCTGCGTGAAGTCGTTGTCCCAGGAAGGGCGGCAACGCAGGGGGGGCGCCAGCGACGACGACGACGACGGCGTCGACGACGACGACCTCTCTCTTGGGGGAGGGGGGAAGCGCGTCGAGATCTTCAAAACTTGGATCGGGGACAGGATGGCGGGGATCCAGGGCAGGGTTTCGGGCCCAAGGACCGATAGGGGAGAAAACCATGGGGAGGAGGAACGTATCGAGGCGGCCCCAGGTTTTTCAACGCCTAGAGGCTCGAGAAGAGGATCTGTGGGAAGAGGACGTCGGCAATGGTTGTAAGAAGTGGCACAAGTCGGGCAGAGAACGAGGGAGGAGGTGGAAGGAGGATGAGAAAGACGATACTGTTTTTTTCTGTTCGCATGGGCTCAGCACTGACAACAGTTGAACTGTAGCATTCTGTACGAATGCAAAGAGCCAGACGCAAACCCCATCGCCTGGCAATCGCTGGCGCCAGTCTGACATCCTCAGCTGGACATGCCACCATCGATCGTGCCATCGACGAAGCTCAGCGCTTTGGCGAAGCTGGTTTTCTTGCCGCCGTTATATTTCACGAGCTTCTCGGCGCCGACCACGCTCTTGTCGGGCCAGACCCTCCAGCCCTGCTTCGACTCCGAAGCCAAGACCTTCCCTCCACGGTAGTCGACACCGACGCCGACGCTCGGCATTGCTGGCTTGGTAGTAGTAGCGGCAGCTGGCCTTTTCATGACAGACGTCATCGTTTTCGCCGCAGCTGGCTTCTTCGTGGGGGGCGGCTCGTGATCCTCAGAGGCGTCAGCTGCCTCCTTCCTCTTCTGCCTGGCCGACTCGAGCAGCTTCTGGTGCTCCGCCTCCATCTTCTTCACCTCTTCGGCCTCGTTGCCAGTGTCGGCTGGTTTCGCAGCGACCTCGGCCAGCACGCCCCTCACGTCGACCGATGCTGATGGCGAAGGCTGCTCGGCGGCTGGCCTTGGGACCTCCAAGGTCAGCGCGGCTGCCGCCTGCGATGGGCTAGCTGGCGGCTGCTCCGCTGCGGCGCCGCTGGGCCCTGGCAAACTCCCAGGCGAAGCCGCGCCTGCTACTGGGCTTGCCGAGTGCCAGGTGTTGGGGCGGCTGTTAGCCCCGCTGCCATCTGAGGTAGCAAGTCCCGCTGCGAGCCCGAGCTGGAGAGTCTGCATAGGGGTCAGGCCGAGTTGAGCAGCAGCGTTCAAGTAGCCAGCCACGTCGATGCTACCACCGCCGATGGCACGCTGTGGCGTGCGGTTGGCACCAGAACAATCGCCTAAGTTGATGGGAGCAACGCGGTCGGGAAGTTGAGGAGGAGGCGTTTGATAGGGAACCATGGCGAACTGCTCCGTAGAAGCCCTGCGGGTTGGCCTGACGGGAGCAACTTGCCCTCTGACGTGATTGTTCCTGCTCCTGCAGCTGGTCAAGTTTCTGAGCCTCTGCCAAGTGTCCAGGTAATGGCTGATCGGTGGATCCTCCTGGGTGTACATGGCGCTCCGCACGGCGTCGGGCATGTCCTCGACCCTGCTGTAGAATTTGCGAACAATCAAAGTGTGCTGCATCGGCACGTCACCCGACACGCGATCGAACACGCTCTTGAGCAGATGAACGTGGTTGTACAATGCTGGCCCTGTCGCATCAGACGCGTCAACGGCTGCCGCCAGCATGGCCACCAAGTCTGCCGCAGCCGTCTCACTTGGCTTGTAGAAGCCCCCCTTGATCAACCGCGTCGCCACCGTGGTCGCCTTAAGGTCCGAAGTCCAGTGCACGTTGGGATTGGCAATGACGTTCCAATCGAGCTGCGTGAAGAACAACATGACCGATGAGGGGGTGCTGAATGTCTGCTTCTCATGGCCTGAAAGGCGCGTGGTACGGTTGCCGTTCACCAGCTTGTCTTGGATGCCCGCCATCAGCAAGCTCTTCTGGCCGTCAGAGAAGGTCGACACAGTCACGGCGTCCATCATGGATGCAGCTGTTTCGCTCATCACAGGCTCGCTGATGTCCCTGATCATGGCGCAGAGGCTGGCCGTCAACGACTCCGAAAGGCGGTCGATGTCAGCCTGGTCATGCGTGCACTTGGCACGCGCGGCCACGACGCCAGCGGACCCGCGGATCTCCGATAGCACCCTTGCGATGCTCGCCATCTCAGCGAATGTGTAGCACTGGTGCGCCTGGTGCGGCTGAAATGCAGGCTGCGCTTGAGCCCAAATGGCTACTGTAAGAACTCAACTGGCACACGAACTGTTGAATCGAAAGGCCTCGCGACACCTTCAATCTCAGCGCCAAACCGAGTCGAATCCCAAAACTGATCACAGCGCGCTTCGACGGCAAAATTGAATTTGAGCTTTGGCGGTCGAAGGGTTTCGACCGCCAAACTCGTATAGAGTTTGGCGGCTGCCGCCAAATCGAATTTGACTTTGGCGGTCGATCTATGTTAGCCCTCGGATCAGCATCAAGTCTGACTCTGAGCGGCCGTGAGGGGCGCGTCGCATGAAAACAACCACCATCGACGCCCCCCTCACCAACGCGCGAGCCAAGTGCAGCGCACGTGCAAGTTGACCACGTGCCACGAGAAATGAACAACATATTCGGAGGATGAGGCGGCTGTGAGGAGGAAGGGGCACGGGTGGATGGTGGGAGTGGCGGGTAGGCAGAGGGCAGACATACGAGGTCGGAGACAATCTGGGGAGGGGTAGCTTGCATCACGACCCCGTCGAAACATGATGTTTTTTGTTCCACGCCGAGGACCCGAGGATTGAACGAGCTTGAGAATCACACGAGCCAACGGACTCGAAAACGGTCCCTCAGGCTTCCTTTCGAATCGTGTGTGGCGTAGGTCATTGTGGCGAGGTTGAGGCTAGGCCGAGGTTGACGGAGATGGGAGGAGGGATGATGATGAATATGATGCTGAAGATGATGTCTATCAAGGCTCGAATCTCATGGTTAGCACTGCGACAAGTGCCGTCGCATTTTAAATTCCCAGCGCCACCACACAACATTGCCCGAGATCCCAACTCGGGCGACGCGCGCACCAGCGCCCCATCGCAAGTGCACGCACGCATTGTGGACCCTAGAAAGGCGAAGCCACGGGTGACTCGGTATCGGTATGCACGGCGGACTCTCCGTAGCTCGCATCTGCTTTTGGGCTGCCGTCACTGGTGTCGGCACTCGTGGCATTATCCCTCGGCAAAACGCGGAAGTGAAACTTACCGTCATCACCCTTGGCGCGCTTAACCATAGTGCGCTTGTTCTTGTGGTAGTAAGCTGTGCTGCCGTCATCCATCTCCACTGGGGGGTACTGGGCCCTGCGCTTGGACTTCGGCACGTCCACGGTTGCGAACCTCCTGTGGATGTACTCGAGAACCGCGGGGTCAGGCACCACCATGGCGTGGGCAGGACACGGATCCAACGGCATTTTAGTGTGCACGGCAGCAATGGTTTCGCCATCAGAGTCGAAGCTGGGCAACACGACATCTACCGTGGCTTGGTCGCTGCTCTCGGACAAGGCCTTGAGCGCAGCCTTCTCCTGCTTCTGGCGGTATACAGACTTGGTGCCCTGTGGCGTGGCCTCGTGACCCAGGGCGTCCGACGTCGCTTGCTTCTGTATGTCCATGAGAAGGGCGGCCAACGCAGACAACTGGGTATTGTGAGACTTCTTTTGGGTGAACCACTTCGTGAGACACGGGTCACCCTTGCTGATCGTCACGAATTCCGTGTCGCCAACCTTGCGCACGATGGCGCCTGACCACGTATAACCGTTTTCCACAGGACTTCCAATGTCCACGGTGGTGTGCTTCACCACTGTGATGATAGCCATTGCTCGTAAGACGGATGCTAGCCAGAAGGTTTGAATTCACAATGCCACCTTAAATGGCTGCGGAATGGTTGACTGACCGAGCGTTTCGCGGTCCAAGAAGCCTGAGTTGGCCTCCAGACGATCCAAGAAGCCTCCAAGACATCCCAAGAGGCCTCCCAACAGGGCCCCGAGAGGGTCTCACAATCGAGGGTCTCACAATCGATACCACGAGCGACCCCAGTATCAGTCTCGCTATCAATCTCGACGAGGCGTTTCGCTGGAATCCTGAAGCCATTGGCCAACTCAAAGACGAGCAGACAGACCCCGCGCCCAATAACTGTTTACCTACGATTCGAGCGTGGGCGGGTTACTTCGAAACTTGTGCAGGACCGACGCTCCCCCCCTCCCCCTCTCCAGCGACACGGCATTGCACGGCGCGACGCATTGCTTGATGTTGGCGCCATGTCGTAGCAAAGCATATCGCTGGCAGCGTCGCATCGCACCGCATCGCGGCATAGCGTAGCATGACCAAGTTTTGCAACGCGCACCGTAGGTCATGGACAAGATAGCGTAGCACGGCATAGCATGCGAAGGTTATCCAATGCCAAACTTTCAGCGTTGGATCGGCCCATTTGGGGAGACATCACACTCGACCATTTGAGGCGGCAACCAGATACGAACGTTCAGTCTATCATCAACTGTGCGAGGTTGTCCTGGAGGCATCACGCGAGCCTGCCTGGGCGCCAGTCGACGAGGCGCGAATGACGAATGCGCTTGCCATAAAAAAATGGGCAGGCATGATGGAACTGCTCGCTCTCTTCTTCCTGTCCTCCCCGTCCCTGTCCTCCTCCTCCTCCTCATCCTCCTCCTCATCCTCCTCCTACTCCTCCTCCTCCTCCTCCTCCTCCTCATTCTCATCCTCCCTCTCATCTTCCTCCTCGTTACAGCCTAGGCCTCTGCGCTCAAGCTGGATGGGGCGATTACGCAGATGCCTGCACCCTCGCTTTCTTGCGAGGCGGCTGCGGCTGCTGCGAGCAAACGAGCAGCTCGTCGCCGATCTTGAGCTTGACCGAGTTCTTGAGCACGGGCACGTGCACCTCGACCCGCTCGGTTGGAGTCAGCACGTGGATCGCCTCAAGGTGGATCCTCATGTTGCCCTTCTGCCCGTCCTTGGCCTCGGGGACGAACCAGTACGGCGGGGCGAAGCCCTGCTTGCCATCCTTGGGGAGCGTGATGCACGGTTGGAGCGAATACGCAACGTTCGGGTTCGTCGTGATGGTGCCGAGGTCCCAAGCTTTGGTGTCACTGTCCTCCGAGGCTGGCCTCGACTTGATGTTCATTGTCATTGGTACCAACATCAACTTCCCCACAGGAATGGCTGCCGTCACGGTAACCCCGTTGGGCCCCGACCAAATGGCAATGCTGTCCATGAAGCCAGAGTCGTGTGCTGCTTTGGATAGGCTCATGAGGAAATCGACCAGCTGCCCAACCACATGCTTCGACGCAAACTCAGGGTGCACATCTGGCTTGTTCGCTGGGTATGCAACTCGAACTTGCGGTTTGGTCTGTGTCGGTGTCCAGGTGTCTTTCAACACATGCTGTGCCATGGTAAGCGAAGGGCCCTCACCGAACCTTCCAGTCGGAGACAATACGACGTTGTCGCCAGTCATGCTGGTGATGGCGTAGAGGCTACACGGTACATCAAGTGGTTTCTTGCGCTTGACAACGGCGCCCTCCTTGTACCCCTGGACCTGTAGCTGGTACATCGGGGACTTCGACTGCTCAGTCGATTGCAAGGCTACAGTCTTGACCTGCGGGGAGTCGCTTGCCGCGGCACCCCCGGCTGACCCCGAAGCAGTCGAGGGACCCGCGTCAGGCGCGGCACCAGCCGCAATGCCCTGCAAGGAGCGCAAACAAATGCTGATGCGGTGGATGCGGAGGAGGAGGAGGGTGATGATGATGAGGAGGAGGAGGAGGAGAAGGAGGAGGAGGAGGAGGAGCAGGGGGAGGATAAGGGTGAGATGGAGGAGTGGAGGAGGAGGTTGAGGGGGGAGGAGGGGGAGGCGGAAGAGCGACGGGGGTAAAGGAGGAGGAGGAGGGGGAGCATGAGGAGGAGGAGGAAGAGGAGGAGGAGGAGGAGGAGGAGGAGGAGAAGGAGGATTAGCAGGAAGATGGAGGAGCAGCGTAATAAACTAACTCTTGGATGATGATGGCGAGGATCAGGAGGAGGAAGAGGAGGATGAGGAGAAGGAGGAGGAGGAGGAGGAGGAGGAGGAGGAGGGAGGAGGAGGAGGGGGATGAGGAGGAGAAGCAGGAGACGGCGAAGGAGGAGGAGGAGGAACTTCGGCCTAGGCGAAGAGAGGGGAGGAGGGATGAGGACCAAGGAGGAAGGACCCCCCCTGACTGCTGCCCGATGGTTTGGAGTCCCGAAACGGTGCGGTGACGGACCGTGCGGTGACCTCGAATCCCCCAAGGCCTCACCGCATGGTCCGTCAACGCACGGTCTTGGGACCTCGGATGCCCCAGTCGCCCGAGTCGTCCTCGGAGAACGACCCGAGTCCCAAAACCGTGCGGTGACCCCGAATCCCCACTGACTCACCGCACGGTGTGGTCACCACCCCGTTTGGGGGCCCCCGAGATGGGCGTCGAGTGACACGATTTAGTCCGGAATCCCCCCTTAAAAATATCGGTGTCCTGATCTGGCTTTGCTTTCCAGGGGTTCGCATTCGTGTCAATAGAAGTAGCAGTAGACTAGCACAAGCATGGACAGTGGCAGTAGCAGTAACAAGAGTAAAGCATCAGTTCAGACGAAACGCGCATCGACCATAGCAGCATCAGCAACAGCAGCAGTACCGAAGCAGTAGCAGTGGCAGTGGCAGAAGCAGTAACGACAACAACAACAGCAACATCAGCGCCAACATCAGAAGTACAATAAAAGCAGTAGTAGTAGCAGTACTAGTAGTAGTCGTAGCATACTGGCAACTGCAGTAGCAGAAGACGCAGTAGCATCAGTAACATAGTCTCACCATGGCTGCGACTAGTACCAATAGTTGTACGTGAGTAAGAGTGGCAGGAGGCGGTTGGGGAAGGCGTCGGAGGAGGGAGGATGAGGTTTGAAGGCTACACGTCCTGCTTGGGCGCAGCGGTCAACCAGGGGTTGTCCACCACCTTGCCGATCAGCGCCGACAACTCGGCGCAGAAAAGCTGGCCTGCGGCAGGCAAGTCCGCGTAGTCAATGGCCTCGCGCGACTGCTTGCCAACCTTCAAGGGGAGGTGGGGCAACCTCATCATCCTGATCCTCCTCCTTCCCTCCCGATCCCCATCTTCGCTCATTGTTTTACTCAGGCGACACCTTCAACAGATGGTAAGCGATCCTGGTGTCGTGCCCGCACAACAGCTTGGCCCTCTTGCCCTTCACCACGTTGTGCTCGTCGCACATTGCCCTGGCATCGTCGAGCATGCGTTCGGCCTGCTTCACCTCGCCCACTGCCCCCTTGCTGCAAAGCTTGCTGATCGCAGCCTCTTTGATGAGAGAAGCGCGGCCATCCACGATCTTATGCACTGGCGATAGCATCTGGCCCATCATGCAGGCGAGGCGAACCCTGCTGTTGTCGCAGACCTCTCCCTTCCAAGTCATAGACGCAATCTTGTCCAAGAAACTGCCTCCACAGTGTCCGTGGTTCTGGGCTGCTGTCTTGGGTACTTTCAGAAGCGACGCAACCAAGTCGCGAGCCTCACTCATCTGATCTTCCGTCGTCACCTTGCAAACTCGCTGAAGAGACATCGCCCATCCAGACCAAAATGGCTTTGTCATTATGGCCGTAGATACTGCAGCTTTCCATGAATCTTCCTCTGACCTGCCATTCGCCGTGGCATTCTTGAAAGTACTCATCATCGTAAGCATGCCTTCCATCTCAGTCGACCCGCCCTGACCAGTTGTATTGAGAGCAGCGTACGCCACGCGCACGATCTCGGGCCACCTCTCCGCAACCTTATGTGAAATCACCGTGTAGATGAGGCCGTCTTGCAAGGCTGTGCTTAACCCAGGGATTTTGCTCAACTCCGTCGCGTCCAACTTGCCAGATGGGGCGATGCTGGCGATATCACATGGAAGCTGGGCATGGGCAGCGTTGAGGAAGTACGTAGAGTGCGACCCACCAAATGTCGCTGCGTATATCACCTCGTATCGCGGCAACCCATACACATCACAGAGCGAGTTATTGAACGACAACGTCTCTGTTGTAGTTGCAGAGCCAGGCGGGCAAGACGCTGCGTAACAGCCAGAGCACGCCCTTTGATACGAATACCCGTCGGATATGTTCTTGGCTGCCGTGGTCATGGCTTCATTCATCAACACTCCGAGCCCGCCCCTGTTATCCTTGTGGCACCCGACGTACTTGCTTTGCATCTGCATCGCCCACTTGAGTTCCGTAGACCTGCCGAGCGTGCACATCAGGCCATCGAAACAACTGACGTGCTTCCCATCAATACGGTATGCCTGCAACAAACGCTCAATCTCTGGAGCTACTGCCTCAATGGCAGCATCCACGGGAGAAGTCATACCAGTGTCGAGCAAATATATGCAGACCTGGTTAGAGTCTCGAGCCAAAGTGGCTGCGGAGGGGAACGCATGGAGGAATTGGAGGAGGCGGGGCGGCGGGGGAGGGCGATGGCCAATGTTATTCCGCCGACGCTACGCGTCATCCCCGAGCGCAGTAGGCGGGGCGGCGGGGGATGGCGAGGGCCAATGTTCCGCCGACGCTGAGCGTCATCCCCCCAGCGCATTGAATACGATTATGTTTTTTTGTCGCGTGCCCAAGACACCTTACAGAGCTTACTAACCTACGTTGCAAATGTTACTAACCTATGTTACCAAACGTTGCAAACCATGCTCCAATCAACTTGCTAACATGTTACACCAATGATGTACATACTTGTGTGAGAGTACTGCAAGTCGCGACAACGCACAGCAACACAACGCAATGCAGTTACTAAGACCGCGCAGCATTTCACTTACAGTTGTAACACGCGTAGCATGTTGATAAGCTGATGGGCAATGCTGCGTAATCATGCAACTATTATCAATGCATGGGATATGTTCGAAGTGCATGCTTGAATTTGCTTGCGTGTCAGTTGGTGTTAACAGTGCTTGGTTGGAGTTGGCAATCACCGATATGTAACGCACAGGTTATTAACCACCCCACCCTTCCAAGCGTGGGACATCGGAGTTACCCGGTGTCCCCCGTGGGACATCGGAATTACCCGGTGGTCCCCGTGGGACATCGGCCCGTGGGACATCGGAGTTACCCGGTGTCCCCCGTGGGACGTCGGAATTACCCGGTGGTCCCCGTGGGACATCGGCCCGTGGGACATCGGAGTTACCCGGTGTCCCCCGTGGGACATCGGAGTTACCCGGTGGTCCCCGTGGGACATCGGCCCGTGGGACATCGGAGTTACCCGGTGTCCCCCGTGGGACGTCGGGTGTCCCCGTGGGACATCCCGTGGGACATCGGAGTTACCCGTGGGACATCGGAGTTACCCGGTGTCCCCCGTGGGACATCGGAGTTACCCGGTGGTCCCCGTGGGACATCGGCCCGTGGGACATCGGAGTTACCCGGTGTCCCCCGTGGGACATCGGAATTACCCGGTGGTCCCCGTGGGACATCGGAGTTACCCGGTGTCCCCAGTGGGACATCGGAGTTACCCGGTGGTCCCCGTGGGACATCGGCCCGTGAGACATCGGAGTTACCCGGTGCCCCCCCGGGGACATCGGGTAACTCGACCTTGCAAGGGGGGGTCTGGGCACGATTTACCTGGTGCCCCCCCGTGGGACATCGGAATTACCCGGTGGTCCCCGTGGGACATCGGAGTTACCCGGTGGTCCCCGTGGGACATCGGCCCGTGGGACATCGGAATTACCAGGTGTCCCCCGTGGGACGTCGGAATTACCCAGGGTCCCCGTGGGACATCGGCCCGTGGGACATCGGCCGGAGGTACCCGGTATCCCCCGTGGGACATCGGAGTTACCTGGTGGTCCCCGTGGGACATCGGCCCATAAGATGGCTCCAAGGGGTCCCAGGGCCCTGTTGGGGCCCTCTGAGTGCCCTCTTGGAGCCCTCTTGGGCCCCTGGTTGGCCCTAGGAGGGCCCCAAGAAGGCCCCAGGAATTATGTACCAATCCAGCGGCCGCTGGTACATAATTCCTGGGGCCCTCTTGGGGCCTCCTGAGGGCCCTCTTGGAGCCCTCTTGGGCCCCTGGTTGGCCCTAAGAGGGCCCCAAGAAGGCCCCAGGAATTATGTACCAACCCAGCGGCCGCTGGTACATCACTCTTGGGGCCCTCTTGGGGCCCTCTCAGGGCCCTCTTGGAGCCCTCTTGGGGCCCGGGTTGGCCCTAAGAGGGCCCCAAGAGGGCCCCAAGAGAGCTCCAAGAGGGCCCCGGGAATTATGTACCAACCCAGCGGCCGCTGGTACATAAATCCTGAACCCTCTCGGGGCCCTCTTGGAGCCCTCTTGGGCTCCTTGTTGGCCCACATGATGGCTCCAAGAAGGCCCTAAGAGGGCCCCCAAACGGGCCCAAGAGGGGCCCAAGAGAGGCCTCAGAAACCGCTAGTAGGTGTCATCGATCAGCGCGTCTGGATGAGACCTCTCAATGGTCTCTGGGGCGCGTCTTGGAGCCCTCTTGGGGCCCTCTGGAGCCCCCATGGGTGCTCCCAAAAAGGTTCCAAGGGACATCCGAAGGGGTGGAGGGGGAGTTGGACGGGGAGTGGAGGGGGAGGTGGAGGGGGGGCTGAGGTGGGTGGTGGAGGGGGGGGTGGAGGGGGGGTGGGGGGGTTGGTGGAGGGGGAAGGGAGAGGGAGAGGGAGAGGGGTTTGATTAGGAAACTGGAAGAGGTTTGACGACCACGACGACGACGACGATGACGACGACGACGATGACGGCGACAACCACGATGACGAGTGGGCGCCTTGGAGTTCTCGTGGGCCGTCTTGGAGGCGCCTTGGGGGCCTTTTGGACCGTCTGGAGGCCGTCGTGGGGCCGTCTTGGAGGCCTCTTGGGCGCTCTTGGGGCCATCTTGGGGGTCTCTTCGGCGGCACTGGGCCGTCGGCAGGCCGAAAACGTTAAAATCCATCAAGATCCCACGGGAAATCTACTGTCTTGGCCTCTTCGGGCCTTCCTGCAGGTCCCCTTGGAGGCTTCTTGGACTGCATTAAAAGCCTGTTGGGGGCCTTTGGGGCCGTCCTGGGCCATCTTGGGGCCATCTTGGAACGCCTCGGTTGCATCTTGGGCCGTCTTGGAAACATATTGGGGCCGTCTTGGGCTCTCTTGGAGCGACCCTAGCCGCCTTGGAGGCATCTTGGTGGCCATCTTGGGCCATTTGGGCCGTCTTAGTGGCGATGTGGCCACGCCTTCTGGTCCTTCCGAGGGCAGGCGGTCTGGGCCGAAGGCCACTGGGAAGGGTTTGAACATGAGAAGAGCAACAAAATGTCTGGCACGCCGCCCACCCCTGTGGCAAGCACAGGGGGCGGCGGATCCAAGACGCCCACGGCGAATCACCGCCGCCCCCCCCCAGCCTTTTTGAGAATATTTGGCCGAACGTTGGGCCCCAGCTTGGCCAAGCTATCTGATTATGTATTCCCCCAGCCGCTCCGGAAACTCTTCGGGGAACACTTGGGGGAGGCTGAGGGGGAGGATCAGGAGAGGGGGAGGAGGAGGAGGAGGAGGAGGAGGAGGAGGAGGAGGAGGAGGAGGAGGCCTCTTGGGAGCCTCTTTGGGCACTCTTGTGGGGCCTCCTGGAGGCTTCCCGGGGGCCTCTTGGAAGCCTCACGGGGGCCTCCTTAGGCCTCTTGGGGGCCGTGGGGGCGTCTTGGGGGCCTCTCCTTGGCCGTCTTGAAGCGTTCCTGGCCCGTCTGACGGGTCTGACGCCGTCGGAAGCCATCTTGGGGGCCTCTTTGAACCGATGTGGGGTCCTCTTGAGGCGCTTCAGGGCCGTCTTGGAGGCCATCTTGGGCGTCTTAGAGGCCTCTTGGAGGAGGAGGAGGAGGAGGAGGAGGAGGAGGAGGAGGAGGAGGAGGAAGAGGAGGAGGAAGAGGAGGGGGGAGGGGGAGGCAGCAGGAGGAGGAGGAGGAGGAGGAGGAGGTTGAGGAGGAGGAGGAGGAGGAGGAACAGGAGGAAGAGGAAGAAAAAGACTTGGAAAAGCAGGCGAAGAGGGAGTAGGAAGAGAAATAGGGAGGAGGACCAGGAGAAGGAGGCAGGGGGTAGGAGCGAGGAGACACAGTCGGACAGCGAGAGACAAAGTCGGAGCAACCCCAAACTCCCAGGGTCTGGGGGCGCCCAAGAGTCTGAGCAGCACCTTTTTCAGATCCATTGGCTCACAAGACCAGGGGCCCTTCCAGGATTCTTGGGCCCTTGCCACTTTTCGCCAAACCTTCCCAGACTTCGCTGTAAATGCTGCCGACAGTCGGTCCCGAGGCCCCGCTGCTGCGGGGCCCAATGGGCCTGCGCTGCTGCTGCCGGCGGCCGCGGCCATCGCTCGCCGCCCCCGCGCCGCTGGGGGGGCGGCCGTGAGAGCCGGGCCCCCGGGGCCGAAACGGCGGCGGAAAGAGGGGGGCGAGGCGAAGAGAAAGAGGACGGGGCGGATAGAGAAGGAAAGGGCGGCCAGAGAGAGAGAGGGGGAGATAGAGAGAGAGAGAGAGAGAGAGAGAGAGAGAGAGAGAGAGAGAGAGAGAGAGAGAGAGAGAGAGAGAGAGAGAGAGAGAGAGAGAGAGAGGAGAGAGAGAGAGAGAGAGAGAGAGAGAGAGAGAGAGAGAGAGAGAATGAGAGAATGAGAGAATGAGAGAATGAGAGAGAGAAGAGAGAGAGAGAGAGAGGGAGAGACAGGGAGAAAGTGAGAGAGGGAGAGAGAGAGAGAGAGAGAGAGAGAGAGAGAGAGAGAGAGAGAGAGAGAGAGAGAGAGAGAGAGAGAGAGAAAAAAAAAAAAAAAACAAATATCCTGGCGAAAGACCCAACCATATGCAGTTGTGAGTGCCGCAGTTGTGAGTACCTTCTTCGGTGGCGCTCCCTATGGGGCCACGAACCGCATGAGGGGCATGCCGAAATATGGCGGGGTACACAACGCAAAGGAATACGACAGGTCAGATTACGAAAGAATGAACGCGGGTGAGCCAGAGCGCGAGAGAGTCTGAGTGTGAATGGGTCTGCGTGGGAGTGAGTATAATTGCATGAGTGCGATCTTGGCTACGCCTAGTGCGAATGTAAATGAATGTGAATGGCTCGAGCATGCCTGTCCGAACACTTGCGACACTGGGCGTGGCCGCCGCAGGCAGCTTCCGCGGGGGCCCCGACGGCAGCGCCCGCGCGCCGCGACGCCCATGTCGGCACGCCCCTCACGGGGATCGCACCCGCTTCCGTCCCTGTTTTTCCCCCCTCTTTGCCTGCGCGCTCCAAAAATCCAAAACTGCGGGCGCAGAGCAGCGCGGAGTCCCCGCGACGCGCGCAGGTCGCCGCGGAGGGGTCCCAGCGACGCGCGCAGGTCGTCCGCTGCGCGGAGCACAGAGAGCTAGCCGGCCGGCTGATTGCGGGCGGGCAAGGCTAACTGCACCACTGGGACCTTAGGTGCAGCTCCCTGAGGGGCCACGAAACGTGTGAGGGGTGTGCCAAAAAGGGGCGGTGGCGCCATGCGAGCTGCGCCACTTGGACCTCAGGTGGAGCTCCCTGAGGGGCCACGAAATCTGTGAGGGGTGTGCCAAACTGGGGCGGTGGCGCCATGCGAGCTGCGCCACTTGGACCGTAGATGGAGCTCCCTATGGGGCCACGAAACGCGTGAGGGGTGTGCCAAAAAGGGGCGGTGGCGCCATGCGAGCTGCGCCACGTGGACCTTACGTGGAGCTCCCTATGGGGCCACGAAACGTGTGAGGGGTGTGCCAAAAGGAGCTCCCTGACGGGCCACGGAACGTGTGAGGGGTGTGCCAAAATGGGGCGGTGGCGCCATGCGAGCTGCGCCACTTGGACCGTAGATGGAGCTCCCTATGGGGCCACGAAACGTGTGAGGGGTGTGCCAAAATGGGCGGTGGCGCCCTGCGAGCTGCGCCACTTGGACCTTAGGTGGAGCTCCCTATGGGGCCACGAAGCGTGTGAGGGGTGTGCCAAAAAGATGATGATAATGATGATGACGATGATGATGATGATGATGATGATGATGATGACGATGAGGATGATAGGAAGGGAGAGGAGGCGGAGGAGGAGAGGAAGGAGACGCGGGGCACCGTCTCTTCAAAACGAGGACCCAACACCACAGGATGGTTGGGAAAAAAAGAGAAAAAATAAATCAGAAAAAAAAAAAAAAAAAAAAAAAAAAAAAAAAAAAAAAAAAACGGACGCGGAGGAGGGAGGAATGAGATAATGACCAGGAGGGTGATCAGGGAGAAGGAGGGGGGAGAGCAGGAGGAGGGGCGGAGTGATCGACACCCGCGTGGTTTTCTCCCCCTGCCTGCCCCCCCCCCCCCTCCTCTCACCTCCTCCCCCGTCCCCCCACCCTCCCTGTTTCTTCTGCGTAGGGCCTGCGCTACGTCTGCGCGCGCACGCGGCACCTCAGTCGCAGCCAGGTGGAAGAGCAGCGCCTGCTGCCCAAACTCACATGCCGCGGCGGGCCGCGCCTCTCAGAGGCCCTTGGCTGCAGGGGGCGCCAGCGCCAGGGGGCCAGACATGCGGTTTCGCGTCTCCCTGCGCATAAACGCGCTGAAAGCTCTCGGGTTGCCTCCCAAGTACTCGTCTATGACGCTCTGCAACCGCGTGGCCAACGTCTCCGGCCAATTTCCACCGAAGTCCCCCATGCCAGCGGCGTCCCACCCCCGCCTCCACCGCTCCAAATCTGACCGCTGAGCTGCAGAGAGCCCAGAACCCAGCGCGGCCGCGCGATTGAGCGCGCCGAACCTCGATGTTCGACCCGCCGCGACTCCGCAGCTGCGAAGGCCTGTGCCCAGCTCGGATAACCCGACATGCTTCATCCTGTGTTTGATATATATATATATATATATATGTATATGTATGTATATATATATATATATGGCTGCCTCTGCGTCTAAGAGTTTGGCTTGCTGTGTCCTCAGCACATGGCGCGCTTTCTTTGCCTTGCTCCCAAGGCGGGGTAGCTCTACTCTGCGCCGCGCCTCGACATCCCGCTGTCGTTTCTCATTTCTGAGCGTCGCCACGCGGGCGCCCTCGCATGCTGCGAAGGCCCGCTGAACCCCGGGATCTTCCTTCGACTGGTCGCGCACTCGCCTCCGTTATTTCCGTAATTGCGTCTCCATGAACGCGGCCCCCGCGATGTCGCCCCAGCTGCGCAACTCTTCAGCGATCGACGAATGCGTTCTCATAAGGTCAGACGTCTGCTCCGCGGCTTCCACGCGAGACATCGACAGGCCAGGCGGCGCCTCCAGCGCGATCTCCCCCGCCGCTGCTGCGTTGAGGCTTGGACTGGCCCATCCGTTGTCAAACTCGCCAGCGTCGCCCCACCCGTCGTCGCCCTCGCCCCCGTCATCTCCATCTCCTTCGAGGGCGTCGTCGGAATTGCCACTCTCAGTGCCCCTGCTGCTGCGGTCACCCTCGGCTGCGTCTTCCGCCCCCTCCATGCCGCGCCAAATATTGTCGCCCTCGCCCAAAGCAACGTCGTCTCCAGGGTTTGCGAACGCGGCGTCGCAGTGGCCGCGTCGAGGGCGCGGGAGGACCAATCGCATGATGTCTTTGTAGGTCCATCTCAAGCGGCCCGCCTGTACCTCTTCTTCGACCCGTCTCCTTGCATATGCGCGCGTCCAAGTCCGCATCCCGCTGGTTTGCCTTGAAACCTGTTGCCCAGTACCCCTCTGCCGCAGCCAGGTGAAGACCCATGTGAGACATCACTTCCACCATCAAGTCAACGCATTCTAACCTGTCCAGCTGCGTGACGCGCTGGCCGAGCCTCATGGCCCTCAGCAGCGCCGCTCCTTCTCTCTTCATGTACTCGCGCTTGGCGTGTTGATTTCAAATGTGTGTCCGCAGTTTGGAGGTTTGGGGTTGCGCCGCCCCCGCGCGGGATGAACGCGCACCCTCGAGACCAACATAGCTTACTCACAAGCGGGGACAAGTGAGGGCCATGATCATCCGCCATCGCAATTCTCCACGCCCGCTGCTGCGGGGGCTCTGGCAGATGAGGGAGGTGGCGGTCCAGGTACGCGAGGACGCACGGTGTCCGGTAAGACCCCTTGGTGCTGGCGGTCGCCGACACCCGCCCATCTGCCGAAAACTCGGCGCCGAAGGTGTTCGAGCAGGCGCGGCCTCGGCTTCCCCCCCCCCCCCCATCCGCCTTGAACGCGCACTCCATCGGTGGGGGGCCTTCTCTCCGCAGTCGACCCTTGTCGCTCATAGTCATGAAATTGGCTGCCGCCCCCGCGCCGCGCCGCGGCGCTCCACCGGTGGCACTTCGACCCCCGCTACTGCGAGGGTCCTCGCGCCAGCTGATCCTGTTTCATTTTGGTGGAAAGGCGACTGGTCGAAGTTCTCCATCTCGGGATCCTCCTGGTTGAGTAGCACGCACGCGGCGCGCACCATGAACACGTTCAGCCAGCCTCGCTCGAGGCGCTCTTCCAAGATGGGCAGCGGACACTTGTGCTTCCTGTTCGGGCACCGCATGCTGAGGCCGTGTTCATTGCGCCAGGAGGCCCACCAGCGCGACCTCAACTCCACGGCGGCGGGTCGCTGCCCGATCCGCAGCTGCTGCGCGACGTGCTCGCTCATCAGCTCCACCGCTTTGGTCTGGAGCATGCTTTGTGTGAACCTTGCTATCT
Source organism: Prorocentrum cordatum (assembly GCA_963575745.1). Lineage (NCBI taxonomy): Eukaryota > Dinophyceae > Prorocentrales > Prorocentraceae > Prorocentrum > Prorocentrum cordatum. The sequence goes on along the minus strand of CAUYUJ010003827.1, from coordinate 37,140 downwards.
TCGCTGGCTCTTTTTGGGTACTTCGCATTCCAATTCTGTTGGCTTTCCAATATACACTGCGCCGAATGGAACTCGACCATTCAAACAGAGCTTGTCGCAGCCAAGGACATTTTCGAGCAGCCCCCTGTCCCTGTTGTGGTATTCATATCCGCCCCTTCCACTTGAGGAGGCGCCCCTGCCGGCACTATGTCTCGTGCCCCCGCGGATGCCGAACAGCCTCCGCTACTGCGGAGGCGTATTTCGACGACAGAAAAGCCTCGCGCCAACGCAGCAAAACGCGCGTGCGCTTCCTGGGGGAGGTATGGGACGGGGAGCCCCAGTCCCACGCATCCATGAATGAACGCGCCCCTCCATGCGGCAAGCGCTCTCCAAGCGCCCACCCTAAAAAGCGGATGTGCTCGTCGAAAGCACCCGCTATCTCCATCCTCGGGCACAGGAGCGACGGGGCCACCACGCGCTTCTTGTTCTGGGCGGGTGCTTTGCGCTCGCAGCCGCGGTTCCTGCACCTCAAGGGCTGCTCCTCCCGCTCTGCGGGCATCAACTCCCGAGCTACGTCCAGGGCGCACGCAGCGTCTTTCAGTCCTGCCCACCATTGGATGGCCTGCACGAGCTCCTGACAGACTGCCTCGGCGTCGACTTCCACCGCTGCCGAGTCCTCAGGTGGCGCCGCCACTGCTGCGGCGGCGCCACCTGAGGGGGCGGCGTGGCCAGGCTGCGGGACAAGTTCTTCGTCGTCTAAGGCGCACTGCAGGCGCCGAAACTCCTGGACTTCCTCCTGAGCGACTTCTTGTGTCAGGACCACGACGTCGAGGAACCGCGCCAAACGCACCCTCTGAACAATGTAGTCCGCGATGTCCTCGCAGGCGGGCATGGAGGACGGGCAAGGAGACTCGGCGGGGGGGCCGCGAGGGGAAAGGGGGGCGCGATGGGAGAGGGAAAGGACAAACGGAGAGGGAAGGATGGGGGGAGTACGCGGGGGCAGCAGAGATGGAAGCGAAGGATCAGGATGGTCGGAGAGGGCAACTGTCCTGGCGGAGCTCCCTGCGAGACTCTCGCGTGGAAACCTCTTGGGCCATCCGCAAAATGCAATCCAAACCGCAGCCCCCCTCTGCGACTGTGGACGCGACGAACGCACCGAGAGCAGAATAGAAACCGTCCACCGTCGACACATCTCCCGTAATGTCCACAAAATCTGTGGAGACTCCTGCGATAAAATGATTGCATATAATCAAAGGGTGCTCCTCCGACGCGGGGGCCCAGTCCGGAGGCCCCGAGTCTCGGGGGGCGGCGCAACGCGCGATCGCGCCCGCCGCAGGCTCGCGGTCTAACTCCTCCAGTTTCCACGGCGGCAAGACAGCTTTGCAAAGGCCGACTCTGTTGCGTCCTTCCCGTGCGTAGACGCGCACCTTCCGCAGAAGTGCAAAGATGACGAAAGCAGAATACCCAATCCACTCTCGCCCCCCCCCCCTCCCGCGCTCCGCGAATACTGCGCGACAACTTCGCCAGTTTCTCGAAGCACCTCTGGCCCTGTTGTGAGAGCGCCCCTGCGAGCGCAGGCGGGGCAACCGCAGCGCCTGCATTCGCGGCTGCCTCTTCAGAGGCGCTCGCCGCAGCAATCCCCGCCCCTGCACGAACGGGCCCCGCTATATCGCGGGCAGCAAACGGGGCGGGTTTTGGGGGGGGCGACAAGGGCGCCCCCCTGCTGAGAGGGCTGCTGTTGCCGCGGAGTCTTCCAGGGCAGCCTCCACTGCGGAGGCGGCCTCGGCGATGGCGTCGGCGCCACGCGCGCCAGCAGGGCCCGCGCGCGCCTCCGCTGTTGGGGGGCCGTCAGAAGGGCCCACGCACGGCGCCGCCGCCACTTCGGCAAGGGCCGCGTACGCTTCCGCTGACGCACCCGCTGCTGCGAGGCCTTCGGAAGAGCCCACGTGCGGCTCCGCTGCCACTTCAGCAGGGGCAACGCACGCCTCCGCTGACGGCCCCGCTGCTGCGGGGCCTTCAACAGGGCACGCCCGCGGCTCCGCTGCCGCTCCAGCAGGGGCCACGCAGCCTCGGCTGGCGCCTCCGCTGCTGCGGGGGCTCCAGCTCCTGCGGGCCGCCCGTCCGCGCAATGCACTAAATGCCAAGGCGTTTGCCAGTCTGACCACTTCGCGCAGTCCACAGTGCCGTCCGACAGACGGTGGTCGCTGGGACGCGGCCACTGCGAGCATGGATGAATATTATTACATATGCGCTTGTCAGATTCATAATGGCAAGCCGCGCCGCTGCTGCGGCGCATAACGTGCCCGAATCCGAGAATTGCCCCCTGTCGTCTCCGTGGGTTCATGAGCAGATGGTCGGGGTCGTTCGTTTTGTCTTCTTGGCGCCAAAACTCAACGAACTCGTCGGCCTCGCGGTCGTGCCCGACGAGCAGGGGCGCGCCTGCAGGGCGAGCATCTCCTGGGCCTGGGGGCGGGGCGGCTGCGGCGGCCATGAGGCCGAAGCCGCGCGCGCGCACGCGCGGCCGCCCTCTTCTCTCGAGCCCAGCGCCGCAGGGCAAGCAAACGGCCGCATCATCGCAGTGATCCTCCTGTCGGTGCGGCTAGGGTGCGGCTGTTGCCGCTGCTCCTCCTCCTCCTCCTCCTTCCCCCCCTCCCCCTCCTCCTCCTCCTACTTGTCTCAGCCCCTCCGCCCCCTCCTCGCCAGCTTCCGAAAGGTCTTTTGTCTTCTAGCGCGCGAGCGCTGGAGAGCCGCAGGCCCGCGATCCCCCGCGCGGATCCCCACCCCTGTCCAGCCGACAGAACTCCGAAGACATCCACCTCAGCGGCCAGCGCGCCGCTGCGGCGGTGCTAACACCGAGTCTGTCTGCACAAAACAAAGCCGTCGTAGCGGTCAGCGCGCCGCTGCTGCGGCGCGCGCCTGCGAACGGATAACGAGGGCATAACTTATCCGTTTCCTGCGCGATGGCTTTCTGGACCACGCCCTCCGAGAACGCCAAAAGAACCTGTTCCTGCTGCGCACGGGCGGACTGTTTGAAGGGCGTCGTCGCACCCGTCAACGCCGCGCCTGTGGACCATCTGTCGTCGTTCAGATCCTGAATCCTGGAGGCCCATTGTCGGCCTGCCATTGGCCCTCCTTTGACCTCCACTGCCCACGTCGCAGAGGGACACCACACGGTGGTCCACGGTCGCTTCTCGTCCAAAGCGTCGACGTCAACGTCTTTGGGTTCGGGGGCGCTTTTGCCCTGGCTCTTCTCGTGCAGGTAGTCAAGAAGCTATGACAGGTCCTGACACTAAACAAAAAAGACGCCGCGCTTGTTCTCATACGCTACAACCTGTGTCGTGTCGGCCTCATCTGGCATAGGAGACATCGGCGTGGTGATTCTCCAGAGCGCGCCTCGAGGAAATCCCTCCCGTTTCTTCTGGGTTTTCCCCGCCGGCGCGCCCTTGGCGGCCCCGAGGAGACCCGCCGTGGGATCCCGAGCTGCCCCCGCTGATGCGGAAGCTCCTGCTGCAACCCCCGCTGCTGTGGGGGCGTTTTTTTTTTTCCGCGGGGGACTCCGCTTCACCCATGTTGCCCCCTTCTCCTGCGCATAGCTTCGAATGCAAGTGCGCTAACATGGTCGTTTCGTTCGAGGCGCCCTTCGCGGCGCTGAGACCACCGAAAACCTTGAGCAGCCACAGGCGGTGCTTCCCGACGGGCACGAGGGCTTCTATGCTATGGCCGCCGCCAAAGGCAACATAGCGCCCCTCGCATTCCAAAGCAAATCCCGCTGCTCCATCGCGCGCCCTGCACGGCCCGCCCGTCACGCAGAGCACCCCCCATGCTCGCGCCCTCAAGACGCACTGCTCTCCCGACAACGACATCCCGCCACGTTTTCTCTGCCTTGCGTTTCACGCCGCCGCGCGCGAACCCTCGCTGCTGCGAAGGCGCGCGCGTCCTCGGCGCCTGCCCCCCTCACTGGTGATCCGCATCGCCCGTCTGAATAGCAAACGGCTATGGAAAGCGGGCTCCTCGTCTCCAACAGATCCTCCTACTCTTCCTCATCAACATCGTTCTCCCTCCTCGATTATCATTCCGTCTCATCCAACCCCTTCTCCTGGCTGCCCTCTCCTTAGCCCGCTCGTTTCCCTGATCGCCTGCCAGAGTGACAATGGCTCGCAGGGCGCCCCGACCAGGGCCGCGGCCACCCCTCTGTCACCGAGGGGGCCGTCGGAAATCCGAAACGTTCCTCGGTCACAAAGGGGGGGCCGTCGGAAATCCGGGACGCCCCCTCTGTCGCAGAGGGGGGGCCGTCGGAAATCCGGAGCGCCCCCTCTGTCGCAGAGGGGGGCCGTCGGAAATCCGGAACGCCCCCTCTGTCGCAGAGGGGTGGGCCGCGAACAGGACGGCAGGGCGATGAGCAGGGCGATGAGAACGGAGAAAGGAGAACAGGCCACGGGAGGGAGACAGGAACTGACGAGGGGGGGCGGAGACGGAGGCGAGGCATGAGGGGAGGGCAGGGCGAACGCAGAGGGAGAGGGGCAGGACGAGACCTGGGAGGGGAGTGCACCACGAGGACAAAGGCGAGATATCTCATGGAGGAAGATGAGGGGAGGGGGCGAGAGGCACGCATAAGCGCAAGCAGGCCCTCGCCTTTGCTCTACTTCCCAGCGGCCGCCGCGCCGCCATGGGGACACTTGCGCCACCGCCGCTACTGCGGCGGATGCGCCACCTCCCCCGCCCCTGTCCTGTGCTGTTCCTGCTGTCCCCCCCCCCCCCCTCCATCTTGGACCTCCCCCCCCGCCCTTTTCCTCGCCCCGCCCTTTCCTCATCCGCCTCCAGCTGACGGCTCGTTCGGGGCCGCTGCGCTCTGGCGATCACCTGCCGCTGTCATCTGCCGCTCTGTTTCGCGCGCCCTCCGCCGCTGCGGCGGGGTCACACGAAGTGGGCCCCCTGGCCAGGGATTGTCATCTTTCCGCACTTGGTAGCTTTCCGCCCCTCCTCCGCGCCCTTCTTCCGTTTATTCTCCTTCTCTGTCTGCTCCTTATGCCATGCTTGCTTCTCCATTTTGGGGTCGGGGGCCTTCTTTTCCTTTGTGATCTGCAGCGTCGGCCGATCTCCGCGCACCAGAGGCGCCGCGCTGTGCATGCACGGGGCAAGCACGCTGCAGACGCGAATGGAGGCGAACGCCGCGGACTTGGTCATGGTCACGAACTCTTGTGGTCGAAGTGCCACGTTGAACTTCCAGTGCCCCTGTCCCTGCACTAGCTGGGCTCGGGCAAGTTCTTCTGCTGCCATCCTGTCAGCTCCCCAAAAGAAGTGCAAGGACTCGGTGCCTCCGAACTTAGGAAATGGCACGGATTCTCCTCCTGGTCGGGGCTCGACGGGGCGGGCCCCGCTTCTGCGGAGACCGCCCCGTCGAGCTCCGCACCCTCCGCTGCTGCGGAGGCTGCTGCGGGTTTGAGTTCCAACCCTGGTAATTCGAAATCGGGCAGTGCCCAATACTTTTCCATGTCCTCGACAGGAGTCGGACGTTTCTCACCGAATAGCACCTCCACTGCCCGCGGGTTGCCCGAGACTCGCGGGGGGATCTTCGCGGTGGGGCAGCAAGGGGAGAGCAGCAGTTTCCCCACGTCGATGTCCTCAGTGGCCACCACATGGACACTCTTGGCTTGAACATCGCACTGCATTTAGAGGGGTTGGGCGCAAGTGTCCGCGTGTCGATGGAAGGCAGCCATCACTTCCGCGATGCTTGCTTGGTGCCACCTTTCTGTGTCGAGAGTGGCAGACGGAGCCGAAGCGTGCCGCGATTTCACTGGGACCACCATCAGGCTGTTCAGGGGCTTTGACAGTGCAGACATCTGCATGTTCATTGGCTCGTCCCCTTCGTTGATCTCTATCAGCACTGGCTGCGGGCGAGGGCCCTCGCGACCTCCGCTGCTGCGAAGGCCATCGGGGCTCTCGGGGGCCGCTTGCAGCTTGGCGGCCCACGGCGCACGAGGGGGCGGGAAGTCTTTCTGTGCGTTATTTTCCATGTTCTGCCACGCCTCGCGCACTTGAGCATAGTGCGGACGCATGCCTCGCACGCGGCCTCCACAACCGTACCTTGTAAAGGTTTGCTGCGAAGCACCTTTACGCACGCCTGGCAAAAGGCCTCCGTCGCAGTCAGAACCGCCCCCGCAGTCAAAGTCGCGCACTTCTCCCCCCCCATTCCGCCTCCGCTGCTGCGGGGGCCAAGATGCAACGGAAATACCCCAACAAGGCATTCAGTTCCTGTACCCGAATGACTTCGCTTTGTCCCCATGCCGCTTCCGGCGCCGGGCATTGCCCGCCCTTTGGCTCTTGGGAGTACGCCCTCATGACAAGGGAAACCTTCGCATTGGGACAGTCAATGGGGAGTTGGCTGAGGACGCCCCATGTGGCTGGCGACAGGGAGCGTATTTTGTGATCCGCCCAACGTCTGTAATAATCCAGAATTTGCGGTATGAGCTGCCCTGATGCAGCCCCTGCGTTGATCGCGAAAGTGAACATGTCCTCAAACCAATTGGCCTTCGCGTACTCTGGGTGTCGTTGCGAGCAGGCCTTCAGGGCACTGTCGTAAGGGATGTTCAAGGGCTGCTCTTTGTCAGATCCCGAGCCTGCTTGCATAGGCTCCGCTGCAGCGGTGGCGACGAGATCAGCGACGGACGTGAGGAGCTCGATTTCGTGAGAGGTCACACCTTCTTCCCCGCGGGTCGTTCAGGGCCGCAGAAATGAGCGCTGGGCCTTGCGCGAAGTCGGCATCGAAGTGAATGTCCCACGAGAGCACCTCGCAAAGCAAACCGTTATCGAGCACGTCCATGAGTTCGCTGAACTTCGGTGCGCGACGCATCTACGAGATATCACAGGAGCCACCCGGACCTGTTTGGAACTCCCCCAAACCATGCCCTCGGTGCTCTTCGGGAACGGCCCACGCTGCGCCGCGCATGAGGCTCGTCAGACCAGGGGTCAGCGCGCAGTGGCTCAACGCCCCGTAGTTGAACGTTGACGGGCTTGTGTGCGCCAGGCGGAGAGTCTCCACGGACTCCGCGTTCTGCTTTTTGTGGTCCGCATGCGTCTTGCAGGGCCTGCCGCGGCGGCGCTCGTGCTCGGCCTTCTGCTCGACAGGGAGTTCCTGCACAACCACCGGTTAGTGCTGCGCCTCGTTCTTGAGGAACCTGTCTTTCAGAATCCCACGCTGGAGATTACCCGCCCCGGCAGTGGATGGGGCACGTTCCAACCCTGTTCTGTGGGTGGGCGCTGAAATCCTCCAAGGAGGCCTTGGCCTTCAACCGCTGCCCCTCGAAGTCCTTCAAGGCGTAGCGGCTGCGCAACATGGCGGCCTCATGCAGGGGGCCTGACTTGATGTCCGCGGCCATCTTTGCAGGTGCCCCCGCTGCTGCGGGGGCAGCCGCGAAACCAAGTGCTCCGCGACGGTTGCCCCCGCTGCTGCGGAGCCCCGCTTGAAGCGCGAGTGCCTGTCGCGCGCGCGGACAGGAGGGGGCGCCTCGCGGGGCCCGCGGCCTGCCCGCACTTGAATGGCTAAGTTGCAACAGGTGGCCCGAGACTCGAAGGCAGACGCGAAGGCAGTATGAGTGAAATGGGCCAGAATGGAACGGGCGAGAAAGACATCTGGAACGGTGAATGAGAAGAGGGAGAGGGACAGGAATGGCAGAGAGAAAGAGAGAGAGAGAGAGAGAGAGAGAGAGAGAGAGAGAGAGAGAGAGAGAGAGAGAGAGAGAGAGAGAGAGAGAGAGAGAGAGAGAGAGAGAGAGAAGAGAGAGAGAGAGAGAGAGAGAGAGAGAGAGAGAGAGAGAGAGAGAGGGAGAAAAAAAAAAAGAGAAAGAGAAAGAGAGAGAGAGAGAGAGATAGAGAGAGAGAGAGAGAGAGAGAGAGAGAGAGAGAGAGAGAGAGAGGAAGAGAAAGAGAAAGAGAAGAGAAAGAAAGAGAAGAGAGAAAGAGAAAGAGAGAGAGAGAGAGAGAGAGAGAGAGAGAGAGAGAAAAGAGAGAGAGAGAGAGAGAGAGAGAGGGGGAGAGAGAGCGGGGGAGAGAGAGAGAGAGAGAGAGAGAGAAAAAACAAAAAAAAAGTGAAACAGAAAGGGGGGGAGAGAGAGAGAGAGAGAGAGAGAGAGAGAGAGAGAGAGAGATGAGAGAGAGAGAGAGAAAGAGAGAGAGAGAGAGAGAGAGAGAGAGAGAGTGAGAAAGTGGAACAGAGAGGGAGAGAGAAAGAGAGAGAGAGAGAGAGAGAGAGAGAAACAAACAATACAAAATGAAACAGAGAGGGACAGAGAGAGAGAGAGAGAGAGAGAGAGAGAGAGAGAGAGATGAACAAAACAAGTGAAACAGAGAGGGAGAGAGCGAGAGAGAGGACAGAAAGTGAAACAGAGAGGGAGAGAGAGAGAGAGAGAGAGAGAGAGAGAGAGAGAGAGAGAGAGAGGGAGGAACACAAAAAAGTGAAACAGAGAAGGAGAGCGAGAGGAAAACAATGAAACAGAGAGGGAGAGAGAGAGAGAGAGAGAGAGAGAGAGAGAGAGAGAAAGAAAGTGAAACAGAGAGGGAGAGAGAGATAGAGAGAGAGAGAGAGTGAGAAAGTGAAACAGAGAGGGAGAGAGATAGAGAGAGAGTAAGATATATATATATATATATAGAGAGAGAGAGAGAGAGAGAGAGAGAGAGAGAGGGAGAGAGAAAGAGAGATAGAGAGGGAGAGACCGGACATGCCCGTACCTCCCCCTCCTCCTCCTCCTCCTCCTCCTTCTCCTGGAACCGAAGCGCTCGCGGGTGACGCGTGTTACAGTCGGCCTCCATGAAGAGCCGCAGAACAACTTAACATTTTTTGGGGGGGAATTACCAATGATTTTCTATTGTGGAAAATGCAAAACTCCACCGCGCGCGCGCTGGTGGCCATGGTGACGCGCGCGCGCGGGTGACGCGTGTCACCGTCGGCCCCCTTAAAGACCCACAGAAAAAGCTTAATTCATTTTTTGGAATCACAAGTCGACCTTCCTATTGTAGACGATGCAGTGGGTGACCCGCGCGCGCGGATCACCCGAAATCCTCTGGGTCACCGTTAAGGGTTCGCTTCAATTTCCAAGCCAACATGGCGGTTTCTCGATTGTGGGCAACGCAGAACTCCACGCGCGCGCACGCGGGTGACCATGGTGACCCGTGCGCGCGCGCGGGTGACACGTGTCACCGTCGGCCTCCTTCAAGAGCCACAGAAAAGTTCCTTTCATTGTTTGATATTACAAGTCGACCTTTTTCTTGTGGGCAATACAGTGGGCGACCCGCGCGCGCGGGTCACCGGAAATCCGCCGGGTCACCGATAGGTGTTCACTTCTGTTTCCAGGCCAACATGGCGGCTTTTGATTGTGGGCAATACAGAACTCCAACGCGCGCGCTGTATACAATACGACGAAGACAACATAGGCGACGACGACGACAACACCACCACCACCACCGCCATCACCATCATCATCATCATCATCGCCATCGCCATCATCATCACCACCATCATCATCATCACCCTCCTCCTGTTGCTCGTCGCCCCCCTTCCACCACCGAAGAGGCAGCGGCGACGACGGCGACGACGACGAGTTTCTCGGTTACCCAGTGCGAGCGCCCGGCTCCCCGCGCGCGCGCGCCGAGCCCGCGCCTCAGACCGCTCATGGCAACCCCCGCTGCTGCAGAGGCATCCCCAGCCGCGCGCCGTCAGGGGCAGTCGCTGGAGACGTCGCGGCGCCGCCCCGAGAATGCCTCGAACGCGGCGCCCCCCGGGTCCGCAGGAGGCGGCGGCTGCCTCGAGAGGGGCCGCGCTGGCGGAGGACGCGGCGGCTGCTTGGGGGGGGGCCGCGCCCGCGACTGCCTGGGCAGGGGCCGCGCAGGCGGAGGCGGCAGCGGCTGCCTCGGGAGGAGCCGCGCTGGTGGAGGGTGCGGCATCTGCTTGGCGAGGGGCCGCGTCGGCGACTGCCTGGGCAGGAGCCGCGCCCCCTGTCGGTCGCCGCCCTCCACCCGCCCGCTGCGCCTGGAGCGGCTGCGCCCCCGCTGCTGCGAGGGCCCCGTCCTCTTTGGGGTCATGCCCCTGCTCGCGCTCTTCTTCTTTTTCTTCTTTTTCTTCTCATTCCTATCCTTCTCATCCTTCCTCTCATCTCTGCCCGGTTTCCTCTTTCGGTCTCTGCTCCTCTGCTCCCGCCCTGTGCGTCTGGAACGGCTGCGCCCCCGCTGCTGCGAGGGCCCCGCCCCCTTTGGGGTTCTGCCCCTGCTCTCGCTCTTCTTTTTGTTAATCATGCTTATCCTCATCCTTCTTCTCCTTCTTCTCCTCCCCCTCGCCTCCGCCAGGGCTCCTCTTCTCGCCCCGGGGCGGCGCGGGGCTGCAGTTCTCCTTCTTCTCCCCCCCCCTCACCTCTGTCAGGGTTCCTCTTCTCGCCCCGGGGCGGCGCGGGGCTGCAGACGTCGACGTCGTCGCGCCTGCCCCCCCCGAGCCCCCCCTGGGCTCCGTGCGCCCCCGCTGCTGCGGAGGCTGCTGCTTCGGTTTCTGTCTCCGCCTCCTTTCCCCGCCGTTTTCCCCGCTTGGCTTCCCGCTTCCGATCCTCGTTCCTGCCCTCGGCGCCTTTGCCGGACTTCCTGTTCTTGCCTTCTATGAAAAACAAACAGAGCGCGGCAGTGTTCCGCGAGGCGGTTCGCCGACTGGGCCTGGGAGATCACCATGTGTAAGTGCGGCCAGGAGTCTGCCCCCTGCCGCTTGCGCTCCGCGACCCAGGTCGGGCGCGCCGCCCAATCCTACTGGCGGCGGCGCAGCCTGTTCAGGGGCCCCCGCTGCTGCGGGGGCTGCAACGCCAGCCCCCCCCAGGGCGGCAGTTCGGGCTGCTCGCTCGCAGGGCGCTCGCGAACCTGAGCGGGGCCCAGAATCACGATGTAGCGCGGGCGCGTCGCGCGAGCCCGTGCTCCTCCACGCCAGAGAGCCAGCCCGAGAGCGCCTGTGCCAGCCGCGCCGCAACCTCTGAGGAGCTCCGACAGATCGCCCGCGTCTCCGCCGAAGATCACCGCGAGAACACGCACTCGGCGCGTGAGCGCCAGGCTCCGAACACCGTTGCGGAAGCCTTCCGGCCACGCGCCTCTAACGACGCTCGCCTGGCAACGAAAGAGCACGCCCCCCACTGCTATGGAGAGCTTGCCTTCGTTTGCGGCGGGGTTGTAGGCCCCCTTCTGCCAGGGGAACGGGCCAAGCCTGGCGCGAGAACTTGCCGTGGGAGTGCACGGCAAGCTCCTCGCAGCAGTCGACGCGTTCGGGGTTCCAGAGGAGAGCCCCGACGCACTCCTCCGCGACGGCGCCGTAGAAGCCGCCCTGGCGGATCAGCGCGTCGAGGCGTCGCTGCCGCGCTTCGCGCTTGATGTCCGCCCCAGGCCCGAAGGAGACTAAGAGGGCCCCTTCGCGCCTGCCCCCGGCAGCTGCGACCCGGCCCTGCAGGCGAGCGCCCGCCCGCAGGACGGGAGAAGCAAAAGCCAGGTTCAGCCGCGCCTCTGCCTGCCCCTCCTGCACCTGTCCCGCGTCGTCGTAACGCAGCGGGACCAGAGGCTTGGAACGGCTTGGGCCGCGCCTTTCCTTTGGGAAGTGCGGGCGGCCTTCCCCCCGCTGCTGCGGGGGAGCTGCCAATCGCGGCACGCTGGTCAGGGCCAACGGCTGTCTCGCGCGGGCCCCGCTGCCGCGGGGGAGCTGTCGTGCCCGTGCGCTCGCAAGTCCCGCAGTTGGCCTGATGCGGCAACTTGCTGCCGTCTTTGCCAATTCATTGTGCAGGGGGCATCTCCCGCGCCCTCGCTGTCCGAGGAGGGCTTCGGTCTCGGGTCCTCGGCGCGGGTGGCGCCCTGTCCAGGCTGGATTACCGCTGCGGCGGCGGCTGGCTCCACGCGTGCCCCCGCTGCTGCGGAGGCCGCCTGCGGAGCCCGCGCTGGCGCCGACGCCATGCTCTGCGCCGTGTGGAGCGACTCGTTTTTTCCATCGGTTTCTTAGTGATGCCCACGATTTTCTGAGCAGCCGCCAGGTTCCGCCAGGCGGTTTCCTGGGCAGCGCCCATCGACGAGAGGATCGTCCCAGCGCCCGTTGCAGCCCCACCCCCCGCTGCTGCGGAGGCCGGTGCTGAACCTGCCAGCCCCTGCGGAACTGCTTCAGGGGCCTCCTGTGGCAGCCCCCGCTGCTGCGGAGGCTTCGGCCGAGGCCACTGCTTGGTCGCGGACGCGCCCAGCTGCTCCACGCCCCAAGCCGCTCCCGTCGCGCAGGCGGGCGGGCGCGGAGGGCGGCAGGCCTGCAATGGCTGCGGGTGCACTTTCTCGCATTGCCATCCCTCCCTGCGCTCAAATGGCTTTTCCCCTTGCGCCAGTCTGCTGCTCCCACTTCTGAACTACCTCATCCCTTCTACCTCCCCCTTTCCACCTTCCTCTTCCTGTTCAATCCTCCCTCCTCCCTCCGCCGTGCTAATTTCTCCTGACTCCCTTCTCTGCTCCTCCTACGTGAGCTTTTCGCGACAACGACGACGTCGACGACGAGGGCGATGACCACGACGAAGACAACGAGGGCGACGACGACCACGACGGCGACGACGATGACCACGACGCGACCAGCGACGACGATTAACGACGACGACGACCGACGACGACCACGCCGACCACGACGACGGCGACGACAACGAGCGACGACGACGACAACAATCGACGACGACGAGCGACGACGACGACGAACGAGGACGGCGATTACGACGACGAGATGGCGAAGGTTCGAAGATCGAGCCTCGAAGTGCGAAGCTTCGAAGTACAAACTTCGGACTTCGAACTCCGAACTTCAAACTTCGAGCTCCGTGCTTCGAACTGCGGCGGGGCGCAAGGGCAGCAATGGGAAGGGGGGGGAAATGGGAAGGAGAGAGCGAGGAAGCGGGAGAGGAAGTTGGAGGTGAACGAACCAGCGTGGAGCGACGAGGAACGGGCGGCGAGGAGCCGACGTCGAGGGCGGCGGGATGGGGGGACGGGGAGGAGAGGGGCGACTTCAGGACAGAGATCGCGCAACGGCGCCTGCGCGCGCGCCCCCGATCTCGCAGGCCGACGCGCGCGCCCAAGCCGAAATGCAAACGCACCCCTCACTCGAGCCCCGCTGCTGCGGAGCCGCCTAATCTAGAACCAAATCGTCTGGGGAGTTGCACGGCCCCCAAAACTACTGGTTCGCCACCCGCTGCTGCTGGGCCCTCGAAAACGCGGGACCATTGCGTCGGCACTGTCGCGAATCGCAGGGTCAAGCGGGCGTCCGTGGACGCCGAGGGCCCAGCGCTGGGCGCCGAGGCCCCGCTGCTGCGGGGCCCGGGCGCTGAGGCCCCGGCGCTGGGCGCCGCGGCCCCGCCGCTGCGGGGCACCTGGGAAGGCGTCGCCCCCCCCTTCCCTCTGGCGGCGTCGAACTTGACCTTGCGCTCCACACCGAGGTCCTTGTGCCAGCGATATGTTCCTCGCCCGTCGCCCCCGCCCAAGCCCGCGGCTGGTGGCCTCACCGTGTCCGCGTGGGGCACGAGGGGCAGAGCTTCGACCTTGCTGTCGCTCCAGTGCGGGTGTAAGCGGACGCCTGTCCCGTCGTCGCAGCGCAACGCGAAATCCCACATCGGCAGCTTCACTTTCACCCGCTCCCCCGCGAGCTGTCGCACGCGCGCAGTACTGCGGCGCATGCGGTCGTAGCTGTTTGGCCGGACTTCGAGGGGGCAGCCGATCAGAGCCCCGCTGCTGCGGGCCCCACCCACGACCTCCCTGACATCTCCCTCCCTGGGCGTCGCCGCCAACTCTTGCCACCGCCAAGGGACTTCCTCGTCGCTTCTGAAACCAAAGCTCGTTCTCGCACCGTGGTCGCAAACAGCGACCATGGTGGGCTCCGCATTGTCAAACCACTTGGCTTCTGACTCGAACGGCGCAGTTGGGTATTCTTGCAGGTGTCGCCACCATTTCAACGCCTGGTTGTGTTGCTTCAACGAAGCGCCGAGCCTCTCTTCACACCTCAAAAAACAATCGACATCAAACTTGTCAAAATCCTGGAGCCCGCGCGCCGTTGCCGCTGCGGTGGCGCGGGGTTCCTGCGCCGCAGGCGCGGCTCGGGATCCCGACCCCTCCCTTGAAACTGCGCCCCCAGGTTCTGGTGAAATTCGGAGGGCAGCCCTCGCGAAATTATCGACTTCGGGCATGCCGAGACCAGGGGCGCGGGGGCTCACGACGCTATGCGCGGCGAAGCGAGACGGCCGTTGAGGCGCGACCGCCGCCGCTGCTGCGGCGGCCGGGCCATCGCGCCACTTGGCGCCCTCCGTTGGCGCGCCCCCGTCTTGTCGCCACTCTCGCCAGCCCCGCGCAGACCAATCATGGCCGTCCTCCCAGCCACGCCAGCCGCTGCTGCGGCTGGCCCAACATCCTTCCGCACCACCCCATGTGCATCCGCCTGCATCGCCCATTGCAAGACGATCGCGCAGGCGCGCGTCAGGCCGCGGGCGGCCCGACTGCACCGTTGCTCGCGGGCGATCCCGCGGGCGCGGGATGGTTCGAGCATAGCGGCGATGGGCGACGCGATGTGATTGGACGGCAATGAGGTTGAAAGGAAGGGGGGTTGGAAAAGGAAGGGCGAAGTGGACGAAGAGCGGGGAGTCAAACCAGGGGGGGGGGGGAGGGCGGAAGAGAATGAGGACATGCAGACCGAGGAGAGCAACGAGGTAGATGGCGGGGCAGAAAAGCAACGGCGGATAATGTGGTGGATATTGCGAAAAGGACGCATGGAAAAAAACACGACGAGTATCACAGACGCAAAGATGATGAGCGCAGTGGTAGCATGACATGTCCGAAACCAAGAAGCAGGATGAAGAGGAACGAGATGACGAGCACCTCTGCCACAGAGGGCATCCAAACGCACCCCCATCTGCCACAGAGGGCCTCCAAACGAACCCCCTCTGTCACAGAGGGGCGAGATGATCACTTTAATGCGGCTTTGGGATTATGGATTTCACTGAGCTCGGTGGACTGCGACGTCTGGGCGCTCGCCAGATGGCGATCTGATGCCAGAGCCGCGTCGCGCGCTGAATCAGGTGAAACGCATGCGTATCGATCATCTGTCGTACTGGTGGTTCCTTTCACTGCTGGTTGCGGCGCCCGTAGATCACAACTATTGCAACGGAGTCTTCGACTCGAAGACGCCACCCGGGAACACTATCGAGACTGCGGTGAGACTCGCCCTCGTCTGCGTCGCGCACGATCTGTGCAATTCTGTAGGTGGAGCTGGGCAATGTCGGATCGGCTGCGCCGTGACATGGATGACGTCAAAGACGCGATCTGGCGGTGCTTGCGCGGTGCCCCGCTCTCTGTCTGGGACCCAGGCGGGACGTCCTAGTCCTGCTGCCCGCCTCTGCCAGCGCAGGTCGGCTGGGCGAGCCCCGCGGGCTGACCCGCCCCCCTCGTAGTTGGGCTGCTGCGTAGAAAGTCGTCGGTGGCATAGTTGCTCTGACACGCTGGCGACGCTGTGGCGCGTTTCCTGCGGGGCGGAAGGGCAGCTGTGGCGCGCCCTGCAGGCGTGGCCAATAACCGCAGGTTCGCGTTGGCCCCCTGATGATGCATTGCAGGATGAGCTGGGCGATCCTCTGGTTCTGCTCGACTACGAATGTCCGCAGGCTGGGGCGGCGCATGATCACTCCAATCTCGCCGCGGTAGTCGGCGCCCACTGCTCCGCCCGCGACGCCGATGCCAAAGAGTGCTACCTGAGCACGGGGCAATCCGAAGGTGGACGCCCCCCCGTGCAAGAGCGCCCGCGCCCGTAGGCACCAAATCGCGACCACGTCCGCGCGGGCGAATAAGTCGTGAACTGGTGCCCGAGGTGCGCCCCGCGCAGGTTCATGCGCGTCGGGGCCAGATGCAGCATTTTGACTCTCTTAAACTCGAGGCCGTGGCTGGCGTCGTCGTCCTGGCGCTTATGCTGCCCACTGTCAGTAATGTGAACTGGTTAAGACTCGGAGAATGAAGCGTTTTGCGCGTCGCGCCTGTTCCCGCAATCCCGTCGTCCGACTGCGTGGATTGCAAAACGAATAGGACTGGAAAATCGAGGGTGCCCCCCCCCCCCCCCCATCAACTACAGGAGGCCGCGCGCCATGCCAGACGGTCACGCCGTCGCACGTAGCAACCGCAATGGGGCAGTGCACCTCCCAGTGAGCAAGACTGTGAGCCGTTGCCCACTCCCGCTGCGTGCAGTGGAGAAGCCAGCTCGCCCTCCGTTGACTCGAACTCCCCCAGCTGGGCCCTGCCGGCCAGGTGCATCGCGAAGCGTTGCCCCCAAATGTCAGGCGCGGGCGTCGACGGCGACGCCCGACCGGCCGCCGGGAAAGTCAATGCTCGCCAAATAACACGGCAAATCGGTCGGTGGACTCGAACCTGTACCTGACGAGGTCGGCCACCGCGGGAACGCTGGTTGGCGCGGGCGAGTTTCCATGTCCAGGCGGGCGTCACGCAGCGCTGCCGCGTCGGCAGCGGGCGCGCAACTGGAAGCGCTGCCCGGGGACTGCAAAAGATCCCGCCGTGGTGTCCAGGGTGTGGGCGCGTGGCGATGGTACTGAGCGGTGTCCTGCGGCGGCGGTCTCCTCCGGCCCGCCGGCGTCTGGGGCCGGCTGTTCCGGCAACATCTGCACTGGAACCGACGCGCCAGTGCCAGCGTCTGCCGCGCGGGTCGGCAACAGAAATGCCGAGCCCGCCTTAACGCGATCTGCACCGAAGAAGCGGAAATCGGCAATGGCGTCCGCCGGACCTCGGCGCGCCGGGCAGTGCGCCAACTGAGCGTCGGCAGTCCGCGCGAGCTGTAGGCGGCGCGCCTGACGCAGGATGCGGCAACGCTGCCGGTCGTCGCCGTTCAAGACTGCGGCGCGGGGCGCAGTGATTGCGGCAGCTGGCGCAGGAGGTGGATAAACGAAGGTTTCTGTCCAACTCTGTGCGGCTCGTCGCTGCTCGTCCTGCTATCGTGGGGGCTCTACCGCAAGCTCAATGATGTGGAGCTCGTCGAGACGTCGTCCTTGCGCGCGGTCGAGTCTGAAACCTGCTCCGCGTTCGGATCGCACGCCGCTGGACATCTTGATGTCGCGGCCGGTAAACTACGTCACCACTCTCCCAGATGGCTGGCTATCATCACTGAGACGTGCTGCTCGGAGAAAGCCCGATCGTTGGGGGGCTCCGGCATCGGCGGTAGGACGGCTACCGACGCGGACTGCGGTGGCCGCGTGGACCTCGACCCAGATCGGGCGCTGATACCCAATTCGGCAACTGCACATCGGCAGGCGGGGTAGCTGGCATAACGTTTCGGACATGAGAGCACCGGCCACTCCAGCCTTGCGCTGCGATGTCGGCGATGGCGGTGATGCTGACGCTGCTGGAGCCGCGGGCGCCGCGGGCGTTGCGCCCCCGACCCCTGCCGCGCGGAATGGCGACATAGTTGCCCTAACCGCCGGTTAACCAGTGCTTTATTTTACGCGGCCCACAAGGTCGTCCATCTCCCCGTGCAGTCGCTGCAACTCAGTCTCGCGATGGTTGGGTGAAGACGTTGGCCAGTGGCTCTGGCCGGCTGGGTTCCAGGGGTCTGTTGCTGCGGGCGCTGGCTGCGGCGCTGCCAAATATGGAGTCTGGAGTCGGCTGGCCGCCGCTCCAAGTACTGGCGCCCTGTGTCGGGCCATCGTTCTCGGGACTCGAAAACCGCAATGTCGGGCATCCCGCAGGTTCCTGGACATCCAGACCGCGTGCGCACCTTGCGGCGGCCGCTGAGCGGCTGGTCGGGGCGCCCCATGATATCCCAGGTGAGCGAGCGGCGAGGATGCTGCTGACAGTGATTGTGGCGCTGCTGAGACTTGGGCGCCATGGAAGAAAGGCGCGCCCTTGCTGGCGCCAGCGGAGGCGATCCTTCTCGAATCGCCCCTCGGAGTCGCACTCGCGGCGCTTGAGACGCACCCCGCCCGGGCCAGGCGGGTCGCCTCGGCGGCCAGATCCCACCCCGCTAGCCCTGTGCACGCACTTATATCCTTGCCCTTGCCCCCCCCGATGCCGGCGAAAGTTTCGCGGGAATCATTGTCGGGCAAATCGGCCAAGATGGCCTGGCAAGCCTGTCCGCGGCCTCCGCCCGCGCGTCGGGTGACCCCCCGGGCGCGGCGCGCGAGCCCCTCGCAGTTGAAGCGGCGGCATCGGGACTAGGCGCGCCCGCGCGCCCAGGAGAAGCGCGCGCCCCGCTGCCGCGCGGGAACAATGCGTGGCTCGGGGTCCTCGGCGGCATGTTCTTCGCCGAGTGAGCTGTCGCCAACGTCGAAACCGGCGGCCTCTCATGCCGCCTGCGCCGCGTCTGCGCCAGCGCGGACGGCCGCGTCGCTGCGGGCGGGCTCGGCGCCGCCCCCGGGGCCGAAATGCCAGCGCCATCCCAGCTCGATCGGGCCGTAGAACCGCGGGCGCGCTGAACGTGGTCGCGCGCAGGCGCGCCGTGACAGACGCTCTGCGCCGGGGCGAATGCGCGGCCGGCGGGCCACGTCGCGGCGCGGGGTCAGGGCGAAAAAGACGCTCGATGCGCCGACCGCGCGCTGCCAGAGGTAGCCGCAACACTCACGGCCGATCATGGGCCGTCCGGCCCGTGTGAACGGGCGCGGAAAATGCAGGATATGGCCATAAACTGGTCGATGCGCCCCTGCGGGAACAGGTTGAAATTCATCGGGCCGACGCCGCTGGCGCGCGCTCCCGCGCCCTCAGCGGGCCCCGCTGCTTCGCCAAACGACGCGCCTGCGCACTCGGGAGCCATTCTGGCGGCGGAACTGGTTGAAATCTGATTTCGCCACTGGCCAAGTCATCATCTCTTGCGCCCAGCGCAGGCAGGGCGGAGGCACCGCATGTCGTCGCCAACGCTGCCGCCCGCGCCCACGCAGGCGATGCTGCTGATGGCAGCGACCATTCGCACTCCGATGGCCTCCCACTCAGAGTGGAGCCCCCTTCCTGGCGTCGAAGACGCGCGCATGCCCTGGTGCCCGCCGATGGCGATGTTCGGGAAGCGAACCTCGAAGCCGTGGTTCGTGTCGGTCACGGGCGAACTCATCCTCATCGGCGCATGCTGCACTCTCTTCTGCTGTGCGATTGGGGTGCGAACTGCTTGCTCGGAACGCCTGCGACGCAGGTGCTGAAAAACTCATCGCGCGTCGCGCGATGGCCAGATGGAGCGCGACTCGTGGGGGTCAGGGTTACCAGACGGCAAGGCGAGCGTAAGACATGTTGCGGGTCATGCTCCGGAGAGCCGATGATGAGTAGCCCCAACTTCACGCAGCGGTCCCCAGGAATGTGGGCATCAAAATTCCCCGGCCATCCTCTGCAGTGCCGCTCGCCCCCTGAACTCCGAAACGTAGTTGCGGATAGCTCTGGCCGCTTCGCCGACGCCGATGATGTGACCGTTGGTTCGATCGACCGCTTGACGTTCATGGCTACACCCATATGCGGGCGCAGTGATGACGATGCGACCTTTGCTTCTTCCCCCATCGGGCTTCTGCAAGAGAGGTGCCAATAACTCGGGGCCCTGCGCCAACGCCGCAAGCGTGGAACTTGTATCCAGCGACGGTCTGACGCCAACGGCGGCACTCACAAGCAGATGCCATGAAGACGTGGGGCCCATAGCAGTTCACACATATCTCGAGCATACCACAGGGGGGAGCAGGTGGGCGGTTCACGCGGTTCTTCTTCTACTCGCACATGTTGAAGTATTCGAATTGGGCCACTTGCGACGGTCCTGGCGGCTGGGCCGACAAAGCCCCGGCGATCCTTCGAGGCGCGTCGCCTGCCGCGGCGAAGCGAACGCACACTGCGAACGTAAAACAAGAACGTGTAGACCACGTTGGTGTGGAACGCGCTGCAGAGCGATCGCCAATGGTGCGGAGGAGAGCCTCGCTGGCCATGGCGGCTGTGGATCACGAAGCAACGCGTCCCGGTACCAACTGGGATGTGGAACGACATGAAGAAACGGTGCTTTTATGAAAACGGATGTAGAGCAATGCGTCCGGTAGAGACTGTAAAAGCGGGCGCGGTGGGGTACCTTGAGCCGAAGAAGGCTGCAACAGGTCCCTCCATACAGTCCGCCATCCAAGTGCTATGATAACGTTCGAATTGGAGGAGGGCGAGGAAAACAACGCGGAGAGGAAGCAAACTCACGAGCTTTCATCACCCACGCGGCAACTCGCTTCAACAAGGGTCTGCAAAGCTGTTCTGGTCGCCTGGGCAACGTCCGACACACGCGTGTCTGGCCACAGCCTCCTGAAGGAATGCCTCATGAGAAAACAAGGGTAGAGATGGCCAAAGACGACGAGGGCGCCCTTCCCCCCATCTGCCCGCCCTCCCCAGAAGAAGCGCCCCGGACGGCGGCGAGGATGGCCGCGAGCAGGGGGCCCTCGAGGTCGCCGCCCTCGTGCTGGGGGGCCTCCCCGGCGGCCTCGGGCGCGTGGCGGTCCTGGTAACGGCAGGGGGCAGGGGGGATGGGGTTCAAGTCTACACGGAAAACACATATTGTTTTGTTACACTGTGGACCCTGGAAACGACAAGGCAATTGTTTAACGAATTCCGGCTTGTTTTTTGTTGCCAGATCCGGCGCCGTATTGTTTTCCGGTTCCGGCGCCGGTGTTTGCCAATTCCAATTAAGGCTCCAATTCTGCAGCCGCTTCTGTTGCCGTTTCTGTTTGTCTTTTTTCACCGTAAGACACCTCTGTTCGGAACCGGTGGAAAAACTGATCTGCCGCTTCCACAGCCAACTAGTCCCTTCGAGACTGCTCGTGATGCTAAATTTCATGAGCTATGAACTGCGTTTGTTGGTTTGGCGTTTTGCATGTTTGAGGTCATCCTCCGAAGCACGCTGCGAACCTCGATCACCTTTGTCAGTTCGCCTCGTTGTGACCCTAATCATCCACGCCAGCATCATCCCCCGTCCCCTCACCCATCCTCGCTAGTTTGATCCTGCTCTTAACTCCTCCTTTCGCTCGGGACGTCCCCACAATCTGCGGGCGAAGGGGCACATGATATTCCCCTAACATCCGCCGCTGGGGCGCTAAAGCAATCGCCTTCTTCGAAAAATCCCCAAGGTGAGGAAGCGGAGGTAGGGAGGGGCGGTAGTGGCAGGCGTCACGCTAATAACAAGAACCAAGATCTCATACTTGGGATGTGGGGAGCAATGCGCCCCAAAACCTCGATCATCGAGCCTCGATCCGAAAAGCATTGCCAACAGAAGGGAGGAGGGGGGGAGGAGGGAGGGAGGAGAAGAGAGGAAGGGTGCGAGGCGCCAGCGCGGCCAGCGGCGGTACGGCGGCATCCGGACGCGGCAGCGGTAAGCGACGACGAGCGACTAGCCGACGATGAAGACGACGACGACACCGTTGCCGGCAACCTCGGGTCTGAAGAATTTGCCGAGAGGGCCCCGCCCCAGGAGGGCCCCAAGACGGCCCCAAGAGGACCACAAGGGGGCACCAGACAGCCCCAAACGGCCCGAGAAGGACAACAGCAAAACATACCGTATGGTTCCCGCCCCCCACTGGCAACAACATAATTAGACAGGGCTCCTCTCTCATCCTCTCGGCGGTGGACAGATATCCCTTTAGTAAACCACCCTCTAGTGAAGACGGCCTGGGACCGAAACCGACGGACATGGACCTGCAAAAATGACGGCCGCAACGTCCCCTCGCAAACCGAAAACGACCAATTCGCTAATCGACGTGTCAGGGTAGGAGGTCTGTCCACCCCCGATCCTCTCCCATCGACTCCAACAAAAATAGGTGGTTCCTCTCCCTTCCTCTCTTCGGCTCGGACGAGAGCGTAAGAGAGACAGAGGAAGAGAGAGCAAAAGAGAGAGGGAGAGAGAGGAATGAAGAAGGACTAGCGAAGGAACAGAGAGGAAGAGAGAGAGAAAGAGGAATGAAGAACAAGAGAGAAGAAAAGAGCGGATGAGAGCGGATGAGAGCGGAAGAGAGCGGAAGAGGGAGGCAGAGAGCGGAAGAGAGCGGAATATTGAGAAAGAGAGAGGAACCCTCTCATGTATTTGTTCAGGGCCGAGAAAAAAAAACATCTCTCATTTGTTGTGCCAACCACTGGTTGGCAACCTACAGAAACAATAGACCAAACAACATAACATACGACACATACCTTGCAAACTGCTGGCTGGCAGAACAACAAAGATAATGTACCTCTCTCTTCCTCCCTTGCTGGACCCGGACAACTACATGAGAGAAGGATCCTCTCTCTTCCTCTCTGGTCCGATCTCTTCCTCGCTCTTCCTCCCTCTTCCGCTCGTTTCCCCCCCTCTCTCTCGTGTGCGTTTCCTTCATTCTTATATATATATATATCCCTTTCGCTTCCGCAAACGTTGCCCTTCTCTTCCCCTCTTCTCTCTCTCTCTCTCCTCCTCTCTCTATCTCTCCCTCTGACCACATATTTTCACACTTCCCCTCTCTCTTCCTCTCTATCGTCCTCTCTCATCCGAGCCGACGAGAGAGAAACCATCTGTCGCTGTTCGAAGCCGATGGGAGGGGAAGAGCGAGAGGAACTCCTTCTTGAATTTGTTTGAAACGAAGGGCGGGAAACATACGGTATGTTTTGTTGTTGCCTTTCGCTGTCTGGGGGCCCACTGGGTCCTCTTGGGGCCATCTGGGGGCCCTCCTGGGGCCTTCTCGGGATATTCTCCAGGCCCGGGGTTGCGGGCAATGCTGTCGTCGTCATCGTGGTCGTCATCGATGATCGAGGTTCTGGTGTGCATTGTTCCCGACATCCCAAGCATGTGAACTTGGTTCTTGTTAGTAGCATGGCACCTCCCACCCCCGCTCCTCGATACCGGTTCCTCCTCCTCCTCCTCCTCCTCCTCCTGCTCCTCCTCCTCCTCCTCCTCACCTCCACTTCATCAATCACTCGAGGGCGCGCAAACATGGACCAGCGATCAAAGGATTTGGCGCGCGGTCCCGAAATCCACGGATCGGGGGAGGTGCCCTCCCCAGAATGCGGCCGGTGCCGACTCGTTCAGCGGCGGAAGGCAGCGATTTCCAATGGAAACGGGACCCGTCGCTCATCCACGCCCCCTTGGATCCATGTTTGCGATCGCCTGAATCACATCGGGGATTTTCTCGAACAAAGGCGATTTTTTGCACTAGCGCCCCCGTGGCGAAACCTAGGGAAATCTCTTGGGTCCGTCCGCGCTCAGACTGCGGGGACGCCCTGAGCGACGAGGGGAGTTGGGAGCAGCATCGAACAAGCGAGGCTGGGTGAGAGGATGGGTGATGATGCCAGTGTGGATGAATAGGGTTATTACGAAGCTAAGAGAAGTGATGCATGTGAGGGAACGAAATCTATACACCGAAACTTTTCCTGGCCCTGCACTGGATTTTTCACCGGAAAACGGATCCTGTTGTATACGGGATCCTGGTGTATACATTTTGTCCTTGTCTCCGGGGCGGACAAGCAAGTATACAAAACACCACCCGGACGTTGTCCCCGACTCTCAAAAGACATGGGATTGGAGAAACAGGCCGCCACAAGTAATGTATATGTCCCAATCTGCGAGCATGTTCGTCCCGTGCTTCGGAGGGCGACCTCTTCACATGGACCACTCCGAAACAAAGCAACGAATTATCTCGTTCAGAGGTCAGTTTCTCAGGAACGCGCAAGGGGGCATAGCTCATGAAAGTCAACAGCTCGTGGGCAATAGGAAAATATAGCTTCTGGTTTGGGCTAGGGCGTCAAAGACCTTGCGCTCCCCCTGTCGTCGGTGCGCCTGGTAGGCAACCATGCTGCTACAATGCACCTGCTGGATGATGAGAAGGGTGAGGAGGAGGAGGAGGACGAGGAGAAGGACAAGGACGAGGAGGGGGAGGAGGACCTTCTGACCGCACGGCCATAACGACTGATTGTCAGCCTCAGGAGATTCACATGCCAGGCACACGCATTATGCCACAACTTGCGCGCAAAAAGACACGAAGGCAACGGTCATTCTTGCAAAGATCGGGGACCTACTTACCCGGGTCAATCCAAACCCGGGTCAAGCAGGCCTTGCAAGAGCCTGCAAGGATCCTGCATGATCCTGCAGGATCCTACACCCAAGCCCGGGTCAGTGCACCCTTGGGCCTTCTGGATCCTGCAAGATCCAGCGCTCTAACTGACCCCCGAATGCATTTACCCCCGTCTCTTGAGCCCCGAGGAGAGCTGGCCTTGCCCTCGCCGAGCAGGAGGGAGGGGGCGGGGGAGGAAGAGGAATGCCCAGACCTCCAACGTGTGGACAAACGTCGAGGCCGATGGCTTTCGTCTTGTTGCCTCCAGAGGCCCTCGCCGGGCCCGGGGACCGTCAACGAATCGACTCGGGATGAGAATGAAGGCGCCCAGGTACGCACGAAGAAATACACACAAATCCCAGGGCTCCCCCAATATCCAATATCTTCTGAGTGTTCGACTTCCCCTGCTCTTCCCAAATTTCCAAATCTTGTTCTTGCCACCGACGCTTCTTCGTCTATGAATGATTTGTCCCTGCTCAGAGAAGCCGGTCCCAGGTAAGGGGTCGAGACTTCTGGGAACCCAATGTTGAAACAACAAATATTACGCTGCCGAGGAACCCCACATACTTAATCCAAATTTTATGTGTTTGCTGAGTTTATAATATATGCGCAATTCTGCGTTCTGAGCCCTCGTCGCGAATGTTCTCGTATGTGTCATCCAACGCCATATTGCTTGAACCTCCTCCCTCTTCCTAGCCTGCTGTCCTCCATCGAGGACAGATTCGAGCCAGCCAGCGGCCGCGGTGAGTGACCACCCCCTGCGCACCCCGTCTGGCGTCGAGAAAGCGCCACGCTTGCTATGCCCTGGACGACCGTCGTGCATAGTGGCCGCGGTGAGGGACCACCCCCTGCGCACCCTCTATGGTGTCGAAAAAGTGCCACGCCTGCTATGCCCTGGACGACCGTCGTGCATAGCGGCCGCGCTGAGGGACCACCCCCTGCGCACCCCCTATGGTGTCGAGAAAATGCCACGCCTGCAATGCCCTGGACGACCGTCGTGCGTAGCGGCCGCATAGCGGCCGCGTTGAGGGACCACCCCCTGCGCACCCCTTGATGGTGTCGAGAAAATGCCACGCCTGCTATGCCCTGGACGACCGTCGTGCATAGCGGCCGCGGTGAGGGACCACCCCCTGCCGCATCTAGCACTCGTCGCGCGTCCACCAGAGATCCTCGGCGTTGCCCCGGCGGCGCGTACAATGCTCCTGGCGAAGACAGATCGCCTGCTCGGCTCCATTTGCCTCCAAGACTGGCAGCGGCCGTTTGACGACCGCGAGCCACTCCCCCACGCTGACTTTCAAGACTCGCGCGAATGGCCTCGGGTCTTGGCGCCGGTGCGTGACGGGGCAGCCTCGCCGCGCAGGTCCTCGGCCTCCACGAACAACCTGTTTTAGGTGGCCGCGTCGCTGCAAACTCCCGCGCGGTGCTTCGCGGCCGCGCGGTCGGGGTTTTCCAGAAGCTTGAGGCGCAGGTGGTAGCATTCCCGCGTCCTCTATTCCGGTGTCAGGAGGCGTTGACTGGACCTCGCAGCGGTCGACTGACCCCTCGGTCGCGGCCCTCGCTTCGACAGTATGCGCCGGGCACGGCTTAGCGCCGCGATGGACGCTCGGAAAGGCGGCAGCTGGCTGAGGATGGCCTGTGTGAGCCAGGGGCACCTGAGGACTCATCTAGAATACATGGTCCTCAGGCTCTGGAACTCGGTCGTGCCCCTGAGTCTTCGGAGAGAAAGTCTCGATGTCCTTCTTTCTCTGCCATCCGTCGTCTGGAGACAAACTTCATGCACCTTCGACTGATTGCCGCCGAGCGCCTTCCAAGAAATGGTCCCGCCGGGCACGCGCAGAACCGCGCGCGCGCGCCCGACGAGGCATTTCCACTGGGGGCAAACAGCGGGGCGCCACCCGGGATCACGTGCACGGAGGGAGCGCCGCAGTTCATCGCGATCCCGACGGGCAGTGTCCAGCTAGAGAGGGACTCGGTAGACCCGCCGACGCCCGCGGCGTCCATCTTAACGAGTAGGCGTCTTGATGGGCTTCAGTTTGTAGGCGTCCCCGAAGTGCTTCCCAGGCACGTCGAACTTATCTTTGCCGCGGGCTCCATGCCAAGCCCCGGCGCCAGCTCAGCCGAAATTCATCTGGACCAGCAGTCAGATAAAAGGTCTTTCCCACATCATCTTCCGCAGCGACGATCGTGACAATGAAAGAGCCGGGATCTGACTGAGTCGGGCGCCCCGAGGTCGCGCGCCCCGCGGGAGAGCGCACGCTTCCACGAGAAAGGCCTGGGCCCCCCCGAGGCAGGCGTGACGTTTTGCCCTTTCCCCCCATCGTGTGGCACATTTGCGCGGTCTCGATCCCAGTGTCTAATCCTCCCACGCGGGGCACTCTTCGAGCGGCGCATCAGCATACTCCTCGCCCGGCGTTTCGGCCGAGAGCGACCGCCCCGCCCCCCGCGGCGCTTTCTCGCCCGAAACCCTTTCGCCCCCCCCCTTTCGCACGGGACTGCTTGAAGAAGACTCGCCCAAGATTCATCCTGCGTAAATGCTGCCGGACTTGACAGTAGTTGGCGCATATGGCGACATATTCACCCCCTTCCCAGAATCGCGTCTCCCGGCATATCCCCGGCTACAAGGAGCTAGTATTCGTCGTCGACGGATCTGAAAGCCTCGTTGAAGATAGTTTCTTCCTCGCACGCCTCGGGTAGTCTGAATAAAGACTGTTGCGTAACATCAACTGGGCATATTATTATTCGGATTCCTCCTCTTCGCACCTTTCTCCATGCATGAATCTGCTGACCACCTTTTTCCCGAGGGTGGTGGGGGCTCCAGCTTGCAAAACTTATCGCTGATCACGTCGAATCGTGGGAGTCCCGGTCCAACTCTCGACGGCGACCCAAGGGGCATCGTTGAATTGGGACTCTCGGAGAGCATGAGTAATCTCAATTCCGTTGGCCTTGCGCCGTGCTGCTCAAGCGCTCTGAACAAAAACGCGCTCGCGAACTATGTATTGACCACGGACTCATCTCGCTTGCGCTTGGCATTGTCAGAATAAAAATGTTCCCTGAAAGTTTTTGGCATCCTGGGGTCTTGATACTCGGCGATAGCCTGTTCGGACATGGTTGACCACATCCTGCCCGCTGTCCTCGGCGGACAACTGCTCAATGCCCATTAATGGTAATCGCGAACTCGTCCTTCGTGTACTGGTAGATGAAGTCTCCACGCTGCCTCTTTAGCGTCTTTGTAGTAACGAACCACATGTGCAGTTCCTGCATGTATGGATCGATGCGCGCATCCATATCTTTTCCATCCCGGGTGGGAGGCAAGTCGTATGAAATTGCTGGGGCCTCCGATTGTTTAGGCAAGTGCCACCGTTGTCGACCAGGCACGCGAGAGCGAGAAACGGGAAGGACGAGAGAAAAGGGTCTGTCATCGACGCGTCGACTGACAAAAAACGTCTGCCTGACTCTCCTTGGGGTCGGAACCACACAGGTTCCGTTACCACTCTGGGATGCACCGCAACAGCTGTGTGGAAGGCATAGATACACGATGTGCAGTTCGAAGAACCCGTGTTGAGAGAGAGAAAAGGGAGCGAGAGAGAGAGAGAGGGAGAAAAACAAAAAGAGAGAGAGAGAGGGGGGCAGAGAGAAAAACAGAAAACGCGTGGCCATCCCTTTATACAGGGGTTCGTGCGCGCCCGCTGCTGGCGCGCAACGCAACTCAAAAACCGTGCGATCCGACACGGCCGCGGGTCGGGGAGGTGAGAGAAAAGGCGCACGAGGCAGGAAGGCTTGAACTGAACACAGCAAGCACCGACCAGCATGTAGGTGGCGAGCTGCACAACAGCGCGTGTGTACATCACGCTGCTCGTGTGCACCACAGCGCGCGTGTACACCACAGCGCCTGCGCACACCGCAACAGCCGTGTGCAACGCAGCGCTTGTGTACACCCCAAGGTTTGCAAGCACGACGGCGTTTGTGTACACCGGACCGAATGTGTACATCGCCGCAACAATGTGACACACAACGCACGTGTACACCACAGTGCTTGCGTGCACCACAGCGGTTGCCACAGGGCCTGTGCAACCCAACGCCTGCGTACACTACAATGCTTGCGTTCACCGCGACGTCTGTGCAGAACAGCGCCTGCGTGCACCACAACATTCGCGTGCAACGCAACGCTGGTGAACACCGCAACGGTTGCGTTCGCAAGGCAAGTAAAAAAAAAAACATGTCGGACACCTAAACGCCACGCCAGGGAATGCAGATAACACAACGCGACGCGATTCCCTCCTCCTTCGTCCTCCACCTGCTCGTCCTCTTCCTCCTCCTCCTCCTCCTCCTCCTCCTCCTCTTCTTCCTCTTCCTCCTCCTCCTCCTCCTCCTTTTCCTCTTCCTTCTCCTTTTCCTCCTCCTCCACCCTCACCCTTTCCGACCGTCGTGCGGGTCGGCGCTACAGGGCACGTGCGCATCTCACCGTGCACCGCATAATTGTTTATTGAATCAATACATGCGGTTCTTACTGGATCAGTGCACTTGGTTCTCAAACGGCCAATTCTGCGGAAGCCTCCTGGACGCAAATGGGGGGAGTTAGGATGATGCGGGGGGGGGCTCGTGATGACTCGTAGATTCCAGCGGCGCTCTGTTTTCCATATGGACTCTTTTCCCAAATCCTATATAAAACAAATGCCTTCTGTGGAATCCACACAGGCACTTCATCATGTCACAAAGACTTTTTTTTCTGAAACTCGATAGATCTATACAACACTGGTGCTCTTTTGCACAAGGTTGCTGTGGTGCACACAAGCCCCGTGATGTACACAAGCGCTGTGGTGCACGCGGGCACTGCGGTGTGCACTGGTGCTGTGTGGCACGCGGCTGATGTGGTGTACGCGGGCGCTGTGGTGCATAGGCGGTGTGGTGTACACAAGCGTTGTGGTGCAGCCAGGCACTCTGGTGTACACAGGCGCTGCGGTGCAGATCGCCACCTAAATGCTGCTGTTACCCGTCCTCGGTTTCATTCCCAAGGATTCCCAGACGCCGTTGGCGCGAAACGTGACGTCATCGGCCTCCCCCCCCTCCCGATGACAGCCGTCATCGGCCGGGAATTAACAAAAACAGGCTCCAACATTTTTTGGGGGATGCAAGTCTAGCCGGATGTCCTCGGTGGCGGTAGCGTCCGCCGCGCCCGCGGCCTGCCGCAGCCGGTCGATCTCGGCGCGCAGCTGGCCTGCGACGCGGGAGCGCCGAGGGCAGCGGACTGTCGGCTCCAACTCGGGGCACCGCCCGCTGGCTGGCAGCGTCCCAATCCCTGCCCCCTCGCTGCCGGCGTCGTGATCGTGGCGGTGGTGGTGGTCCTCGTCGTCTCGGGCCCGGGGGGCTCGTCCGAGCCAAACATCGAAGCTGAGAGAGGGCGTTCGAAGTCTATGGGGCTTTACTTGACAGCCCTGTCGATTCGTTGCGGTGCCCCTACCAACCATCGATCGGTGTTCCCGAGTCGGTGGGGCGGGGGTGGGGGTCGGATCTCGCCGCGTCGTCGACGAATGCCAAGCCCCGCCTCCGCCGCCCGTCGAACCACCTGAAGCGTTCCTCGGCGAGGGCAGGCGCTGCCGAATTGCACAAGAAGCCAACATCTCCGACGACCTTGGTTTTTCGATCTGGGCGCGGTTCCTCGATGTCGGCCCCCGTGGGGCAGTCGGCGGGCCCTGTGGCCATCGGACATCGATCCGCGGCGAAACATTGGACCCGAGGAAAGGGCCAGGACCTCTGGTCGGGTGTTGCTAGAAGTGCCCCTGGCCCAAGGTACCCCCAGGATTCTCGGAGTGGCCCAGACGGCCTCCAGAGCACCCCTCACGAGGCCCAGGAGGCCCCGGGGACCCCACAATGGAGCGAAAGGCTGGGGGCACCTCGGGCCAGGGGCACTTCAAGCAAGGAACAGGCGCGCACGGCCCTGAGGAACAGCGAGCCCCCTCCGAACTCGACCTGCTCCTCGGGCCTGCGACCTGGCTGCACTGCAAGCGCAATGTCACACCCTCAGGGCTCTCGCCGGAGGGCTGCGCCACCTCTGCTGACATGTTGCTGGTTTTTAATCGGGCCTGTCCCCCCACAGAAGGATCTTCGACGAAAAAACAAACATAGTCCAAACAGAATCCAAAAATAATCAGGGGACTATTTTTGAGTATGTTTTGACCATTTGGGTGTATTTTTGGTATTTTTAAAATTTCACCAAACAGCTTTTGCTGATAGGTTTCTAGTGGGCTCAAAAGAGAGAGAGAGAGAGAGAGAGAGAGAGAGAGAGAGAGCATCTTGACGCCCCAAGGCGGGATCCGGACAGATCCGGACAGATCCAGACACCCCAGGAATCCTTCGGAATCCGTAAAAATTGCTGGGAATCCTTAGGAATCCATTCCCAGAACACCATTCCCAGGCCACATCTTGAATGCCCCGAGCCAACTGTAGGCCACTTCGTGTTATTCGTGTTCCCAGAACACCATTCCCAGGCCACATTTTCAATGCCCGGAGCCAGCTGTAGGCCACTTCGTGTTCTTCGTCTTCCCAGAACACCATTCCCAGGCCACATTTTGAATGCCCGGAGCCAACTGTAGGCCACTTCGTGTTCTTCGTCTTCTCAGAACACAATTCCCAGGCCACATTTTGAATGCCCGGAGCCAACTGTAGGCCACTTCGTATTCTTCGTCCTCGCAGAACACCATTCCCATGCCACATTTTGAATGCCCGGAGCCAACTGTAGGCCACTTCGTGTTCTTCGTGTTCAGAACACAATTCCCAGGCCACATTTTGAATGCCCGGAGCCAACTGTGGGCCACTTCGTGTTCTTCGTGTTCCCGGAACACCATTCTTGTACCATATTTTGATTGCCCGGAGCCAACTGTGGACCACTTCGTGATCTTCGTGCTCCCAAAACAGCAGTCATGTGCCATATTTGGAATGCCCGAGCTGAGGCAGACTGAGGCCGAGGCAGGCTGAGGCTGAGGCAGGCTGAGGCTGAGGCTGAGGCACGCCGAGGCAAGCTGAGCCTGAGGCTGAGGCAGGCTGAGGCTGAGGCAGAGGCTGACGCAGGCTGAGGCTGATGCAGGCTGAAGTTGAGGCTGAGGCAGGCTGAGGCTGAGGCACGCTGACGCTGAGGCTGAGGCAGGCTGAGGCTGAGGCTGGTGCAGGCTGAGGCTGAGAGGCTGACGCTGAGGCTGAGGCAGGCTGAGGCTGAGGCTGAGGCCGAGGCAGGCTGAGGCTGAGGCTGAGGCAAGCCGACGCAGGCTGAGGCTGAGGCTGAAGCTGAGGCAGGCTGAGGCTGAGGCTGAGGCAGGCTGGGCTGCAGGCTGAGGCTGAGGCTGAGGCTGAGGCTGATGCAGGCTGAGGCTGAGGCAGGCTGAGGCTGAGGCTGAGGCAGGCTGAGGCTGAGGCAGGCTGAGGCTGAGGCTGAGGCTGGGGCAGGCTGAGGCTGAGGCTGAGGCCGAGGCAGGCTGAGGCTGAGGCTGAGGCAAGCCGAGGCAGGCTGAGGCTGGGGCTGAAGCTGAGACAGGCTGAGGCTGAGACTGTGGCTGAGGCTGAGGCAAGCTGCGGCTTAGGCAGGCTGAGGCTGAGGCTGATGCAGGCTGAGGCTGAGGCAGGCTGAGGCTGAGGCTGAGGCAGGCTGAGGCTGAGGCTGAGGCCGAGGCAGACTGAGGCTGAGGCCGAGGCAAGCCGAGGCAGGCTGAGGCTGAGGCTGAGGCTGATGCTGAGGCAGTCTGAGGCTCAGACAGGCTGAGGCTGAGGCTGAGGCTGAGGCAGGCTGAGGCGGAGGCAGGCTGAGGCTGAGGCCGAGGCAGGTGAATCCTTCGGAATTCTTAGGATTCCTATGGATTCCTAAGGATGCATAAGAATGCCTTAGGAATCCCTAGGAATCCTTAGGATTCCATTGGATCCTAAGGCCGTTGCCACTGCGACTGTCATTGCGAATGCGACTGCGACTGCGAGGACAGCAGAATTCTACAACTGGATTCTCACCTGAATCTTAAGGGGAATGCTTCCAAATATGCTTATACACATCGCTGTTAGGTTGCTCTGCCGGGATAATTTGTCGAACATCTTCCTGTAGGGGGACACGCCTGACATGCTGCTGGTTGCTCGTGACGTCCACCTCTCCGGCCCCGCGGCGGCCCGAGCAGGTCCAACGACAGCTCCGAGGGCCCGAGGGCACTACTGGGTGCACCACGTTGGTCACCGCGAGGGTTGCTGAGGGAGGAAGGGGGCTCCAAGTGAATGTGAAGTTAATGCATTAATAGACATAAACTAATATATATACATATATATACACATGTATATACATATATATATCTCTCTATATATATATATATATTGATATGCATACACATTAGTACATATCCACATGTCCGCTTTAATTTTTATATATGTATATGTATACGCATATGTATATTTTATAGCATATATTAGTCATGTATGACATATACCGATTTGTTTTTATGTACATACACATGTATGTATAATAATATGTGTATAGATATGGCCCAGCCTGGCTTACGAGTCCAACAACGAATTGCAAGTGCCCTAAGCGGCGCAGGGGGTAAAGATCTAGTCTAAGTGGGCAGAGCCCACTTAGCGATGTCATCGAACCCTCTTAGGCCACTTAAGGCACTTGCATCCCCCTATAACCTCAATAAACTTCGCGGTGGTCCAAGCAGACCTGCGTCATGACATAATCCGCCGACCCCTTGGGGTTCATCGGCGTGTGAGATGTTCCCCCTCCCCAAACCCCTCCCCCGGGAGCCCGGTCCGGTCCATTTGGAGGGGGGGGGGGTCCGGCCGGACGGGCCGGAACCCCCCGGAGGTCTCATCCGCTCCCGAAAAACGTGGAAAAACACATGGAATTCGTGTAGGGACGCGTCTGGTGGCCTCCAAATGGGTTTGGGACGCCCCACGAGCGCTCCAAGACGTCCAAGTTTGCCCGAAGACGGGCCACGAGGCGTCCTCGACGGCAGAAGAGGTCCCCACGAGCTCCCCCGAGGGCCTCCGAGATGCGTTCCACAAGGGTCCCTAGACGCCAAAATTGGGCCATTCCCTTCGTGAAATGTACATTTTTTAGAAATTCAACTTTGGATTTTCCGATGCTCCCCGACGGCCCAAGAGGCTCCCAAACCCGCTCCCAGACGGCCCCAGAAGCCTCGCAGAGGGCCCCCCACAGACCCCTAGAGGGCCCAAGATGGGCCAACAGGCGTCCAAGACGGCCCAAGAGGGCTCCGAAAACGGCCCCGATAGCGTTCCAGGAGCGTTCCGAGCTGCTTCCCCGAAGCTCCACATGGTCCCAGACGGTCCAAGAGCGATCAGAAACATCGACGACGACCTCCCGACGGCTCACGAGGCCTCCCCAGACGCCCCCACAGGCATCCAATATTCCCCCCAAGAGGCCCTCTAGATGCAAAAAATCGCTCGTTTCCTTTGTAAAACGTTTTTTTTTCACACGTGCGCCTTTGGGGGTGACCCCCGCTCCTGCACGGCCCCAGAGCCCCCCAAACCCGCTCCCAGACGGTCCAAGACGCCTCCAAGAGGGTCCGTATACATAGCCCTCGAGGGCCCCAACACGTTCATCGGCGTGTGAGATGTTCCCCCTCCCCAAACCCCTCCCCCGGGAGCCCGGTCCGGTCCATTTGGAGGGGGGGGGGGTCCGGTCGGACGGCCCCGGACGGCCCGGAATCCCCCAGAGGTCTCATCCGCTCCCGAAAGTGGAAAAACACGTGGAATTCGTGTAGGGACGCGTCTGGTGGCCTCGAAATGGGTTTGGGACGCCCCACGAGCGCTCCAAGACGTCCAAGTTTGCCCGAAGACGGGCCACGAGGCGTCCTCGACGGCAGAAGAGGTCCCCACGAGCTCCCCCGAGGGCCTCCGAGATGCGTTCCACAAGGGTCCCTAGACGCCAAAATTGGGCCATTCCCTTCGTGAAATGTACATTTTTAAAGAAATTCAGCTTTGGATCTTTCCGATGCTCCCCGACGGCCCAAGAGGCTCCCAAACCCGCTCCCAGACGGCCCCAGAAGCCTCGCAGAGGGTCCCCCACAGACCCCTAGAGGGCCCAAGATGGGCCAACAGGCGTCCAAGACGGCCCAACACGGCTCCGAAAATGGCCCCAAGAGCGTTCCAGGAGCGCTCCGAGTTGCCTCCCCGAAGCTCCACATGGTCCCAGACGGTCCAAGAGCGATCAGAAACATCGACGACGACCTCCCGACGGCTCACGAGGCCTCCCCAGACGCCACCACAGGCATCCAAGATTCCCCCCAAGAGGCCCTCTAGACGCAACAAATCGCTCGTTTCCTCTGTAAAACGTATATTTTTCACACGTGCGCCTTTGGGGGTGACCCCCGCTCCTGCACGGCCCCAGAGCCCCCCAAACCCGCTCCCAGACGGTCCAAGACGCCTCCAAGAGGGTCCGTACACTGCCCTCGAGGGCCACGTTCATCGGCGTGTGAGATGTTCCCCCTCCCCAAACTCTTCCCCCAGGAGAAGGCAGAGGAGGAGAGGCAGGAAGAGGAGCAGGAGGGAGGAGCAGGGGGAGGAGGAGAGGAGGAGAGGGAGCCGATCATCGTCATCAGTGTCGTGATCATCAACGACGTCATTGCCATCGACAAGGTCAGCCCAAACATCCCCGAACATTAACAGTTAGCGGGACATCCCGCTTGGAAACCGCCGACAACCGTAAGATGTCTCCGGGGTGTAACATACTTCCCTGGCTCCGGCACCCGTGCAAGGCCCCAAGCACAACCCAAAAAACCTCCCTGTGCCGTCTTGGGGTTCGCTTGGGCCGTCTGGAAGCCCTCTGGGCCAGTTTGCGACCCATGTCGGTTCCCCTTCTCGCTGTGACGGGCCCTGAACAGCCTCATTTTCCCACGGTTTGCAAGGAAGCTGTGGTGAACGATCCCGAGGAAAATCCAAGGGGTCGGCGGATGTGGCGGAAGCCTGAAGAATCAAAAAGGACATGTCGCCGCTGTCTGCCACTGGGGTCCCTCGCCAGACCCCGGGGCCGTCAGAACAAAGCTCGCGATGAAAATGCTGGCCCCACGGAAGTGACCGAGTCTCCTAAGGACCCCGTATTGAACAAATCCCCACATTGGGTTTCTGGGTTGTGGTCTGGATGGACACCTGGGTCACCCAACTTCGTGAATTGGGAATGGACAGACCTCCCTTTAGTAAAACGTGGTTTAGTGAAAACGACCTGAGGCCCAAACCTGGCGTGTGCAAGCCTGGAAAATAACGGCCGCGGCGCCATCTCGAGAACCGAAAACGGACAATTCACGAATCGACGTGTCACTGTTGGGGGTCCTGTCCGCCCCCGACTGGATCGCTCCCCGGGGTGGGCGACGTGCGGTTATCGACGCGCCCTCGCGCCCTCGCGCCGCTCCCCGTGGAGAGGGGCCCTGCGGCCCACACCTCGACGAGCGGAGCGCGCTCCTCTTCGCACCACGGCTCTGCCGCAGCGCGGGTCCCCGAGCGCTTCCGACCTCACTCCAGCGGGGGTTGTTCACCGCCGCGGGCCACTCTTGGAGGGCCCCGGCGGCCCCAAGGACGCCCGACGCTCCGAGGTACCCGCCCGCGCCGCTCTCGACGCGGTGCCATCACCCCGTCATCAATTCTAAATTTTCGGGCGGTGGTCCGCCGCGTCAAGGGTTTCTGACGTGTTTGCAGGTTTGAATGTGTTCCAGCGTTTTGTAAGTTTTCCAACGTTTTGTAGCATTCGAATGTTCGCAGGTTTTCCAGCACTTTGTAGATTTTCAGCGTTTTGTGGGTGCTCACCATTTCGAATGTTTTCCAGCTCACCATTTTGAATGTTTTCCAGCGTTTTGTAGGTGTTTGAATGTTTGAAGGTTCTCTGACGTTTTTGTAGGTTTGAATGGTTTCCAGTCGTGGTGCTCTCTTGCAGCTGCGCCTTGCCCAGAGGCGTCGGGATCGTACGGCCACCTGAGGCCCGAGTGAGGACAGGGAGGGGGTCGTGAGCATGACTATAGTCTAAGGAGGGTACGTGGCGCCAAAGTCCTTGATTCTGGGGGTTCCCAACTGATGAAAAAGATTTAGCCCAAAGCCCAAACTGTGGATATAAGTCTAGCCCTGTACGCATGTGCCGAATCGCGCGCTTGGGTTCGAATCAATGCATTTCGACTCCTACCCCTACTCCGGCTCCCTCTCCTATCCACTCATCATTGACTGTCGGTACCAAGTAAAACCACTGTCCAAATCCGCCGACCCTAGAGGCGTGTGCGATATCCTTTGTGCTAAGCCTACACGAATGCCATCGACACCTCACTCCTTGACACTTCACCACCCGTCAATGCCTCTCCGCCCAACCCGCAATTTCTCGCACGGAACCCACCGACGCCCAGGCCAACGCTCCCACCACGTCCCGACACCTCTATCTACGGCAGTTCTGTTCTTGGGATCCCAACCCGCAATTCCTCGCCCGGAACCCACCGACGCCCCCCCCCACGCTCCCACCACGTCCCGACACCCCCATCCACGGCAGCTCTGCTCTTGGGATCCCCCAACCCGCAATTCCTCGCCCGGAACCACCGACGCCCCCCCCCACGCTCCCACCACGCCCCGACACCCCCATCCACGGCAGCTCCGTTCTTGGGACCCCCAACCCGCAATTTCTCGCCCAGAACCCACCGACGCCCCCCCCACGCTCCCACCACGTCCCGACACCCCCACTCACGGCAGCTCTGTTCTTGGGACCTCCCAACCCGCAATTTCTCGCCTCGAAACCACCGACGCACCCCCCCCCACGCTCCCACCACGTCCCGACACCCCCATCCACAGCAGCTCCGTTCTTGGGACCTCCCACCCCGCAATTCCCGCCCGGAACCCACCGACGCCCCCCCCCACGCTCCCACCACGCCCCGACACCCCCATCACGGCAGCTCTGTTCTTGGGACCTCCCAACCCGCAATTTCTCGCCTCGGAACCCACCGACGCCCCCCCCCACGCTCCCACCACGTCCCGACACCCCCATCCACGGCAGCTCCGTTCTTGGGACCCCCCAACCCGCAATTTCTCGCCCGGAACCCACCGACGCCCCCCCCCACGCTCCCACCACGTCCCGACACCCCCA